>JAYGXS010000003.1:67157254-67200146 GCA_036362985.1 Ligula intestinalis | reverse complement strand
GATGTCAGACTGGATCGTGGGAACAAAGGGCTTACTCATTTACACTCTTGGGGTAAGGCCTCAATTTATGCCTCTGAGCCTAGTCAAATTCATAATTCGAACCTTCAAAACCTCGCTGGCCCGGCGATCAAGCCTCCCTATTCCCAATGATTACTTAGAAAATCTTCGTCCTATAGAACTAGTCATTGTGTGGCTGCTGGTCAAGAGAGGACCTCAAGGCAGAAGGTCACACATTATTTCTGCAACCGCTCGGTGAGCATCAAACAAACATTGTTGTATGCATAAACACTGTGGAGCCCAACCCCTCTTTGCTGTATCACACAACAGCAAAGACATCGGTGGAACACGTGTAAGAGCTTTTAGCTACTACCAATGTCGAGAGTACGGTACAATATCTTTGTCATAAAGATATATGATAATGATGTTATACCGTACTTTTACATAGATGCTAGCTAAAAGCTCAGACACGTGTTTCGCCGAGGTTTCTGCTGCTGCATGATGCAGCAACGAGGGCTTCGGCTCTTCAGTTGGTCCCCCAACGTTCTCTATGCGGTTTCTAGTAAATGCCCTCCAGATAATATTCAAGCAAGTAATCGTATATATATATATATATATATATATATCAGTAAGGGAGGTATGAGTGAATATATATATATGTATAGTGTTCAGGGTAATGCTTGGCTGATGAAGGCTAATAAACCCGAAAGAGTTCTGTATCAAGTTACCCCCAGATGCTGTCATACCCCACTTACTGCTATTATGACTTGGCCGGAATCGGCCTGGCAGGCGGTCACCCGTTGGGAACCTCTGACCACCACATGAACTTTGTTTAGTTCGGAAGCCTATTCAATCGGTGTTCGCATATTCCTGAGTGAATATATACCTGATTAGCAGTGACAGCAAATGGCAGGTGGCGAGGCGCTGATGAACTGCGGTTCGATGAAGTGCTTATGACCTATCTGATAGAAACCAGTGGTGGACCAACTGCGCCGTCTGTGAGTGCGTTTGTTTGTGTTGTCCGACCAGCTGGTGTTCAGGGTTATGCTTGGCTGATGAAGGCTAATAAGCCCGAAACAGTTCTGTATCAAGTTAACCCCAGATGCTGTCATACCCCACTTACTGCTATTATGACTTGGCCGGAATCGGCCTGGCAGGCGGTCACCCGTTGGGGACCTCTGACCACCACATGAACTTTGTTTAGTTCGGAAGCCTATTCGATCGGTGTTCGCACATCCTAAAGAGAAAGAAGACAGGGCATGGGCAGAGATCGATTTAAAACTGGTTCGGGTTTTTTTTTGCCTTCATTGGGCTAATTATAGCCCTGGCCACAAAAAATGTGCACAAAAATGCGCACGCGCGGGACACAGATGATGCACCACTGATGTTTACCAGATGGGCCACAGACACCTCCTCAAACTGAGGTTCGTTCGTGCTTTAAAACCGGCATATATACAGCGAATTTTAATCTTAGACTGCGTAAGTAATAATTTAACTATGGGCTTAGTTATTTTTAAATTTTGTGAACTGAACGAAAGTCTGTCTTGAACTCATCGGTACCTCACCGTTGCAATTAACTCCAAAAGAAAGCATTTTGTAGACTCTGTTGATACTTTCGACCTGGGAGCGCTATTTTTTTTAAGTTGGACATAACGCAGACTCCTTCATATGTTAACCACCTAGAGCTTCTCTGACCTCCTTTTTATAAAAAAAGTTTCAAGTCTAGGCAAAAGTTTTGACTGAATTGCAACTGCATGTCAAAATGACTGATAAAAGTACAATTTTACTGAGATGGCGGTTTTACGATGCAATGAGTAAATCTAGGAAAGGGAAAATGTACGAAAATATTGTGCGTCGAAAGAATTCTAACCCTTCATCAAATTAGCCGGACTTACCTCCTCGAAAGGAATCTCTTCGGGTATCTTCTCCAACTTCCTCCACTGTCTGACTCTACCGTTAATGTGAAGTCGTGCCGTCTGCCCTGAACTTTGCGTTTCTAGGTCATTCTTAAGCATTGTGTCCTGGGGTTTATCGACATTAAGACTGACGATGATACCATTTGGTAGCTCCACGCTCTTCTGGAAGGAGGAATCACGCCTGAACATGAGCTCATGGTTTTGAAAAACCGAGCCCTCATCCAGCGGTATCCACTGGGTCTCTTCAAAGTCGCTGACTGTGTTGAGAGTGCCGGTGTTGGTTCTCCAAGTGCTCTTGCGATCAATTGACTCTGTATTTTGACGAACCTCCTCATTTCGCAGCATGTCTTGCATTTCATTTTCGGCTATCATATTATCACACCCCCGGCAAGAGGCATAATCCACAGGTAGGGGCATTGGAGTGTTGCAGACCGTGGTATAAGGAGAACATACCATGGGCATGTAGGATATGGGCACAGGCATGTAGGACATGGGCATTACGGCGGCTCCATAGCCATAGCAGGGGTTGCAGTGCAGCTGCCTACAGCAGCACCCATACGAACGCGGGACAGGATACATTTCTGCCGGAATGTCGGTAGGCAGAATGTCGTCGTTAGGACTCATCATCTCCTCTTAGGTGTGTGAGTGAGGTGGGGGGGGGGGGCAAGGATTAGGCCTATAGGATTCTTTTTGCTTTTTTACCGTAGCTCAGCTCTGAGTACAATGCGTTTCCTGCCTGACTGACATTAATTAGGAAGCTGCTTCTGGACCCGGTTGATGGGTGGATCGTGCTGAGTGCGTGCATCAGCGACTTCATCCAACTCTACTTCTTATTGGTTGGCACAGGCACGCGCACAAGCACACGCGTAGGCAACCGCGTGACGGAAACCAGACAAGCAAGAGCGAGAGCTCGCCTGAGTATGCTGTGTGACGGAACAGGTGCACTGGGTGCCACCCGTCTCAGGATCGTGAGAAAATATCTTAGAAAACGGTTGACAGATAAACAAAGAGAGTAGATATTGAGGTCGTCGGCAGTTGGATGGGCCTTCTAATGTAGGGGCATTCGCCATCAGAGTGCATGCGGTATATAAACCTACATCTCTGTGATCTGATAGTCTTCTTTGGCAAGTTTAAATACCACGCTTGATTGCTTCGTACCAGCCAAAATATGCTGTGGTGAGAAGACGGATTCCCCGAATACCAACGAAAGTTTCTGATTTATGCTAGTCGGAAAAGATGACTTATTGGTTAACGCTTTTTTGGGTCTTAAGTTTGCGAAAATTTCCATTGAAAAGTTCAGAAGACAAATTGGCGAACATACGTTTGTTTTCCGATAAATTTCCATCAGGCCCTTACACTTATGCTGTAAGTAATTAAATAAACTATGCGTGTTTGGCGGAAAAGATAGTGCGTTTGTCAGGGTTGGTGGGGGGGGGGAGTGGATCGGGGCCAAAAATCTGATCAGCCTTAGTGGGGGACTGGCAACCGAGATAGGTGATGGTGTGGCGGAGTGCCATAATTCTCCCCACCCCTCCTTCGTTCTTCAAGGCTCGCTGCCCCATAGTCGTGTTGTCAGAAACGACTGTTCCAATGCTTCCCTTCACTGGCGTCCCCAGCCCCGAGGCTTGACCGATAACAGCTGCGTCAACGTCCCTTGTTCTTCGGTGTGCCAGCGGACCCGACAGTTGACCTCAGCTTAATAAGCGCTCTTTCTTAAGAACCACTTAAGGCGGCACTTCTGGCCACACAGCAGGCCGCCGTTGCAGGCAAAATTCCTTCGAGTAATTGCAACGCACCACTCACAGACCACTTGAACTCGCTTCACAATTCTACTAAAGCAACTGTCATCACCGCACACAACAGACAGTCAACTCTCTCAGGCCTGGCTGGACGCAGTCAGCACTAGCCCTGACTTCGCCAGTGGCCACTGCCACCTGAGGCTGCAAATGGGAGTTCTGTATACAATAAACCCCTCATTCTTGTGACGCTTGCCTTTTTACCTTCTACCTGGGATTTGACCTGACGATCGTAGTGATCTAAACGCAAAACTACTTAGACACCTACACTACTACACTCAAAACTAAATTCGGAAGTATAGCACCGGCTGTTTTTCGGTTAAGGCGATAGGGTAACTGCACTCCCTTCTTAAGTGCGCATGCGAGCGGCAAATATGAGTAATTTGAAGCCAGACGTTGGGCAAACCAACTGACTGTGCCTCAGTAGACTGGGAAAGCCACTCTAGGGCCCTAGGCGTGGACGAAACCAATTGCCCAAAAGTATATCAACCAGACAACTGTAGCCAACGGCCAGCATTACTGTGTCCGGCTTTCTAGTTCAAGGCCGCAAGGTCATCCACCATCTCAATCAGCGCTTCCAGACGCACTGATCTGCAGCAACTTGGCCGAATTCCACTCAGACACACACACACACGTGCGTCCAGGTTGTCGCGGTTACCAAAGCGCCACTTAAATACACCCCTTTTCCCGAACCTCGGCCAAAACAGCCTACGCGACCAGACAGGACATCCCTCGGGTAATGTCAGACACATTAATTGGAGGATAATTGAACCTGCTCTGCAAACCCACTTAAACAACTGCCACCACTGTATCATGCTCTCTCAAGCCTGGCTGGACGCAGTCAACACTAGCCCTGGCTTCGCTAGCGGCCACTGCTGCCTGCGACAATAAATCTCTCTTACAGGTGCCTCCGGCCTTTTGCTCACTACAGTAGTCGCCGGGTATTAAGCCCACGGTTAATAGGCCCAGCCGCCTATTAAACCCGAATCATCTTGGGACGGAATTTTATAGAGCAAAATCCGCCGGCTAATAGGCCCAGTCGCCGGCTACAAAGCCCAGTTTGCCAACAAGATAGAATGAGATTCTCATCTCTCTGCGTGCGCAACTGGTTACAGTACGTATGTACGTAACGTATAGTGCCTATCCCGCGTTTGCTAATCAAGAACTAGGACTCTCCGGTCCGTGCGCCCGCCGTTTATTAAACCCAATTTGGTCTGGGCCCGAGGTGGGCTTAATAGCCGGCGACTACTGTACTAGGCCGGGCTTTCCACCACTTGATCCTTATACAGTAGTCACCGGTTATTAAGCCCGATTTCGTCTGGGCCCGAGGTGAGCTTATTAGCCGGCGACTACTGTACGGGGAATTTAGCCTGAAGATTGTAGTGCTCCAAGTAAAACCACTACTTAAACGATACGCAAATACCTCGACAGTTCGACCGTCGTGTCCGACGAGGTCTAATGTGTGCCCCAAAGCAAGGTCGGCCGGGGACTGTAACTTGCACGTGGATTAGATTACAGTGAGGGTAGACTTGCACCGCGTCTACTACAGTCTTCCCCTCCCCTCTCATCTGTGCCCCATGTGATGACCAAGTGTCAAGAAGACCGGAGGCGGGAGGGGGCGCTGGCAATCACCTTAACGCAGACAGCCGTCAACATAACATCGAAAAGACCAGATGATAAAGCAGTCAGTTGGAGCCTCGTAAACGACGATGTGGGTAGTGGCGTGCGCGTGAATTAGTTTAAAGTGATAGGAGACTTGCGATGCATCTACCACAGTTTCTCCTCCCTCGTCCACCTAGGCTCAGTGTCAAGAAGACCGGAGGCAGAATCAGGTGAAGTGGATGAATATTGTATACTACTGACTGTCACTTAGTAGAACGTGAACGTTACAGAGCTGTTCCGTTCTAGCTAATGAACTTAAATTCAAATAACCCATGTCAGCTTCTGTAGGAAATGTTAGGGAGCTGGTGATTAAGATTTTATCCGAAAACTGCATATTCACTACTCGGAAATGAAGGAGCTTAACATGAATGATTCGAATTAATTAACTTTATCCTACCGTAAAGCTGTACAAACACACGGCAGCACTAGCCCAGAAAACGGTCCACAGATAACATGCCATGTAGATCTGTGGACAAAGTAACTCTTTTATCTGTTTGTGCACTCGTTAGAACAGAGCGTTTGACAAATAACTACCGAAATAAAGCCGTACTAGGCCTCTTTGGTTAACAAAATGAGACAAAAGTCGAAATAACGAATAAGTAAAAATACTTACGGGCTTCCTGCTGGCAATTACGTATCCAATGTGACCACAGTGGGAAAGACTTTGCCACAGAACTTCAGCATATTTTGTACAACATTCAAATCCAGAAGCAGTGTTTTACCTAAAAAGATTGAAATACTCAATTGTAGAAGGAGCTTGCAGGTGTCGAAGTTCTGCAAACGCTTTGAAAGCAAGATCAAAATCTGCTGTCAAAAGTGGAGGAAACAGAATGGATGCATGCCTGAGGGCAGCTCGAATGCCAAGGCGAAAAAATAGAAGCTTGTGAGGGCGATAACGGTTTACGAAGTGCGCATATACTTCTAAAAATATTTGCTGACAGATTTTCCGCCCGAATAGCAGTCAGGGCTTTCCAAAATACAATAAACAATAAACCTCTCCTTCTGGTGACTCTTGCCTTTGACCTTCTATCTGGGGACTTCGACCTGATGATTGTAGTGATCTAGGCACAACCACAACCTAGACCCCTACAATAGGCTGTTGCCTGTTGGATTAGCGACTTTCGGCCATGGTACCTGCGACGCTGCGATGAAGCTCGTTTGAGCGCGCAAGATCGGTCGGCGCAGTCTGATGGCGGCTGTTTCTGCCTTAGCCAACAGACGCTGTCCAAAGAATTTTGAGTGACTTGAGGTCACCTGGTAGGTCACTCGGAAGGCCTCTCTGGCATCCACACGATGGTCTGAGTCTACCAGGTGAGCTAGAAGAAAAATGATTACACCCTTAACTTGGCCCTTCCCTTACCATGCTGGAATTTGTTCTCGTACTCTTTTGGACAAACGCCGGCTCGTGTGACCAATATATCCTGATTCACAGGAGCAGGTTAATGAATAGATGCACATAGAGGTCGTCTGGGCTGACAGTTTATCATTAGTCTCTCCGCATACGATGGGAGTAGTCGAGAACAGTACATGGGCGTTGGCTTTTGGAAGGGTGATTGCTACAGCTTGACTCAAGCGCTTTCTTAGGAGTTCGCTTGGTCCGTCCCCTTGAAATGGGACCCTAATGAATATTCGCTTCTTCTCTGTTGTTCACACTGAGGGCCCAGGTGGTCTTTAAGCCGTGTTATTTGCAATAGATCGATTGGGGTAACTATTTTGTCGAAACACACACTCAGCAACCTTAAATTTATATGGTAATTAAGTAAATAGACCATGCGGGTTGGTAGAAAAAAATAGAACGGTTGTCAGGGCAGGAGGAATGGGGGAGGCGGAACGGGGTCAAAATATGATCAGCGTTAGGCTGAACTGGTAGTTGGTCGAGGTTCTAAGCTGCTGGCTGTTGGATCAGCAGCTTTTTACAATGGTAACTGTGGCGCCGCGACGAAGTTCTTTTGGGCCAAAGGACCGGTCGGCGTAGCCTGATGGCGACCGCTTCTGCCATAGCCAACAGACGCTGTCCAAGAAATTTTGAGTAGCTAGAGGGTACCTTGTAGATCACTCAGAAGGCCTCTTCGGCATCCACGCGATGGTCAGTCTACCAGATGTGCTAGAATGGAACTGTTAACACCCTTTAGTTGACCCTTGCCTAACCATGCTGGAATGTGTTCTCGTACTCTCTTGGACAAATGCCGGCTCGTGCGACCAATGTATCCCGCCCCACAGGAGCAGGTAAATGAATATATAAGCACATAGAGGCGGTCTGGGCTGACAGTTTGTCCTTGATCTCTCCGTATAGGGTTGGAGTGGTCGAGAATAGTACGTGGGCGTTTGCTGCTGGGAAGGTGGTTGCTACAGCTTGACTCAGGCGCCTCCTTAGGCGTTCGCTTGGTTCGTCCCCTTGAAATGGGATCCTGATGAACATTTGCTTCTTCACTGCGGTTGACACTGCGGGTTTGGTGGCCTTTCAGCCATGTGCTTAGCGATAAATCGACTGGGGTATCCATTTTGTCGAAACACTCCTTCAATCGTCTTTAGCTCCTCGTCGACGCTATCACTCGAGCAGATCCTTTTCGCCCTTTGCGTCATACATCGTATTAAATTACGTTTGAAGTTTCACGGTACAAAGCTAGCAAAATGGATGCATTGCCCGGACCACGTCTTCTTACGATATACTTTCCGTTGAATACTCCCATCAGCCCTTTTAATCAGTAGTATATCAAGGAATGGGAGTGATTCATATTCTTCTACTTCTACTGAAAATTTGATAGACGGATGCACCTGATTCACTGTATTCATTAGAGCTGGCAGTTGGTCCTTGATCTCTCCGTATAGGACGTTTGCAATGTTCTGTCAGCATTTCACCGCACGAGAACATCCAGAACATCCATTTCTGGATGTTATCGTGCGGCGAATTGCTGGCGGAACATTACAAAAATCCGTTTACCGCAAAGACACGTATGCGGAAGTTATTCTTAACTATGAGAGCAACAACCCCATCTCTCACAAAAGCTGTGCCGTCAACAGTCTGCTACGCCGAGCGAAGACACACTGCTCTGACGAAGAAACCTACCGAAATGAGCTCAATTATCTGTTTGAATTGTTTTCCCGCAATGGTTACCCCAGAGACTTTGTGCACCGATGCAAGAGACAACAAAAATCTAAGAAAAAGGAACCCGATAGTTAAAATCAGGCGCCCAAAACAAACACATGGCGTGTCCTCCCTTATATAAGGAACGTGTCTGAACTCGTTGAAAGACACCTGCGGAAACACCAAATAAAAGTGGCGCATAAACCGATGGCAACTTTACGCACTCAGTTAGTACACCCTAAGGATAGGGTCGACTATCTCGATAAGAAAGAAGCCATCTAAAAAAGCTCATGACAAGCTTGTGATACGGTATATTGTGGCCAAACAGGAAGATCTGTCTCCACACGCATCGGCGAGCACTAATCGGCAGCGAAGAGACACGACCCTTTTTCCGAAGTGGCTATGCATTGCCTTGACACAGGACACACTTTTGCATGGGACAAAACACACATCGTCGGAGTTTGCCCCTCCAGAAAAGGCCGAAAATTTCTTGAGGCCATGCATTCCGATGATTAATGCATCAACCGGCGTATCGAGTTAGCTGGAGCGTACAAACACCTCAAAGAAAGGTAGAAAAGACTGCAGCCGACAATTATGGACAACATGAACCGCAATTAGCGGCCACACCGGATAACCTGGACTCACCCCGGACTGACTCAAATTACAGTTGCTAATAAGTCATTACGCCATTGAGACTGATAATCATATCCATCATGATGTGATGCAAATTGTAACCCCTAATTAACGCCCACACCAGATGACTTTATAACTGTATCAGCACTTTGAAATGCTAACTGATGTTTGCAAATTTATCTCAAGTCTGACGACGAACTGGGGATCCAGTGTCAAAAATTTACTCAATAAAATTACTCATTTCCCATAGGATGCCTTTCCTTGAAATTAAATTTCTTGGGATGCCTTCCTTTCAGTTTATACGAAACCATGTTCTACTTCTGTTGTAAACTAGATAGACGGATGCGCCTGATTAACTGTATTCATTAGAGCTGAAAAGTTAGTGTGTTCTGATGCACCCGCGAATATATAATCTACGTAGCGTTTGCAGTTCGGCAGATTATTTATCTGCTGGCTAAGTTGCGTAGCCTCTAATTGTGCATGTTGTTGTCGAAACGGAACTGGAAATTCAAGGTACATTTTAGTAGCAATTCCTTGTGGGCATTTACTGGCACTCCTATGTCCTGGTGATTCGAGCTAATGAATTCACAGATGTAATCTACTGTTTCTGTGACCGGCACGTTTGTGTACAGGGAGGAGACATCCAGTGAAAATATGACTGTCCCATTTATGTCGAACATTTTCACACCGTCCACGAATTCCAAGGTGTCTCGGAGACTGTATGGGGCTAGTTGACTCTGCATGGGTTTCAGTTTGTCCGCTAGCCATTTCGCCATCACATGGTATGGCGAATTTCTCATATCTAGAATGGGCCGCAAGGGTACGCCCTCTTTGTGAGTCTTCGGTAAACCGTACAGTCAAGGTATGTCGTGCCAATGGGGCGGAGACGCTGTAAGTCGTATTCGCTTATGATAGCCTCCTTTTGAAGTCTTTTCAGCCTGTCAGTCAGCTGCGTTTCAACTGCATTAGTGTTATCTTTCTCCTTTTCTGTCTTGCAAAACTTGTCTTTGTCTGAGAGAATGGATTGCATTTTCGCAATGTAATCTGTTCTATCCATTAGAACAACGCCCGTTCCCTTATCTGGTCTTGTAATGAGTATATCTTTATTCTGCCGGAGGACTTTCAATTTCTCCATGTGTGCCTTCGTTAGCAGACCCCGACGTTTCTGGCCACTGTTTAAATATTGATAGGAATAGTTAACTAAAGTACACTTAAAGTGCTATAAACTCTCGGTCGAAAGTGCCTGAAGGTCATGCGTTTGAGTCAGCAGATTCTCGAACTGTGTATCTAGCTCTAGTTGGTTGGGTTTCTGACGGGGACAACAAAACTTAGAACCCAGTGATAAGGCTTCGATCGAAGTTTTATCAAGTGATACGGAGGAATAGCTTTGTAAGTTCCGACTTGGATCATCAGGAAGTTTTGGTTGCGGTCTGCATTCGTGTACACTCTGAAGAAGAGAGGTCGTCTTTATTTTTCCCCGCTTCTTCCCGATAGACTGCACATAATTCTCGAATTCCAGTCTTTTGTCTTTGTTTAGTTGGTCGAGTATGGCTGCACTTTGGCACAAGTGACGCTCTAGCTCTTCCACTTTTGCCCGGATGCTCTCTCGTTCAAATGTAAAGGCTTGATGAGAATTATCGAAAACAAACGTATGTTCGCTAATTCATCTTCTGAAAATTTCAATGAGAATTTTCGCAAAGCTTATATTTCTCTTCGATGCTGTCAGTCAAACAGAGCCTTTTCGCCCTTTGCGTCGAACGTCGGGCTTAATTACGGTTGTTGGATCCTTTGTGGCAGGAAATTTAGTTATGACAAACTAGATAATCAACCATTAATACTACCTCGAGGAATGCCCGAGTTCTACTTGCTTAACAGAATTCGGGCACAAATTCGTTTCACGTAGTCGCAGCGGATTTATGCAGCCAAAATCATACTAAAACTGCAGAGAAAAATACATGTTTAGTGGACCTACTGCGAGAGCCTGTTGCAATGCAGCACCTCTCGCAAATACTTGCATGTGCACACCAATGGTAATTTGGTTCTCGGCCAATCACAGCTATCCAAGCGAACCAATCAGCTTCAAGGCCGACACAGTTGAGGACGCTGCGACGCTGCGCTGTACGTGTCCTCGTCCGGCTGCCAATTTATTTGGAACTTTTCTCTAGTATTTCTGCCCAGTAAACAATACCGTCTCAACCCCTTTTTCTATTCGGGACCGGACCCGAAGGTCCAGTGAGTAAGGTCTCCTTGTGGCTTTAGTAGCCGCGGTACATGCAGTTCTAGATATCAATGTAGCATTTTAGTTTGCGTTCATATAGCACATCAAAAAGCCCTAAGCTGAGGATTTATGGGTGCTTAAGTTCTCCCCTTCATTCTTTACTGCTCTCCAGTTCTTTTTCCAGTTCTACTTAAAAAGACCTGGTAATCTTTAAACATATCCCTTGAATTCTCTCTTCAGCTGCCGGTGTCTCCTTTATTATTTTAGCTGATATTATAATAGAGCGACACTTTAAAACGATCAAGAATTTTACTGATTCCATCCTTAGTGAGATCGCTCACCCTCTTCTCTCTGAACTAATGACTGCGAAGTCTTCCCTCACTATGCGCCCAAGCTTCCGTTATACGTCTTGCCGTACATCGGCATATCAGCACTCTGTAATCCCATCCCTAGCCCGCTTCCTCACTTGTGAAAAAAAGGAAAGTGAGAAGTTGGAAGCCGAGCTGTCTCCATAACAGATGTGTATGTCATGTAAACCTTTAAACTTTGAGTATTCTATGACCTTTTAGCTTACTTTGTTCCTTGTTCTCCGAATGCATAAGCTTCAAGAACCACTTCCATGTATTACAAACTGTGTCGAGCCAGGTTTTTAATTGAGCCCCGCTTCCAGACGGGTAACGTCGTTTGATCGAGGGGAGCGAGGATGAGCTCACGAGTTCGACAGTGAAGTACGCACCTAGCCAAAATACTTCGGTAGTCTGTTTCAGAGGACATGAACTATCCTCGCACTGTTGTAGTAGCCCACTGTCTTATTCGAGATCGAGTCAGTATACGTACCTCGGTGATTTGTCCTCGGGTAGTGGCGATCAGACCCCTCTAGTTTTTAACTCATCATCTAAGTGCACAGCCCAGCATTCACGACCATTTAGGCGAACAAACCGAACGAAATTCGACACAGGCCCATCCCTGTGACGACCGTTTCGCAGCATATTTGCAGATATTCTCTAAGGACTGTGAGAACGTTGTCCGCCGTATCGATTAGGGAGAAAATGCTGTTCTAAATGGTGGATTTGGGACCGGCCTCGTGCCAAAGTCTGAAGACTATTCACTTCCCCACCTTGACAGTCATTAATTGTGAGGGGTTCACTTTTCCGGTCATGGCTGCAATTAGAAACCACTTTGGTTTTCTCGGCGTTTTTAAATGAACCAGTCGGTTTATTTGCATTATTCGTCTATGACCCCACAGACTGTGGATTACGTCAGCGTAAAAGATATCAGTCAAGTGACCCGGATGTGCAGATTCGGCACCGATAATCCATGTAAATCCCTCGAAGAAGCCAGCCAATGGCGTCGTTTGGCAGAATACGACAGGATGAAACGTTGTGGAACGCCAGATGGAATATCAAATGGTTGGGAGAAGGTTGTTGGCCAGAACGCGCGCAGTGATGGGAAGACACAAGATCCTTATGACGTCGATGATTTTTGCCGGCCTACCATCTAGTTCTATTATCCGCCTATAGTATCCACGATGGACGAAATCAAACGCCAAAGGTAACGAAGCATATTGCTGCTGACTGCTGGCACTCATGGTGACATTCAAAAATAAGTCACACTGGGAAGGATTGGCACATCTGTGGTGACTCACTTCACATAGGCGAGCATTTCCGAAGGCCCACTGCTGCTAACGAGTACTTCTGCACATTAAGCGGCCTCTGCAACAGCCAATCAGGTCCCATAAAGGTTTGTCTCTCCCAGTCGCGAATAGGACGCATACATGCCTTGGTCGATGCAGTCTTTCCGGCCAATAACCTTCAAGGCAACCAGAAAATGCCCGTTCTCGCTGCCGCTTGCATGCCTGCTGCTAAAACTCCACTTGGAACCCGGTCAGTCTCCTGAGCGGACGTGTCCTTCCAAGTCAAACTTCTTCCATCTATTCTCCTTTCCCTTATGTACGCGATATATTCTTCCTACTACTCTGGCTTTTACAGACTTCTCTCTCGTACTAAGTTACCACGGTCTGAAGATCGCAGTTGCTGGTTTTAACTCATTTAACCCCCTGCGATACATCTATCGCAGAGGGTTATACTAATAGAGCCAAACAATTGCAACTGCGATCTTCAAGTCTGGTTCCTTAGAAGAACAGAAGACATGGGAGGTCAGAGTGGTATGAACAGTTTGTTCTGTACATAAGGAGTTCAGAATAGGTAGAAGGACATTTAATCTTGGACGAGTGCAGTTCATTCCCTAACGGGGCGGCACCCGGAGCGTCAGAGCGTCGGCAGTCAGGCCCTTTGTGAGGTGGCCTTAAAAAGGATTGGCCAGACGTACTGGGTCAGCCTACGAGTGCAAGCATGTTAGTGGTTGCCGCGAGAGACAAGCGTTCGCACCAGCTATCCAAAAGATAGGTCGAGACATGCGATCATGTGAGGGTCCACACGGACTTCGGCCACTACACATTTACTCTCAGTTCGAAACTAGGCTTGGTTGTAGTATCATGAGATAACTCTCCCGCGCACAGCACTAACTAACCAATAGCACTGTCTATATATACGCACAAACCATCTTCATTGGAAAAATTTCCCTGCCGACCACTAATTGCGACTGACTCGTTTGGTCCACCCTCTCCCAGTCGCTTACCTTACATTTATCATAGGAGTTTGTCGTAATTGTATAGTGCATACAGGCACTAAGATCAGTCTACTGCCACCCACTCCGACTGACCGTAAGTCATCCAACTCTTCATTTCCTTGTTATGAATAGCTCGAGTCAAAGTGAACTTCGCTAGAATCTCACGACTGCGAATCTTGACTCCTATATCAGCCAATCACAGTTGCCGCTTCGATGCCGTTCTGGGCAGGCGACGAGTATCAAGCCTGCACGCGTGAATTGCTCTCTCTCTCTCTCTGTCCGTATGGCCAAAATCCTTCAAGGCCGACCCAACCAATGAACGCCCTCGCTCTCAGTCTACTGGCCTGACTGTTTTCATACCAGCACTTGGCTGCAGCTGGCTCTCCTGGCTCGTCGTATGCTCTCAAAGTCAAATCTCTTTCCATCTATTCTCCGTTTCTCTGTGTACACAATATACTGCTCCTATTACTCTGGCCTCTACTGACTTCTCCTCAACTAAGTAACCATGGTCTGAAGATCGCAGTTGCAAGGATTTAACTCAAGTAACCCCCTGCGATATTGGTGACTGTCCGACGTGATATGAACACACAATTTCCGATGTAGCCTGCTGTCCCTGCGTAGTTGTTGGCTTTGTGATCTGTCCCTGCGTAGTTGGTTATTTTCCTGCGTATTTGGCGACTTACGGACGTGTCCCTGCGTATTTGTTGATCGGCAAGCACTATGATCTGAAGATCGCAGTTGCTAGGGTTTTACTTTCTTAACCTCCTGCGATATCCTCTTCAAGGAGCTAATAGTATTCTCATTAAAACTTTTGGTCAATATTCCCCAACTCTAGTTTTGGGTTAAAGATGTTCATTTCTCCGGATTTTTTATATTGCTGACGTTCATACTGCCATTGGGGGCTAATTTTATATAATTCTTCGGTCTTCTCGCTGATATAAAGTTCCATCAATTAGTTGACCCTATGAGAGCTTTATACTGTAACTGTTCAATTCGTACCCTTGTAGTGGGCGTTAGCGCCACTGTGGGAGCCCGTGATTGCTGACTCATCACACCAATGCTGCAGTCACGCTGAATATCCACACGCTGACGCACGACCTACAAACACGCCCACGCCGGGGCCTAACCTCGCGCGGTGCAACCAATGACATTCAAGGCTGCAACCAACGATGGGCGCTCGATCGTCTGCCCCCAAACTTCACTCTGGACCTAGCCTGCCTCGCGGCTAGACATGCGCTCCGGCAGTCAAGACTTCGTCCCAACTATTCTCCTTTCCTTCTGTACAGAATACACTCGTCCTACTAATCTGGCCTTGGAAAGACTTCTCTAACCTCTCCTAAGGAACCGGGTCTGCAAAATCACAGCGGATAGGGTTAACCTGATTAATCTTAACATCACTCGATAACTACTGACCCACAACATTAAATGAACTCTCAGCTTCTGATGTGTCCCAGCTAAATTATTATCAGGCCTCCCTCGATTTCAATTGAATTTTTCCTGTGTCAGCTTATTTGGCCGCGAAATGGAGAATTTCATTACCGACATCTTGCTGTGAAGCGGTACGGTGATCTTCATCCGCTCACGGCCTATCGACACCAGGTTATGGTTCCTTCTCCATCCCATACAGCAGTTTCCCACAATGAGTTCCAGCATCCAAACCTCGTTGCCGAATTCTGATCTTACTTCTACTGCCAATGGTTTCCCTCCTAACACGTAGTCGAGATGTCAAATCTCCTACCAACATGCCAATGCACGCGTAGTCGAGAACTTTCCTCCTACCAACATGCAGACTCAGTGGCTGACGTAATTGACATGGCGTTTCCTCTTACCAACGGGCACTGACAGCATTGACATGGCGCACGCGTGCCAACCAAAGAAATGCATGCAAGGCACGATCATCCCTTCAACCTGGCTCATATAAACCAGATGCACGAACACCAGCTGTTCAAACCTTACCGTTGGTAAGTACCTCCTTCCTATCTTTCACTATTCTTCCTTCGTTCAATTGCTTTCGTAAACGAACTACGGTCTTGGATGGGAGCACTTGTAGTGGGCGTTAGCGCCACTAAGGGGACCCGTGATCGCTGAATCATCATGCCAAGGCTGCAGTCACGCTGACTACCCGCACGACCTACTAACACGCCCACGCCGGTGCCTAACCTCGCGCGGTCCAACCAATGACCTTCAAGGCTCCAGCCAACGGTGGCCACTTCAATGTCTATCCCCAGACATCACTCCGGACCTAGCCCGCTTCGCAGCTAGACGTGCAATCCAGCAGTCAAGACATAGTCCTAACTATTCTCCTTTCCGTCTGTATAGAATGCACTCATCCTTCTACTCTGGCCTTCCCAAGACTTCTGTCTTCTCTCCTAAGGAACTGGATCTGGGAAATCGCAGTCGGTAGGGTTAACCAGATTAGCCTTAACACTCCTCGATACCCTTTCATCACTTAATCCACGCATTTCAACAAGTCCCTTCATTAATTCCCTATCGTTGTTTATTTTAGGAATTTCGTTCTATCGCACAACCCTCACAATTTGACAAACCTATTAAGCACTCCGTCGTGCATTATATTTCAACTACTGGACCACCCGTTTTTAGTCGTCCTCATTTTTTAGCCGCCGATAAGTTAGCTATCGCAAAGGCTGAATTGTCGTGTGATGAAGCTAGGCATAATTAGGCCTTCCAATAGTCCATGGGCTGTCCCTCTGCCCTCTGCAAGTTCCCATGAACATGCTCACCTGCAACATCTACGTTTCATTATTAAAAGAATGAGCCAATTTGGTGTTTTCAGTAATGTTTCTAAATGCGTTTTTAGCGTACTGTCGCTGTTTTGCCTAGGACATCGCGTAGATGCTTTTGGTTGTCATACCCATAGATGCCAACGTTTAAGCTATTTGTGAGTTCCCTACTCCCACTCCTTTTCAACAACTGCGCCACTTTACAAGCCTTGCCAATTTCTATCGACGTTTGGTAGTAGTCATGTCTGTCCGACGCCCTCTTAATTCCTGACGCCACTGACAAGGTCGCTCAGAGCTTAGGAGCTCGCGCGCAAGCAGTTTTCCCGTGTGCCTCGAGGCATGCACAAACGGACGGGTGACCGTCACTGCTGCCAAACGCAATTGACGCGCACCCAAACACACGCACAAATTCTCTGGCCTCAACCAACAGTGGCTTGACCTCAATCCGTCCAATGAGATTCCCGCTTTAGTAGACTGACCTCATCTAGTAGGTTGGCCTCAATCCGTAGGACAAAGACGGCAATGCGGTGTCTGTCTCCAGGTCTCACTCCGGACACAACCCGTCTAGGGAACGGACGCACTACTCCGCGAGTCAAACTCTCTCCATCTATTCTCCTATCCTTCTGCAGAATACACTTTTCCTAACAATCTGGCTTTCCCACAGTCTGCTCTCTTCACCTAAAGAACCATGGGCCTGTAAGATCGTAGCTATTAGGGTTTACTTTCTAAGTCTTAACCACCTGTCGATATTTTCATGCCTCATTGAGTTCAACTGATGCTGACACTTATTTACCTTTGACACGGGAGCAACCACGAGTTTTCAATTCTTGACAAAGCCGTAGATGCCTTCAATCGTGCCAAAAAGGCCGCCGTTTACCCTAAAACTGATGTCCCGCTCTCCACTGTTGCCGATGACTCAAACTGCGCCATAGGTGTCACCCTTCAGCGACAGACGCCCACGGGCATCCAGCCCTTGGCCTTCTACTCTGCCAAACTGACACCCAGCAAACACGCTATAGCACTTTGGTAGAGAACTTCTTGTCATTTATTTAGCCACTGAACACTTCCGTAATTTAATTGAGAGCAGATACAAGGCAAAGATCACGAAAACTTTTGTATTTATACTGACCAGAAACACCTGTCCACTTTCTATGACATGTATTCACTCCATGAGACCCGCCATCTCGAATTTATTTTCCAGTATGCCACCGATACTAGATTTCTTAAGGGACTGCCTTTCCCGGCCTGGAATTAATGCTGGCCCCTGCCCCTTTATCGAATTGGAGCGTCTGGCAGAACTGCGAAACCGGTTGACCTTCCCTGAAGACCTTGAATAAGACGTAGTCTTCAACTCAAGGCCGTTCCTCTTTCCACCACCCCCGGTAAAATCATGTGTGACCTATCACGCGATGCCCCCCGACCTGTATTGCCAAGCGGACTACGAAGATATGTTCTTTCTGCGTTGCGCAATCTTGCTGACCCTGGAATCCGCCCCACACGCGTCATGCCGGCGAGCCTCTCGTCTGGCCAAGCATGAACACGGATATCTGCCAGTGGACACGTTCATGTTTGGCCTGCCGGAAGGCCAAAGAATGACAGCACAACAAAGTCCCCATTTTGCACTCGACTCACGTTGTGCACATGTCTATATCACTCTGGTAGGTCCTTTGCCAACAGCTCGTGGTTGCAACCACTTACTTACTGCGATTGATCGAATTACTTGTTGGCCAATCGCACTTTAGCCCGATTTGAAGTGCTCCGCTGCCGAAATTTTATATAGCACTACACTTCGTATGCCCGGCGAATTTTTCGGGCATTCTCAAAGCTCAGCTGACTTGAACCCTACTGATATGTGTTAAAACTGTGCCAAACCATGACTTATCTTCGAACAAATCCACCTGTTCCATCGAGTAAGTCATACATCGATCCTAACCTGCTAACATGTTCCTTTGTATCTGTCCGAGTAGATATTGACGTCAGCCACTACAACAGCTCTACGACGGGCCATTTTGAGTACTCACTCGCTCGCACGGAGAGGCATTTTAAGACTGCCTACGGCGATCGCAGAGACGTGGTATCAGTCGATCTTTTGAAAGCGGCTGGTACCAAGCCTCTTTTAACAGCCCCAACAGAAAAATTTCCCCTACTCGACACAATGCCTTTTGCTCATTCTCAGACTCCATTTACACCCGATACCCCTGAGCTTTCCCCTATCCGAGAATCTCCTCCCCTTACGCACAGTGGTCGTCACTTCCATTTTCCCAATCGGTATCAAATTGTACGGTATGCTTAACACTCCCACCTTTTCTACCTATTTACTCTTTTTTGAATTCCATTCTCCCAGAAGGGGAAGTTTTGCAGTGATATTAAACTGTTTTTTTGTTTTACTCGGTTAAATATCTCTTTGTTTATAATGCCAAAGGTCTTTGTTCTTATTTATTAGTTTCTAACTGCTGGGATACTTATATCTTAGCTTCCTAGATAGACTGCTTCGCATCCGGCACACACAAGACCGCCTTCCTCGATCTAATAGCCATCGTTTATGATGTTGTTAACAGGCACTGACGCCGGGACTTTGGATAGTTCTTAGACCTTGTTAATCACCCAGAAGGTTTCTTTTGGGCCCACACGATGCCTAGAATCAACCGTATGCGCATGAATAGCGCTGTTTATGCTTCAAATTTCACTTTTCTTTAGCCATGCCGGTAGGTGTTGCCCTGGTGTTTTGGATAAGCACTGACTCGTGCGACCAATATAACCTGCTCCACAGGAGCAAGTAAAGGAGTAGATGTAAATGGCGATGGTCTGAGTTGGCAACCTATCCTTTCCTTCCCCGTGTAAGACCGGGTTAGTGGAAAATCATATGTAAACTTTCGCTGTTGGGAAGGTTAGCGACATGGCTTACTCAAAGCGATTTCCTAGTTATTCAATTGCCACATCCCCTTGAAGTGGGAGTTTGAGGAAAAGTGTCTTCTTTTCTACAGCGGTTGTGGCGGTTTCTCATTGTCTCACCACCGTATTCTTTGTGATGAATCTCTCAGGATATCTGTTCCCACGAACTAGTTCCTGGATTTTCTTATGCCCTATCACATTTTCTAACCCTTTGCACTAGGAAATAGATGGCATTGCTATGATCTCGCCTCCAGGACCTCTCTTGGCTTTTTGAACAGGGCAAAAGAAGCAAAACATAGAGAATTTAATGTCCTCATAAAACTGTACGACCTCATTAAATTCTACACAGTTCTTTGCCCTTGCCGTAATGGAAGTTATTCCAACAAGCAATAATACTTTCTGAGAAAGCTGGACGTGACCACAGGTGCACGAACTTTATTCAACGGTAATTTCGGATTTATACCCGAACCCATAAACATAGGCAGTGTAGTTGACCCAATTGTGTAAAAATCGCAACCTCGGTTGGGGATCGAACCCATGCAACAGGGAAGGTTTTCGCGCAGCCAATCCTCTACCGTTGAGCTACAAGACCCACCCTGCGCCGTCAATTTAATTACATTTGAATCTTTTTTACCCACCCAGCTTACCACTTGTATGGAATCCACCATTACAGAACAGTATGCTGACTGCCCAGACAAGATTTACTAAGCAACCTTCTAGAATCAACCAGAGGCCGCGAATTTTTAACAACTGGATCAACCGAGTTAAGCGAACCTGCCATATCCGCCTAACAATCCCAGGCAGTGACAAATACGGTTGATGCAGTATCTGATGATGAGTTCGAGTATGAATCCGAAATGTCAAGCGAATAAATTTCTTGTTCCAATGATCGCGTTTACTTCTCAGTTGTTTTCTGGGAGTTGCATATTTGCTTGCATCTGCAATATTACTTCCCGATTAAACTGTACCGTTAAATAATCCGACGAATGTTTTTATTACGCTTTAAAGTGTAAGTGCATTCGTATTATGGCCTCCTAAGTCCAGTGTTAAAGGACTTCTCTAGTTCGACTGAAAAAACACTAATCACCGCGACAATGAGAGTACTTTCCGGTTGATTGTTAAAACTATGAATGCTGATTGGTTCTTGAGAAAATGGTTCTCCAGGGTCGCTAAAAGTCGTCGCCACGGCTACTTGAGGTCATATGGAATAACATGGGAAAATACGAAACAGAATCATTGTGTGGAGCCTGAATAGACTGATCCAAGAAAAAGTTCCAGTCAAATAGCCCTCTTGCGTCGTAGCAGTTTTTTACCGCCAGAGATCACGAGTAATTCGGCCGCATTAAAAAAACCAGACCAGTTCCGTAAGACTATTCGCCTCCTTCTCCTCCTCCTCCTCTTAAAGGATGCAGACATGTGAAACTTCTATACGGGCTGACTATCAACCAACACCGGTTTGTGCTAGAAGGACTGTCAGAGTGAAAGATATGACTTGAATTTTGGGTGAAGTTCTACTCTGGGTCCCAGAAATTGAATAAATAATCTAATGATTTCGCAACAAAATAGCGCGCTATAAATAAACACAGAAATTTACGTACATTTTTATAGTTTATTGGGTTTGACAAATTTTGGACAGTTCTAATTTTTATACTTAGCAGTTTATTGTGTTTCTTGATATTCCTAAAAATATTTTGGATAGGAGGTTATCTACTGCAACTTACCTGAGGTCCAACTTACCGTTCAGGAGTTAGATTAGTATAGTTTGCGGCGCAAAGCGCCACACACACCTTTAATTTGCATGCACAACTTTACGTTAGTTTATTTTATCTAGCTTATTTAACATATTTATACATACGAATAGAAGCGAATATGGGTGACCCAGGTTCTTGTTGCAAAGAAGAAAAAGACGCAATCTCTGGAACGATAGTATCATTCCAGAGATCGCGTCTTCGTCTTTTTTGCAATATTTATCAATATTTAAGTTCAGTTTTCAGTTCATTTTTATTATTTTCATTTTAGCTATGGATTTTTTTAGTAAAGTGTATTTGGCTTACCTTAGTTTACGTTTTTGCTTAGGTGATATTAGGTTTAGTTAGGTAATTTTGATCTAACTTAGTTCCCCATATTTGCAAAATTGCATAATTTAATTATGGCGCGCTTTTTTTGACAAAAGTTACATTTCTTAAATAATTATTCGTGTTTTTTATACTTTTATCAAGTTTATTTTTATTGATATTTCTTTTACTTTGCACTCTTCAGACTGTATATTGTTTATTCCGCCTGCTCCTGTATGACAGAAGGATGGGGCTTTCGAGTGCTGACCTGGGACCCCAAGTAGAATCCTGCCGAACTTTTCTTTAGAAAAAGGGCCTGCACGGTTTTCGAGGTAAATCACAAAATCCTTTTTAAGTCCCACGGCCTGAGCTTTTTTTCACACGTTCACCGTTTCTTTTAAGTTTGTCAGCAAGTGTGTGTCGTAGCCCATAGTGAGATCAGGAATCCCCGCCGTAATCCAAACTGGGAGTGGCTGGGAGATGGAGAAAAGCCGCGACCTCGAACGGCTTGAGCCACAGGTCCGCGTGAGTGAGGTGGGTGCCTGGCCGAGAACTGCAGGCGAACAGATGACGGCAGTCATGCGGCGAGACGCTGCAGTCGGGACAGCAGTCGGGTATGGATGGGTCGAGCCGGTGTTGGTACTGGCGAAGGAGCATGCAGTAGCCACTGCGTAGCTGCACCAGGGTACAGCGTGTGACCCTCGGGAGATGTAGTTCCGAGGCCGCAATCGGAGGTGGATAGTCACACAAAAGGACCGGGGGACGCTAACCTCGTTTCTCCTCGACAAAGACTGTTTGGTGGAGACGCTGGAAGCCTGTCTTGGTGGCAGAGCTATCAACAGGTAGATCCACGAGAGACGAGGCAACAGCTTCCTTGTGGAGTGCGCGAATAGACGGCCGAACGTTGCGGCAGGGCTCGGGAGCGGTGCAACTTTGATGATTGGGATGGCCGGGTTGCGAACAATTCCACCAGAACTGCTGGCTAAGGAGAGTGTTGTGATGGGCGACCGGTAGAGCAGAAGCCTCCGCACGAAGATGATCGATAGGCGACATTTTATAGCAACCCATGATCGTGCGGAGGGCAGCGTTCTGTGCTGACTGGAGGTGGCGGAGGCTGGAAGAGCTCAGCGTAGGAGACCAGATTGATGCCACATAAGTGAGGTGCGACTTGGCCAGCGCCTTAAAAGCAGTCGATAAAGTCTCTTTCGCGTAGCCCCAAGCTGTGCCCGCTAGAGCCTTGAGGACCTTGGTGCAGCGGCTTACTTTGCTTGCGGTCTCCCTGGCATGGTCTGCGAACGTGAAGAGCGGATCAAAACGCACACCAAGGAGTTTGGGCTTGCGGACGAGCGGTAAGGACGCCCCATTGACGGTGATGACCGGGTGACGATTGAACTCCTTTGGATCAAGCGTAAAAACAGTTACGGACGACTTGGCTGCCGAGATCGTCATTCCGCGCTGGGTGAGGAAGTTTTTGACAATAGGCATGAACTCCGTGAAAAGCTGTGCAGCCTGATCGATGTCATGGTGCCGGCAAAAGAACGTAACGTCGGCGGCGTAGGATACCACTTGCACAGGTGCCCGGGGGAGTGGGAGCTCTCGCATGTAGATTTTAAAGAGCGTTGGGCTTGGCACAGAGCCTTGAGGGACGCTACAGGCCTGCTTACGGGGCTTAGAGAGAGCGCCCCGGAAAAGGACACGATCGTAGCGGCCACGGATGTAAGCCGCCAACCATCGGACCAGGCCAGTCGGAACGTTCAGCGAGACCAAGTCCTGCAGGAGCTGATAGTGGCGGACGCAGTCAAAGGCTCGTGACAGGTCAATTGAGACTGCCACGGTCCGCGAAGCGGGCTTCTGTTGATTAAAGCCCTCGAGGATAGCATCGCGGAGCTCGAAAAACGCCGTTGTAGTCCCACGACCCGATCGGAAACCATGTTGGTAGCAAGATAGTTCCGCCACAGACGTCAGAATTGGGTAGACGAGTCGTTCCAAGATCTTCACCAATGGACTGAGGAGGGCAATTGGGCGATAAGAGGTCGCTAGGCAGGGGTCCTTTCTCACTTTAACCAGGGGGATAATGATCGACTGGCGCCAGCAATCGGGGATGATTGAAGTTCCCAGTGAAAGGTTGAAGAGGGCGGCAATGTAGGCAGCCACCTTCGGGCCGATGTGGCGCACATGGATAGGTGTCAGACCATCTAATCCTAAGGCTTTCGAAGCTCTCGTTTTCTTGACGGCGGTGAGGATGGCATCAGCCGGTAAGAAAATGTCTGGGGGCGGGGCTTTATGAAGGAGACGAAGCAGGAAGCGCTGACTTTTGGGACTGGGTGCCGAGCGGGGCGAGAACAGCTTGTTCATCTTCGCGGCGATCTTACCGTTGTTGAAAATGAACTTGCCGCCACCGAAACCTAAGACATGCCCTCTTAAATTGGTCGTTTTAAATGCCAGATCACTGATTAATAAAATGCCTCTGCTCCAGACTATGGTTTTCGTCAACCGCCCAGACATTGTTATGGTAACTGAGACATGGGCAACGGCCTGAGTAGCTGACTCAGAACTCTCTGTTCTAGGCTATGCATGCGTTCGGAACGATCGAAACAATAGCCGTGGCGGATGAAGCTGCATCTATATAAAGCAGCCACTTGCATTTCTTCCGTTGGACTATCCACAATTCACAGCGGTGGAAGAGAGCTGCTGGCTACCAGTTGTTCTAAAAAATCAAATACTCCTTACTTGTTGGCTGTGTTTATCGCCCACCTAATGCCAACGCAGACTGCGATCTTTGTCTCTCACAGGCATTTCATGCCGCAGCTGACTTAAATCTTAAGTATTGCTTGATTGCAGGCAATTTTAACCTTCCTGACGTGCAATGGTTTTCACCATCCGGTCCTTCAAAGTTCGAGAACTTACTTGAGGCAATAGATATCGGCATGTGGGATCAGGTAGTCGATTTTCCCACTCGAGGAGCAAACATACTCGACCTAATTTTTTGTAGGGGATGCGAACTACGTTCAGTGTCATCCTTAGACGCACTTGGGAGTTCAGACCATCCTACAGTTGATAGTGAACTAGAACTGGAGGCGGATAAAACATTTTCCCAAAAGTATAGTCCGATCAGCAAACACGGCGGACCTACTGGCACATCTAAACCCTCTCGACTGGTCTGAAATTTTCCAAGCTTTGGATGTAAATGTTTGTACCGATGCACTGTACAAAGTGCTGGATCCACTCATCCTCCACTTTATCCCCCGTAAGAAAGTAATACATGTCAAGGATGAAGTGTACCTTCCTCTGTCTTTCCGTCGTAGGCTGCGTAAACTCTGTCGTCGTTTGCATCGGCAAAACGACACTTTTTTTCTGCCCTGAATCACACTGATCTTTGAGCAGGCTTAGACGTTCTCCGAAAAAAAGCAGATAGCCGATGAGGCCCACTTCGCTGAAAATCCTTCCCTTAATGTTGCGAAACTCTTTTCGCGTACAGTAAAAGCGCAGAGGAAAACGCAACACCCCATACTTCAAGATGCTTTAGGAAAACCCATAGCTGACGCTAAGTTGACCGCCGATAGCTTCAATGCGTTCCTATCCAAGACGTTTAATGAAAGCTCGTTCGCTGCACCTCCGGCTATCCAGGCTTGGACGGGTGCCTTACTCAAAACCATAAGTTTTACCCTCTGGGATGTGACTGTAGTTATTCTTCGTTATCGTCAATCTTATAGTCCAGGACCAGATGGCGTCCCAGTTAGCCTTCTAAAAGCTGAAGCGAATGATATCTTTCCGTCTATTCTTGGTAAGGCATTTAATCTTTCTCTTGAGAGCGAAACCTTTCCTTCGTTGTGGAAGGAATCGCACATAATGCCTATTCGCAAGCATGGCCGACCGACGTCATTCGAGAACTTTAGGCCAATAAGTACACTTCCCACAGCCTCAAAGATCTTGAAGACCTTAATCAAAGAAAATATGATGCGTCACTTGACAAAAAATGACCTGCTCAATACATCTCAACATGGCTTTCTCGAGAAACGATCTTGTGACACCTGTCAGCTCTCTTTCTTTGATTATGTGCTGCAATCTAGAGACAGCGGTTTTGCCACTTATAGCGTCCATTTTGATTTTACTAAGACCTTTGATCGGGTCGATCATAACCTCCTCCTTCTGAAACTGGCCTCCTTCGGCATAGGTAGCAAGCCTCTGAACTTCATATCTTCCTATTTGGATGCTCACACACAACGAGTAAAAATTTACAATGTTATCTCCAACCCCACGCATGTTAGGAGTGGAGTTATACAGGTTAGTGTACTGGGTCCGCTCCTATTTTGCCGGTTTGTCAACGACGTTTCAGATTGTTTTCAGTATTGCAGACCCTTCATGTACGCTGATGATTCAAAATTCGCTTATCAATACAAACCGGCAGATCGCAACATCGTGCTCGAGCTGATAAAAAAAGGATCTTCAGGCCTTCGCCCAGTGGTGTTGCACATGGCGCCTCAACCTTTCATGGCACAAATGTTCCGTTATGGTTGTTGGCGACGATCCTTAACCGGAATTAAGCATTGACGGCCACGAACTAAATGTCCCAGGAGTTATCAAGGATTTGGGCATATCCTACTCTCTTAGTCTCAATTTGTCAGAGCACTGTGCCCTGATAGTCTCGAAAGCACGCCGAACCACCGGATTTATCCTAAGAAATTTTAAGACTATCAAGGTTAGAACTAGCCTGTATAATATGTACGTGAGACCTAGTCTTGAATACTGCTCGCCCCTATTCAGTCTTCTGCGCACTAGTGAACGGAATAAAATAAAATCGGTGCAGCACTTCTTCACTAGAAGAGTTTTCACTACAGAACACCGTAACTTAGCCTACCAACAAAGAGGCGAACTTATAAAGCTGGATCCCCTGTGGCTTCGTCGATTGCAGAAGGGTCTATTTTTACTGTTTAAACTTTTGAATGGTCAAACCTTTAATCCTCTTAGTACAATAAGGCAGCTTGAGCACTCTCGACGCGCCAGTCATCGAGACGTATTTTTATTTCTTCCTATGGCACGTACAGTTAAGTACCGGCAATTCTTTTCAGTAAATGCCATATCAATCTGGAATAAGCTACCCAAAAGTATTCAAACCCAGCAAAACTACCCTATGTTTAAGAGAGCTATAACTAGTTTTCTACATTCAGGACAACTTTCACGAATTTTAGGTGCTGACTCGGTGGAATCTCTCTTTCACTCTGATGGCGTTCGTGGACTTTGAACTCCGCCAGGCTTCACGCTGAAGATAATGCTGCTGAAGCAGCAGCCCGCAGTCTGCTAACCCTTCAGCCGATAGCGCGCAACTTATGCCGACAACCATTGAAGGAAGACTGAGAACACTGTGTTCTTGTGCCAACCCTCTCCGTCTCGAACTAATGTCCTTAAACGATATGAAACATTTCTCCTGCTGACGAGTCAACTCAGCTTACAACTGTACATTTATTCCGTATGTATCATACCTTTGAAGGCAGGTTTTTTTCACTTGAAACAAACTCCCTATCTCGCCCAGTATTGACAAAACAAAAAACCTGAAACAAAACCAATACTAACTGCAACATAGGGAGTTTGATTTATGTTTTTTTTCGGTCTTCGAGGTGTTTTAAGGCGCCCAAGAGGTGCATTACCAACTCTTTACAATTGCCTGTAAACTGGCATAATAAACATATTATTATTATTACTATTATAAACTGGGTAGATGTATCAGCCCGGCGTTTGGTCAAGTTGCGTAAAAAGCTTCCAAGTGGCAGCTGAGTTGCTGCTGAAATTACAATCTGAAACAAGTTCATGGCAGCATTGGCGTTTGCCATCGTTGATAGTCTTAGTGATCAAGCCATTCAGTTCGCCAACGCGCGGGTCACTGGCATCACGCGCTCGTATTTCGTCTCTCTCTCTCGTTCCAGGCGGAAGGCCTCGGGCGGATGGTTAGGACGGAGAAGGGGAATGCGGCCGTTTGGGATGTGGTGACTTGCTGCTGCCAGGAGAAGTCGACGAAGGGCTCGCTCCGCCGTGTGGACACAGGTGGGAGGCGGTAGGCCATCGATCTCGGCTTCGCATTCGGTCGTGAGCGCTGCCCAATTGGCTTCCTTGAAATTAATGAAGTGCCGGTTGGGGGCCTTGATACGCTCGGCGGCGGTGGCCAATTCGAGCACAATGGGGAGGTGGTCGCTACCCAGGCTGATTTCCATGTTCCACATGGTGGAGGCTACCAGACTGAGACTGGCGAGGGAAACATCGGGCGAGCTGGAGGCACCATTGGTCGGGAGCTGCGTTTTGCTGTTCTCGTTGAGAACGGCAAAGGGGGCGTGTTCGATTTCATTAGCCAGAGCTTCTCCTCGGGAGTCGGCTGCCAAGTTAGAGCACCACAGGTCACGGTGAGCGTTGAAGCCATCTAGCACCAAACTGTCTCCAGAAGGTTAAAAGGGAGCGATAGAGGCAGTGAAACCGGGAGGACAACTGGAAGTTGGAGGGATGTACACGTTCATGACGGTTAGCAGCACCGGGCTAATGTCAAGGGAAATCGCCAGTACTTCCGTGGGATCGGCTCCAAGCAGGGGTTGCTGGTGATGGGCAATGGGTTTGTCCACCAGGAAGGCCAAATCTCCGCCTTTGCTGCGGCCGCGGTCGCGACGGACAATCTTTTAATCGGCACAGGAAGGGACCTTAGTGGAGTTAGACCACTCTGTCTCTTGGATAGCCGCCACAGCTATGCTGTGCGAGCGCATGAAGGCCAGGAGCTGGTCAAGCTTCCCAAGGAGGCCGTTGGCGTTGAATCGTAAGATCTTACGACCAGGTGGTGAGGCAAGGTCGGAGACCAGAGGATTTGGGTTCAGGACAGGACGGGCTGGAGGCATGGAGATCGGTGGGGGCACGGGACAGCTGGGACATGCGAAGGCGGGCGATCAATTGGCAGCCGTGGCCAGGCCACTGCAGCGGAGATGGCACCAGCCATTGCAGGAGCCGCAAGGTACAGACCAGTCGTGGCGGCCCAGGCGGACTCGGCAGAACGAGCAGTACCAGAGAGGTCCAGGGTTGGCCTCAATACCGGCGGCAAGGAGGAGGAGTCGGAGCAGCGTGGCCGGCAGAGGCTGCTCCGTAATCAAAAACACGAGTTGGGCTGAAGGGGGATTGATCCAACGTAGGGAGATGGGTGTAGCAGACCTTGGCCGCCGGGAGGGCGGGTAGGAACGCGGTTCCTAGACGCGTCTGTTGTGGTCATCAGCGCCATTTCTAGACAAAAATTAGGGGGGGGGTAGGGGTGGAGGGTGTCACTTCATTACGCAAAAAATAAAAAGTGGATCATGTGCTACGGTAATGGTGGTAATTGGGATTTCATCGATGGAGCATAACAGCGGTATGTTAGCACGATATGAAACGATATGACATGAAGGATAACTAGATTTCAGCCAAAAATCTTTCCTTCCTGCTTCTGCTGCTAGGTATATTCAACCAATAGCATTCGAAAACGAACAGTGTACAATAAGTGACGGCTGATTGAGAGCGTGAGGGTGGATGGCGCCTGACCTCGTTTAATATAACGCGTTCAAATCAAACCCGGTGATAATGAGAAAATTCAGTTACGGTGAGCATGGAAAAATCTTATTGGTTAACAAAAAATTCCCAAAAATTGTAAAGTAAAGTAGTGCAACATTTTCGCAAGACTATTAATCATTCACAAACCTATATTTACACATGTGAAAAAATGTACATTACTTTGTTTACAAATAACAAATTTTTCGAGCAGTAAATTCTGAAAACGAGAAAATTCGCTGTAACTGCGACCAATCAATGTAAATAGAACTGCGAGTTGCTATCGCAACTATGCAATTTTGTGTATATCAAGCGAACTTTCTTCTTGTCAAAAACCTCCATTACTATTTCTGCTATAGCATCACAATTAGTTTCAGATCGTCGTTGAAATTTCCGTGAATACTTTATGATTTTCCGTGCTTTCAAGTTATTTTCAGTAAATTTGGGTTCGGTTCTGTATTTATCAAAACCGTGCGGTTCCACTCCTCGTTGTGTCTTGTTGCGTTTTACAACAAAACAGGTCAACAATTTTCAAAAACTAATTCGTTAAGGCTTTTTTTGTGAGGCCACGTTGAAACAAATTCTCCCCACCCAAGTTTCTTACTGATTTCGTGGTAAAAGGGATTTATTTGGGGTGAGGCAAACCAGAGGACTTTTTGGATGCGGGAGAAATGAAGAAATTAAAAAAACATAAAAGATGCTTTGAATGGTTTTAATTAACTGAAAACGTTGCTGAAAAGAAAGCCTATAGACCAAGAAGAATAATAAGGGAACCCTACTGGGTAATAGGCGTAGCCAATAGACCACGAAAAATATTCTAGCATCTTCTCTTGCCATGAGGTGGCCTCAAAGGAAAGCCCTATCAAGTTTATGATACCTATATGACGTTTCCTCACTATCGGGCATAAAGGACAGATTAAAAGTATGCAGCACTTCGTTTATAAAATGTTAGCGCAATTGCCACTGCCGATAAGGCTCAAACTTATTCATGAATAGAAAAGCAGCAGAAAATTGTTCTTGAAGTATACATTTAAAGAATACGTAGTTTGCTACTGAAATAATATAAGTAAAAATAATAAATAATTACTAACTACACTCTCACCACGCCCATTCCTACACATTTACTTTGCGATATATAAATACAATGGAACTTCAGATGACCAGCAGTTCCACCTACGAGCATTCCGATTAACGAGCAATTCAATGGCAGAAAATTGTTTTCGCTTGACGAGCTTCCGCTCAGTTAAGGAGTTTCGAGTGTGTGTGTGTTCCTCCATTGAAAGGTAAGCTGTATTCTTGTTACTCTTCTCGTTCTCGCTCTGTGTCGTTCCTTCGCTCTTCTTCTCTGTTTGTTTCGCTTTCCCCCTCTCTGCTCATTTCCTTCCACTCTTCCCTTCCTTTATTTCTCTTTATCCCTTATCAATGTTTATCTATATCTATCTTTCTCGGTCTTCCTTCGTTCCTCGCACCCTCTCTGTTCCTCCCTCTCATCTTCTTCTTCTTCGTCTGCCCACCCAAAATTACAAGGTTTACCAGCTTGTCTATTTCTCTCGCTTTTGGTCCGCCCACAGACGACAACCGGCAACGGAGCATGGGCATTGCCTATCAGTCAATGACTGGATGGTTACCCCGTCTGAGAAGAGTGTTGGCCCAGTCTTCGTGTAGGGCTCTTCTCACCCTTCTGAGATCCAACGTCTGTATGCATATACAATGCCAGGCTTCGGCAAACCACGGTTCCTGCAGCCTGGTAGGCGCTGGCACTTTCTCTCGGTTCTGACTCCCTGTCGGTGAATGCGTTCACACTCCCACTGGGTTTCAGGCCCTATCTCAGGTGCCCGAGCAGCTAGACCGTCGCTAGAAGGTGGGGGAGAGTAAGTTCGACCCGCAGCGCATTTCTCTTCTCACTATAATAAAAATAAATGCGCTTGAATCTATCACGGTGCGCTAAAAGCCGTAGCTTAGAGGGTTTGCCATCTGACGGGATAACACAGGCCACCTACATTACCGCTCCTTTAGTTCGCGTGCGTTTGTATGTGCGCATGTGAGGAGATGGAGGACTGCGAGTCAGGCTGCAATGGCTCCTTCTTAATGCGGCCTTTATGGCGCTCTCACGCAGGCGGGAGCATACCTAGCGAGTTGGCTGAGTCAAGTGTGCGCGTGTTGAATGACTATCACGCCAGCCACCTACACCCTCCCTGATCCCCGGTCTTATTGACTTTGTCTTTACACCAGAAACGGAGGTGGGATTAGCGAGCGAGTGAGCAGATTCTCAGTGAGTCTGTTTTAACTCCTGTTTTCATTCGCTGAAGTTCGCTACGTTGCTCCTGCTTGCTGTGGCCTTCGTGCAGCTTGCCCAGCTTTCCTCAGTGTCTGATCCGGCTGGTTTCAGCGTTTGCTGCCATCTGTTGGATCCTGTGTCTTCCCATCGTCAAAATTGACGGGGGAACTGTCGTGTGTGTGTGCCAGCGTCCGTCGTTGAGTATTGTTCCCAGGGCATGGGTCTTTGGTCACCTGCAACCAATCAGAGAAGTGGCGCAGTTTGATTGGCTATGTTTCGGAAGACGAGCATTTCACAAGGCGAGTTCGGTGCCGGAACGGATTAAACTCCTTAACTGAGGTTCCACTGTACTGTAGACGACCTAATGAACGCAATGTCGTGACTGAAATATGAACGAGCAATGTATTTTAAATTTGGTCTTATTCTTTAACTGCACTTGAGACTCAGAAACCCTGTACTAAGGAAAACTGCATAAGGGAAAGCAGGCAGCACTTGTGTGACTTCGAGGGCTCCCGGTTATCCACTATATTATGTATTTTATTTGATATAACAGACAAAACTCTTGTTTTTGCGTCATGCTATCAATGAGTTGCTTGCGGAAATAAAAGAAATCCGATTTTAAATCAGTTAAAATAAGGTTTAGGTAGATGTGAGGATCTGCGCTGTTTTCCAGAAGCAAGGAAGGAGGTCAGATGTAAGAATTATTGATAAGGCTTTCGCGTAAGGCCGCCTAAAAAAATTCTCCCCGCCCAAGTGTTTTACGGAATCCGTGGTTAAAGGTTAAATACTTGATTAATGAACAGGTAATGTGTATTTAATGTGCGGGAGGTGCACAGTCAAAAATTAATTCAAGCTACGTGTGATTGCTTTACTTAAATAAAATCGTAGGTGAAAAGTAAGCCTGTAGACCAAGAAACCACTAGGGCAACCCTATTGTCTAATAAAAGAAACATCTAGGCCAAAAGATATTAGAGCAACCCCTTTAAACAATAGCCGGCCTACTGGTTAATAAAGACAACCTATTTCCATTGGGTGGCCCCACAAGATAGCTCTACCATATTTTCTACAAAAAATGCCTCAATTCAGATGGTCGGCAAAAATCAATGGGAAGTGTTCATACTGCTAAAACGGTCACATTTTATCGAAGGTAGTTTTTGCAGGCTGTCAAGAAGAAGTCTATTAAAAAGCCTATGATGTCTGTACTGGCAAATGATTGGAAGCCAAAGCAAGAGGCAGAGCGATAACGCCATCAAGGGCTAGCTCATGTGTACGTAATTTACTGCAGATAGGACAAATCCCGCGGCACTATGTGTGCACTTTTACGGCTATTGCACCTACGTCCAAGAACTAATGCTCAGTGGTCGCTAACGAATTTTGGTTGTGAATAAAGGGCGCCGCCCTTCAAGCTAGCGATAATGCCTGTATCCAACACCTAATTAACCAAGGTCGACCATGCCAATAAACTTGAGCCAAAGACTGTAGACGTTATGGAGCCAAAGAAGCGGAAGATAACCTGTGTGTTGACCAGCCCACCTAAAGGTAACCGACTACTTTGGATTCACAAGCCCAAGCATCGAATGTTAGAGAGGAATCTCACACAGAGGTTGAGGAAGGTGGTTTCTGCAAGAAATATGACAGCAAAAAACCTGACAAAAAGCCGGTCTCCGGAAGGATGGTTTATAGAACCCTTTAAACAGGACAGGAACCGCTCACAATACAGAAATCTGCGCCAAAGTGTAGGAGTCATAGGGGAAGGTTTATGGCTGAGGTAAATGTAGGGGGTAAGTGTGAGAAAAGTTAGGGGGATTATTAGAGCTAACTGTAGAGTTAAGGTTGGGATAAAAATCTACAGGTTACTGATTAAGTTTTTTAGGGCCTAAGACACGGGAATACTTACCCTTCCTGTAATTATGCGCATGATCATATTTATAATTTGGGCGTGATACTCTTATTCCCGTGACCTCTTCAAGTACGATCTTTACCCCGGATTTGTAACCGCAAGCTAGCCGGGACCCGACACCCACACACAACTTCCCACTGAACTCTCTGTAGTTGTCTACAAGGTACGTCGCAACGGTGGAGACTGTAATTACGTCGGAGAAACAGGCCGCAAATTGCAGACCACCCTACACGAGCATTAACTAGCGGCTCGGATACTGGACCCAAACTCGCAGCACACATCGCAGAGACTGGCCACGACTTCAATCTTCAAGGAGCGACCATCGTAGGCCGAAGAACCTCAAAAGCCGAGGGGCTGACGCTTGAGGCGTGGTTCTCAGATACCAACTCTGTCCACATGCATCTGGACCTGCCTGCGGCCTACAAAGTCTGACACCATTATGTTGGCAAAGAACAGAAAAAGACAGAACTGAACGCAAGAATGGTAAGCGAAGAAGACCCCACAAAGAACCATCCGGAAGAGGAAGCCGTGTTAGGAGGACGTTCTACCATGGGGACAGGGCACGACACTACTTGCTGTTCATGAGCCACCCTGTTATTTTGCCATCCGTGCCCGTGCCAGCGACCACAAACCAGAGCCCGGTTCTCTACAAGCATGTAGGCTGCCACGTCAAGGTCACAAGCGGTAACTCCAGGGAAGCGCGCAGGAGACACACGATAAGATAGCGTGGGAATTAACGCGGTGTAGACATGGACCAATCACATGTGCCACCCCCCCCCCCCACCCACCCCATTTACGCGTAGCCAACGTTTGCTGTTTTCGCATTTTCTCTGTCGATGGTTTCTCGTGTGGAGCTGAAAGCTCGGGACCATACATTAATCGATCCCGTGCTCGACTCGTCTCCTTCCTCATCCAAGCAGACGCCTGGAACGTAACCTTCTCATTCATTCGAGTGTTCTATCAGCCCACGAAAATTACCAAGTAACGCCTACTCACATTAACTGGGTAGACAGTTTAAGACAAAAACAGTTGTGCAACTACAAATCTTTCCCTTACCCAGTGTGGTCGGTTTTGGCTTATATGCCGTCACCGCGCAGCCATACACTCATCTCGAGCGTAACCCAGTCAGCTGCTCATTGAGCCTTTTAAAGTCAATTGCAATTTGACTCAAGTTGGTGATATCCCCTTCTTCCACCCTATTTCTTAGCAATTGCGACATAGTTTTCACTATGCGTGGGCTCTAGAGCGAAGGTTCTCGGACGAAAAAAACGTTAATTCCCTGCCATTTATACAGATCAATAAACCCGAGTCTCTTGTAACCTTAATTTTTATGAATCTCAATCGGTGAAGGCCTTATATTTTCCTCTGGTTTTTCTCCACTCACATTTTCGGATTTAACATGACAGTTGTGACCACTGATTGACCAAGAAACCCTTGGAGCACTCCAACCACCCGTCTTTGAGTATTCGGCATTTTCATTTTCACCCAATCTAGCCCAATGTTTACCAGACTTTATAGCCGGATAGAGAGCCTCCTCGGACGTCTCTTGGATGGAACAGTGCCCACCTGTCCAACGCTAATTCTACCTACCGTCAACTGGAGACCCCAGATGTCTCATTTAACATTTTTTGTAGCATCGGTTTGTGATTCTTGTGATTTAAACCATGTCTTCATCCAGATTACCTTGACAAACTGGTTGGACTTCGGCTCCGTTATTCGGGCGGAAGGGGAAAGAGCGTTCTGTGTGTATGGCGATTTAGGAAATCCCAAGTTCCCACGTTAAGACGGGAGAGGAAGAACGCGCATTTAACGAGGGTGGCCAAAATAGGAAGAGCACACATTGCATGTACATATTATATGGATAAAATTTTACTTTATTATAGTCAGAAACGGTGTTCGAGTCCCGGTAAGTGCCTCAGCTCGTTTTGGACAATGCCAAATTACGGAGAGTTCAAGATTCTCGTTATAAAAGTCGAAATTAAAAGTGATTTTACTAGTTTGGCTTTGTGCATTGCTTGTCAAAAGTGCTTACTGAAGACTGACTTAAAACGGGAGCTACAAGTAATACGTTGATTATTTAACTGCAGCGACCGCGGTGCACTAGATGTCCTCGAAAAGGGCAAAACCGAGCCGTAGGGCCGCTCTAGATATCTACCACACTACTTAACGTATTTTGTGATAAATATTTAATTATTGGCTAGTGAGCTTAAATTAATGTGATTGTGGCGGAATCGATCAAAAAATATCAAATGAAATAAGAGTATGTTTGCTTCAACATGCTAAAATAGAATAAAATTCGATCAACATGAATTCTTGTCGCCTCGAATAGCGTTCTGTTGCAACTGCGTTTGTTATGAAACGGGTGCGGAGCGCCAGTACGAAGAACGTCTACCGTTTGGTTAAGTGTATTTTACGGCCATTCTTCACTGGACAGTCGCACTGGCATGGCTGACCACTTTTAATTACATGATTTAGAGCCTTTCGAAATAAAAAAGGAACCTCGACAAAAGCAGCTTAACTTTCGGAAACTGCAAACTATAGCTACTTGTCAAAGTTGTAGACTTTAGGAAGGACACTTACACAACGGACTGCTGAGAGTTCCATCTGTGTGCTCGTTCATTTTGAACCCCTACCAGGTTTGCCTTGTAAACAATCGAAAAACTCGACTCGTGTCGCAGTACGCTGGTTCTGTGTACCACAGTCTATTGGGAAAGACTCTCAACAGTAGGAGACCAAACGCCAAATGACACAGATCGAATCCACCCAGCGACTCGAACTTGCCAGCTTTTAAAGTTCCCCTATTTCCAGCAGTTTGTACTGCAGACCCCTTGCGGAGCGGCCTCAGCAACTACGGTTACTAAAGACGGAGGTATCAGAATTTACTGTGGCTAATCATTGGCTTGCTCACTTGAGGCGAGAAGTGTTCCCAGGGAATTTGCAGTTCTTTAATTTCACAGATGGATTAAAGGAACTGTAATAAAAAATTTTCCAATCTTCCAAAAAGTAAATTAGTACACGGGCACATTGATTTGGGAGGGGGGCGAATATGAAGTGATCCGCCGCACTAGCCTCGCCTAACTTTCATTTACAACGCTTAACTAAGAGTAGCATTTGAAAAGAGGAGTTGACGTCTTGAAAAAATTGGCTAGTTTATGCGATAAACTGACCCACACTCCAAGCCTTGCGGATGGATGTTCGCTAAATATTAAATACTTATTTGGGTCCGCCAGCGCCGTTAGAGACCTGTTAACTCCACTCAACTTACAGACACTCATGGATGTAGCCGAAGACCACATGCAGGACTACCAGTCCGCACATGATTAGTGGGATTGCAACCGTAACTGCTAACGACAAATACTAATATACAAAAAGCAACGTCGTCTAGAGATGAAGTATAAAATCAGACAAATTTCCTAATCAAAAGTATTGCGACAGCGATAATCCAAGATTCAATGAACCCGCTCATAATACTAAGGCTAACAAGACTCTCTATGGTGTTTCCCGGTCGAGCAATCGACGAACGTCTGCTTCGCTGCCTTTGGCGCCTGAGTTCGTTCATCGTGGATAGCTGTGGAAGATAATGGAAGAAAACTGTATGCCGGAAAAGTCATTGACATCATCAGGATCTACTATTGTCTCATCACAGCGCGAGTTCTGGCCAACAACCCTCTCCCGACCATTCGATATTACATCAGGCGTTCGACAAGATTATACGCTGTTCGTGATCTATCGTATGTGGCATCATAGATGAATGAAGTATCTAAAACGATTGGCTTATCGACAAACACGGAGATCAAAATGTTTTCTAATTACAGTCATGACCAGGAAAAAAGAACTCCTCACAATTAATGACTGTCAACTGGATAATTTCAGAAACTTCAGGGCGAAACACAGTGTCCAAAGCACGAGTGAGAACGACATCCTTTCCCGAATAGATACTTTGGACAAGGTTTTCACAGTCCTCCAAAAAGGTCTGCTGATATGATGTAACATCGGCGCACAGGGAGTTGCCTGTGCGGAATGCCATCCGGTTATTTCTCCTTACCAGTCGTGAATACTGGGCTGTGTGTGCGTGAAGATGAACGAAAAACGAAGGTGTTTGGCAAATGCTACCTGAGAAACAACCAGCTAAGCATGCATACTGACTTGATGTCAGATGAGGCAGTCCGCACTCGCTACTAGCACATCGAGTCATTCGGCGTCAACCTGATAAGCACAGTGTTGGCGCTTTCAATCCAGCGCCGTTGACCACCTGGGGATGTGGAGGAAACCACACTAAAACCTGACTCTACACTGTTTGCAAGACATAGAGGTGGTTTATGGGTCTTGAGTATTCGCCTTCCGTCGATGGAGTATGGATAGAGATCTGTAGACCCACAGGCGCAGATCTTCATGTATGATGGTATAATTTGCGACAGCATCAAGGCCTGATAGATAAGGTATGAAACGATATAAATAAGGCGTCGGGCAGCAAAACTGATTTTATTTGGTGCGTGCTGGACAATATACCCATTTAGCCGTTCTTTATAGATGACTTGGGTTGTCCTCGTGATGTCGTTGTAACGAATACACTGTTCGAGTGGAAATTAAGTAAGTATAAAAGGATTGTTCAAAGTGGGCTCAGCAGAAAGCAAAACCGGCAATGGGTAACATAAGTCAATCCCATAATACAGCTCCTGCTTTTTCCTCGATGCAAATCGAATGAAAACTATAGTTTGTCAAACGGCAGAATATATAGGAGCCTGATTCGCCTTTTACCTAGTAGATACTCACAGCACTGATAGAACGAGTGAGAAAAGGCGACCCAGAGGTTTACCAAGCACAAGGTTTCTAGGTGAGATGGTGGGAAATTAGAACGGGGAATCCAAAGGATCGAAATAAGGCTGAGCAGGTGGAGCAGAGAAATTTAACAGGGGCTTTCACAAGCGGCAAACAGTGACATTCTATACAAACTACAACTATCTAGGAAACAAGTGATTTCTAAGCAACAAAGCGACTTCAAAAGTATCTTGGAATACTAGAATAGGGTGGAGGATCCATTGGAGGGAAATTCTTCTGCTTCCGGACCTTTTCCATATACAATATTCGCTTTCTCTAAGGAAAGAGAACCGATTAATTTAATTGTGACGTACAGATTTGTCGTGTGACTGACATTCTTGCAAGTCTTCCCAGTAAAGTCGACAAATTTTGTCCGAATTTTGTACTCCAACTCGTCCCAGGCACCTATACATGGCGTCATATCAAGCTAGAGTACCTTAAGTAATCGCGCTCCATAATTTGACAAAATTTCGGTCTAAATGGTCTTAAATTCGTGCCCCATGTTGTTCCCAAATGGAGATCGGTGTTAAGCATAGGTCTAGCTAGAAAATTTCCTGCTGGCTTATACGTGTAGGGATAACCCTTATCTACAAATAAGCAAAAAATAAACGTGGTCATGACCAGGTGATCACCTGAGTGATAGGGATCCTTCGGAGAAAAAAACTTAGCTATCCAGTTATCAGCGGCATCAACAGCAGACGGGTAAAATCCCAGATCTTTATTCTCTTTTGATTTTGCTTCTTCTGTAAGTTTTCGAAGTTTTTCTGGGTTAGTCTCCACGAAAGCCATCTGGAGAAGGCGTCAGGCTGCCCGCACACTTAATTAAATTGGAACAGAATCTTGGCCATGGCATTTCAAGTTGATATGACTCCGAATGTCCAAGGTAGACTCTCAATTTCTTATTCAGAGACCCGCATATTTTCTTATATTAACTTTTACGCCTTCTAAGTGCCAGTTCATGTGTTTTGGGTCTAAAAGGCTGCTGCAGCCTATCATTTTTCAAAGTTGCCCCATGACTGAATGTTCTAACATTAAGGACTTAGGTTTAAGTTACACCAATAAATGAGATCTTTCACCTCACGCTGATAGAATTGCAGCAAAATCTGCTCAGATTTGCGGCTTCATCTCTTATAATTTCTACCTTCCCGAAATGAAGCTAAGACTTTATCGTATGTATGTGCGTCCTATTCTCGTATACTGTTTCTATTCTTCGGTCTAATGAATGAATCTAGCCATTCAAAAATTGAAAGTGTCCAAAGACGATTCACTAAAAGGGTCCTCTTTCCGGTATTTTCAGATACTTCCTACTCAAATAGATGTGAGATAACAAAACTGAAATTTCTTTGTGTTTTGCCTCCTGTTTCGCCTTAATAATAGTTCAAATATCCCCAAGATTTCTGCCCTTACTCCCGTTACTCGCCCTTACAACCTAAGAAATTCAACATTGATTATACCTCCTCCTGCTTCTTCCACTTCTAAAGGATCTATATTTTTTGCTTCTAGGCATAGCTACCTTTGGAATAATTTGCCAATAGATGTTCGGGTGTTGACTAGTCTATGTGCATTCAAACGAAGACTGCACATTTATCTTAACATTGAATCTTTTAACCTTTTGTTTTCCTCAGCTTTTCCGGGCCGTCTTCTCCACGATCCCGAGAAAGGACCATCGGGAATTTAGGATCCCTTCTTGAAACTATCTTCCTCTGACTCGTGTCTCCCGGAATCAGGACGCAGTCTTGACGGCTATCGTTTCGCTGGTCATCAACCATCATCAGGGCCTTATATTTGCTCGCACCTCAGACATCTCCAACGATGGTCTTGTAGATTTGACGGTTTTTTGGATCTCATACGGTGGTGCCCATCACGATCATAAACTGGTGGGTTCCCTATGTTCTATTATGCCGCAATGGTTTGGGAATCCGAGTGTTGTTCCGGGAACCCATCCATACCAGTAATGTTTCGTTAACACCTATTGTTCTGCCCCATTCTCAGCTTCGACTGAGTTTGCTTTCAAGCCCCCCCCCTACTAACAGAGGCAGTGGGTATCAGAATACATAGTCAGAATATAGATAGCGATGTGGAGGGTAACACTCAAATTCTAGTAACCTTGGCGCGCAACTCGATTTTCTGCAGCTAAGTGAATTTTAAACTTTTAATAGGATTTTATCGTATCCTGTCGACTTTATTGGCATAATTGTTGTTCACAATTCGAATTTCTAATCCCTAAGCCACTCCACAAACCGCTGGTCGTTTTCTTTGACTATAGGGGAAAATATACAGTTTTCTACTGCTTCACCCTACATAGCCTCCTAGGAATTCCCTAAGATTCAGCTGAAAAACACGTAAGTTAGTATGTGAATAATGAATCAGGTTGTATATTTTGAAAGAATACTCTTTTTCCAACAAGGAATATTGTACAATGGTCGAAATATCAATCCAGATATTTTTCACCCTACAAAGCTTTATAATTTCACTCGACATAGCCTAATCTGAATTATTGAAGATTCACTTATAAACCGCGTAATTAAGCACGTGAATGTTTATTGTAGATTGCACATTTTAAAAAGATTTCGCAATTTCCAACAAGATTCAGTTTACACTTGTTGCAATATCAATCGAGTTAGTTTTCATCCAGCGTAGACTCGTCAATTTTAGTTTCTGCATAAGAGAAACTTTATTGCATTGCCTTGCTTAAAAATATATCTAACTTCACATCCTTCTAATATTTAAAACTTCAATATGAAATCACAGTCAGTATTTAGACGAAAATCCCCTTTTAACGACCCTCTTGGTGTTCAATTTTTCCAAGATCGACCCGTCTTAAAAATGAAAAAACTGAATCTTGATGCTTTGGACACTTTTAATAATTTCATGCCTCAATATGGATGTTTGCTTACGGTTCTCAGTATCATCGGTGATGGAAATGTCTCTTCGCTCACTTCTCAGCAATGTGAGAAATTAGAGCCCTTCATCAATTTGGTGTCTACTGAGACCTGTGACCGGCAAAATATAAGTTATAATTTTCTTTTAAAGAATGTCGCAAAAAGTAAAATTCCGCTAGACGTCGCCTGTAATTTCCTTTACTCGTGTGGCTTTAACTTTAAGGTCGCAGCAGCTAAAAGATTGTCCTCGAAGCAAAAATCCGCCGATTTTGGTAAAACTTTTATCGGCGATAGAAGTTGACAACCTCTTCTCTCAGGATGAGCGTTCAGCTCAATACTTAAAAAGCATAAGCTTTTTATGTATAGGGATAAAACACCCATGGAACGTAGGATTTCGCCTGTATCTGCAAAAACTAAGCCCACTCCTACCCCTTCTATTCCAAATGTGGTATCTGAGGTCGACGCAAGTTCACGTCCCTCCGGATCAGCGACAACGTTAAATTCACCCGAAACCTCACTCACAATCCTAACTTTGGAGGCCGACGGAAGTTTATGTCCCTCCGGATCAGGGACAACGATAATTTCACCCAAAACCTCACTCATAATCCTTACTCCTGGCTCGAGTGAAATTCCGTCGCCTTTCGAGCGAACCTCGCCTGCTAAAGAGGTTAAACCTAATAGACCTAAACGTGCCCCCCCGTAAATCGAAGCCAATTGCAAAAATTATTAATTTACCTAATTATGGGAACCAACTAGCATTTCAGCATCTACACCAGATATAAACACTCACGTTTTCACTTTTCCAATACCCAAAATGGCCCACAATCCACAATTAATTCACTCGAATAATACTGTGAATAGCTTCTCGCAACCTTCTATGCCATTTTCGAATGCCTGTCCTCTGACAAATTATGCTGACACTTCAGCATCTAAAGCAGACGTAAATACTCGCGTTAGTTATTTTCCAAACCCGCAAATTGCCCAAAATTAACACATGGTTAAATCTACTAATCATGATCATAGTCTTCCATACCCATTTAGGTCATTTTCAAACGTGCGTTTTCCGAAAAATTAAGCTAACTCTTTTCATAATCCATTTTTTACGACCGCCCCCTTCTTCTCTTACTCCAAAAAATGGGCAACTTTTCTCAATTTTCAAGCAAATCTGCCGCCATACAATAATCCTAATATACTTAACAATTATATTTCAGCTAATTTTAGACCACAGCAATCTTGCTTTCTGCCTTTTGTTTCTCACATGTCGGTTCCCTTTCCGCCACCAAGTTTTCTTCATGAATACTGATGAGCGTAACCTGCATCTCAGGGATACGCTCAGTATAGTTTCTCTGAATGTGAGATCAGTTGTAAATAAAATGACAGAGCTCAGAACAGTAGCTTTTGAGCTTGATCCAGATGTTATTTGTATCACTGAATCTTGATCTCACTCTCTTATCTCTGAATCAACGCTCGCTATAGATAATTTTAGTTTGTACCGACAAGACCGCATGGAAAGACTTGGCGGTGGTTGCCTTCGTTATATAAAATCATTTTTTGTACATTTCCCGTTTCATCTGAGCATTTCATCGTTTCCGGGAGATGTTAGATTTATTTCAGTCATCCTCGCGCAAAATAAAAAAGCTGTGATTGGCTGTGTCTATAATCCTTCATGTTATTCTGGTAATGAAAGTGCGCTCTGCGAACTGTTTGTAAAAGTTGCAGAAGCTAAAGTTGATGTCAAATAAATAAATAAATTTTATATTTTAGGCCCGGAGGGCCTCGTCATTTCAAACTTAGTGATGTGGAAAAATTAATACAAAGTTGATAAATGGCGCTCTCCATGAAAC
>JAYGXS010000003.1:67080146-67128227 GCA_036362985.1 Ligula intestinalis | reverse complement strand
CTTTTGCCGACAACCATTGAAGGAAGACTGAGAACACTGTGTTCTTGGGCCAACTAATTTCCTCAAACGATTTTCAACATTTCTCATGCTGATGTGTCAACTCAGCTTACAACTGTACATATATTCCGTTTGTATCATACCTTTGAAGTCGGTTGCGGCATGCCAACCGGCGTCTGAACCCTGAATGTGCTGACTTGCCAAAAGCAAGCTCAACTTTATCACTGGAACTACTACTGGACACATTCGATCGGACACAACGAAGGCAAGAAACAACAGTTCCAGTTGCCAGCCGATCTCCCTAAGCGTCTAGACTCAAGACGATCAGGGTGAAAAACAATGAAGGCCTTTCTCTGACAAGTCAACCCACTGCTCAAATCTTACGATTCGTCTCAAAAGCCGTGTGGGAGGACAAGCCTAACAAACAGATAGCATGCATCAAGTAGCCGCGCTCACACCAGGCTATCGATCGGTCTAAACGAGGCAAATGCATAATTGCAGTCAATCAATAGATAATTTAAAATCCAAGCTGCTGTCCACCGTCGAGTCACCAGCCAATCATGCCCCTAACCAAGCCAGGAAAGCAGCTGATTGGCTCGATGGACCTAGCTTACACTTGTTTGTTTCCCTCAACATTTTGTACTTTATCACTCAACGGGTTTTGCTCTTGTGCTACTCTTGTCGTGTTCTTCCTTTGGGGGACTCACACAAGGCATAATTGGGCGGTGACACATTGGCCTCGGCTACCATTAAAACAGAGGTGACACCCAGACCGCTGGGTTGTCCAGGGGCAAGGAGAGGAATGACGATGGCATAGAGACTCGTCCATTGCAATTGTACGCATGGTCGGCCAGGTTTCTGCAGATCGAAGATCGAGGGAAAAAAACTTGAACGCGTGGACGAGTTCATTTCTGGGACGCGCGGACAACGGCCAGTGCCGTTTATGGAGGATCTAGATAAAAGGAACGCCACCTGGAAACGAAGCCCGAAGGACACAAAACGGACAGTTCTGCGACAAAAGGGGGAAAACCGGTGAAACGTCGGGCTATTAAAGACGTGAAAGTATTTTTTATTACCGTTCAGAGGTTCGATCTTTTGCATATCCCGTGGCTAGAAGTTTGTGCTGCACAACAAGATGCCCATAAACTAACACGTCGAATACAGTCCGCTTTCCGTCTCAGGCTCCAAATCGACTATTAAAATCTGCATATCCGTCGAAATATTCCTCTCATTAAATCTAGAGTGGCTTTCAACCAAGGAGCTGCATACTCCAAATTGTTTAATCATTCGCCCTTGAACCGGTGACTCAGTCACTCGGCTGATGACAACAAGACTCAACGATTGACCAGGTAAAGGCAATATTGATAAGTATCCGTATGAGTTTAATGGCCAACAAGATATCCCAAGCCAATTCGGATATATTTTATAATTCTGAATATATTTCACTATTATACAATTCATGTAATCATGACTGTTTTCACTAAAATAAATGACAACATGGAAACGTTCCATTACTCGGTACCAACTAAATCCTTGATAATGCATAATCTTTCTGCAATGAATTGAAAATGATATCAAACGCTAGTTTTCTATGTTGGTTCAACCGTTTAAATATTTCAAAGACTTAGTTCCCTATAGCTTTTGGTCTTCTAAAGCCTTCACATTGATGGTGTGGTTTTGAATCTCGCCAAGGCTGCCGCGTTTTTTACAAGTGGGTATCATGAAATACTGCAGTGCCTTCGCTCACGGTCTTAAGTACGATCGCTTAACGCTCACCTTACTGGCTCGCTGATCTCTAGGTCTTAAAGGTGATTGGTTATATTTAAGCCAATCGTTGGAGAGGTTTTTCATGTTTTGGCGTATTTTCAAAACTTCTAAGGGATTATGTTTGCACGTTAGGTGTATGTCGATGTGGCCCTCTATCTTCAATTGCTAGAATAAATTTAGAAAACGACTCCAGATTTCTTTGCTTAAGTACGTTTACTTGCCTTTCCAAAAGTTCTTTTAATCAAATAATGGTGCAATTTTCATGTTCGCCATGATTTAATGTTTTCCGTGATTGCAATTTGCTAGAATTTTTATTCCACTGTAGCTTGCGTGCAGCCCTAGGCAATATCCCGCACGCTAATCAAAGTTTTGTTTTTTGCCATGAAAGCTAAGCCAATAACCCTCTAGTCCTCTTGTTGTCGGCTTAAAATGGAGTTACTTTACAGTCTGATTTTGACTATTCATCTGCGAACGGACATTTTTCAGAATTAGGTGTTATCTTTTGTCGCGCTTCTTCCTTTATTGTTATTTTTATCTAGGTAAATTAAAATTTATTGTAGCTATATTTACTCTGTTTAGACTTGCTAACATTTATGTTCACAACTAGACAATCTATAAAACTGCGCCCCTTTTCCCCGTCTCTTCCTGCTATTAGCCAGCTAACCTCCCTACCAGGTTAAGAAGCACTGGCGTACATCCCATCTCAGTTTGCATTGTTTTCGCAATAAACAGGGCAGCGTTCTTAAGTAGGCGCTTTCGCTATTTGAGTTGTCTCATATTTTAGGAAATCGAAGTAATTTTTTGGCTGCCTTGCTTCTCGATTTGGTTGTTTCCGGCCGTCGCTATTCAAAACACATCAAAACTCGTTCCAGTGGAAATCTCATGTTGATAAAGATACCAAATACCGACACCAAATGACTAGTTACGCGATTTGGTCTAAAATGGAATTTTATTTTGTATGAAAAATAAGTTTTATGGTTGGCCTGTTGTGCGTTGGCCTAATTTTACCATCGTTATCTGAACTAAGATACCTTGTTTTAGACAGCGTTCTCCTAAAATTCCTCATGGTAGGCCCTGGTCTAACTCTCGTACACTGTGGTCCCTTCGGACACACACTTTATTCTAACACCTTTTCAGTCACTTTTTTTCGGTCATACCTATTCTAATGCGTTTTCGAAAATGATTATTGCCTGTCGAATCCTGCAATTCTTCCCACTAAAGTAAATTATCTAAGTCGTGCGCGTTGGATTTACCAAGTACTGTCATTTGTAGAATCTGTCAAATACGGGACTAATTAGCTGTGAAATTTGCGTTCTTAAGTTTGATGTGACCAATTAAGCGTTTCTGTAGTACGTTCCTCTTGCCTGATTCCTCAAAAGGTGCGGTTTTCGACTTTCATCCCATTTCGTATCTTTTTGCTTTTGTGATCGCCTGACTAAACGTTCGGGTTGGGTTCGTTCACACTAACCCTGCGTTTCCAGGCCATGTATTATTTAAAGATTATGTTTTTGTCTGTTATATGCAACTTTACCCATCGGTGTACAAATATGCTTTCTAAAAGGGATCAGTCGAAGTTACTTCAAATTTTTTCAAGAGTACTCCGGAGATCAGCTAACTCGTGCTACGTAAACAACCTCAGTTTGTTTCTTGCATACATGCGCCACATGAAATTCCATGTCGATACCAGGACACATTTAGTATCCGATAGGTAGATCGCATCGTTAAGCTGTCTGCGTAGGATTTGTGTTGCTAAATCGAGCGTGAGGATTTCCAGTAATCAGAAATTTGTTCGGATTGTCAACATTCAACAAGAAGTTTCGTCCCCTTGTATGTCTTACCAGAGCTTGCAGTTCGTAACCCTTAAGCCACGTAAGGACCAAGCTATGTCGCGGCTCACCGCACAGAGATAGTGCGAGGTTGTCTTTTATCTGACCTATCCATTTATGTTTCCGGGATTGTGTCGTACAGCTACAGACGAGGCCTTAATTAACGTCGAACAAAAAATGTCGATGCTGGAATGGTTTATGACCTTCTTAAAGGTAAGCAATTTGCTGAAGGCATTACTTTTAACCGATTTGACTGTGAATGTTTATTCGTCAGACTCGAGAGGCGGATTAGTCTTTAAGTGTTGGCTGAAGTTTACTCCGCCCTCCGCAGGCTTTGCATGAGTCGAGTAGCCTTCATGTTAAATGACAGGCACGTTAAATGCACCCACGTATCCTGTCATTCCGACGGTTCATCATTGGCGTTCAGGTTTAACTGACTTCTCCATCAACCGCCTCCTGCCCTCCCACCTTTCGAAATATCCGTTCATGAGTTGGCAATTGTTAGCGGCAGCTTGCAGTTTGTGACACAAATCCTAGAATTCACTTATTATGCTGGAACTAATTACCTGATTATCTTGCTAAACTGAAACTACAGCAAAACTGTTACAACTTTATCACCCCATTTCTATGGTAATCATCATAGAGTTTGCAAGTTTATCAATCTTTTAATTCATCCTTTCCTTACCTACAACTTGTGTCCGAATTTACGGATTTTGTTGACAGACCGATAAGTCTCTGTCTAGTTCATAGTGTGATTGGCCTCACACAATACGGCTAGAAAACGTGAGTTGATTTGACTAGTAGAATGCTGGAACTCCTCAGCTATTCTGTTACCTTAATTGGTACTCATCTCCAAACTGAACCTTGCTTCTCCTTAATTTGTGCGACGTACTGGGTCTCATTATGCGTACCCGTAACTGTAGTGCCGTGCAGCTGAAACCCTTTCTGATCGGTTGTAATTGCGGTCCGGCATCCGACCTCAGCGGACCATCATGTAGAGGTGACTTGCACTTAACGGTTGTGGTTTCTCACGGTAGGCTCTACGTCAGATTGCACATCATTTTGAATGCCTCGGCCCCTCCTCTTTCGGCAGCCTGTCCAAGTGCAGCTAAAGCCTCATGTGTACGGGAAAGGAAGTGGGTGTTGAGAAAAATGTGATCGTGCCACCAACTGTGATGTTATTCACCTTTTTTGGCACATAAAGTTGTGGATTTTTTACATTTGTTTTACCTTAACTCCTTGCGGCCGCGTTAAAAGTCTACGGTTGTATTATGGGTCTCTTTAAAGGTGTCTGTGTGAAAACGTCGGCTAATTAACCGGCGGAAATGATTTAGCGTTCTTTGGATCGCATGAATAGTAACTGGACTGGATACTGGCCTCGAGTTTTGGCAAAACGGAGTCTGTTAATGTTGACATTCTGTTTGGGTTCAATTATATCCAATTAGGCTGTTTCATCATCGAAAACTCTACAATTTCGTAAAGTTCCACTGCAGTTGACGTCGAATGGAGCCCTCACATATGAATACACCAGTTCATCCGGCAAAAAATCTCGCCGTCTTGTAACATGAATGGGTGCCTTGTATAAGGTCCCAGACATAAAAATCCCCGTTTCTCCATAGTCACTTTTCAGCTGCCCGAAGCCATGCCCTCGATCTTAAATCATCCATTGCTTGTGTTCTCTATTTCCTAGCCATTTTATCTATAATACACTTCATATAAAATGTCTTCCGTGGAGTTTTACCTGGATTCTTCAATGTAATTCATCTATTAAGCCAATGCTACCGCAATTTTGCTGATGCTCATCCTGACACACTCAGATTATTAGATGCGGGGATTAGACTGCATTCTTAATCAGTGTATTTGTGCCAAAGTTTCTGAGTTTTCATGCCGACTACACAAACCTCTAGGCCTGAAATGTGTTACGATCCACCTCTACCACAAACAATTATAGCTAATTCAGTACCATGAGCATTCAAAGTACAACCTGGCCTGCCTGCCTGCCCGAACACACTCTGATCACAGTTGACTAGCTGCCAACTCAATTTTTTCCCTATGTTCGTCTTGTCTTTCAGACACATTTACTAACTGGCGCTTTGTTGCTGCATGTGGAATTTAAAGCAGCCGGTTGCGGCAGCCATTGACTGTGTACCCGCCTCTACAAGGCTGGCGTTGGCGGCAACGGCACCTACACGTCTCCCGCCTCCAATGCCGGTCGCAGATACGCCAGAGGAGCCCCTCTCTCCGGTAAAACCACCGGCTAAGATGGTGAATCGACTCAAGTCTTTGGTTAGCAAGAAAAAGAAGCGGTTCCAGGCGGATGGTTTTGACCTTGACTTGAGCTATATTTCACCAAGGATCATTGCTATGGGTTTTCCTGCCGAGCGCATCGAGGGCCTGTACCGCAATCATATTGAAGAAGTCAGTCGCTTTTTTGAGCAGAAACACAAGGGACACTACAAGATTTACCATCTGTGAGTCTCGATCTTTTCTGTCCTCTCGGGGCTTTAAGAAAAATCAAACTCAACCCTTCACCAGTTCTGCTTCATTCAGTGCATCTACTGTTAAGTTTGAAGCAAGTTTTTCTAATCCTATTAACATGTCCTAGGGAAGACTGGACCCTCGAGTAAAAGTACAATCATTTCGTTCCAGTGCTTTGAACTAGGTGCCATTCCTTGACAATTATTGGTTTCCGATCGCCATGCTGTCGCCATGCGTGACGATTACAGTTTATTACGCTAGCAATGCCATGGGAGGGGTGTATAGTTGAAAAAGCAAAAAAACACGTCTGGCCAACGTACAAGAGGGTGGGGTTTGCCCAATCGCTTAAAAAAGAGCATTGTCGGCCTGACTTTTCTAATTATTACTCCAGTCGGAGAAAAAAATCAGAGGGCAACGCGGTGCACCTGTGGTACACGGTTGCTGTCTCCGCGTAGTTTTGAGTGACTGGGCTCCTGCTCTCTCTAATATAGACTTAGATTATCCTGCCTGTGTGTCAGCATGCTGGGAAAAAAGAACTGTACCTCGTCGCATACGCGGGTCGAACTGTTGTACCTAATGCCATCCAAATTGCATCAATTAATTTTTTTTTCATTCTTCTCGACAGACTTGACATCATATCGTTTCTACTGCCGCATTTTTCCGCTGATCGTGAAATTGTGCTTGTCGCCAAAACTGAGGCTTAACTCCCTTTGACGTGCAAACAAAGTGATAGACGGAAGATTGCGACAATCATGTCTTTCATATCGCTGCTCAGCATAACAACACACACTTAGAGTGCCTTGATGCAATACTATTTGTAACTGAGTGGGTGGACAAAGTTCGAGTTCATTACTTGTGTGATGCTGAATTTTTTTCCTGCATACCTTGGTTCATAGGCATTCACAACCTTGATGACAGACAAAGACAAGTCTAATAGTTTTCTTTCTCCCTCGGGAATTGTACGTACAGAAAAAAGACCCTGAGATAATCCCCGATTGACGTGTTCTCTAAGTAACGCTTCTGCTTTGTCTAAAAAGCATCCGCCCTAGATTATTTGGCTTTTTTGGACAGGCCAGACACGGCCTGAAAGCCACTTTTCAGACCTGCATAATAGAAAATCTACCACGCCAACCGAATTCATGGTCCAGATTGTATGGCCCCTGAGCAGGAAATGGGAACAGGAATTACTCGGTGGTTTTGTGCTAAATTCCAGTTAGGGTTAAGTAAAGAGTTAGCGTTAGGTCACGGGAATATTTACTCCTGCAGGCCTTTATCGCAAAGCCATCTGGGGAGCTTTCCAATCCCAGTCGTCCTTCGGGAGGTGGTCGCATAAGCAATTCCGACCAAATTTGTCGAGGTATTTGACTAATTGGACATTTGCAGCGGTGACGGAAAAACTGTTTGTCACAAATCAAATTCAGGAATTAATCCTGTTTAAATTCCTGTCATGAAAAAAGCTAAAGAAGGCCTTCGGATTGCAGTCGCACCTGCAATGGTCCGCAACCTTTTTGTAGGTTACCACTTCGCCGGATCACTGTCCACTCATAGCCGAGGTCATTGCCATTCGTTGCACGGTCAGCAAGGGCTTATTCGTCAGACCCGGGAGCCTGTTTATTTAGTGCATGACCTTTGCCGAGGTTTATTTCGCCAGTCGCGATCTACGGACGCGCTGGCCAGCCTGCACCTAGACTAACAAGCCGGCCTCTGCTGCAATGATAAATAGGTTAGCCTGGACTTTGTCTGGACACTTTTAGTCGGCTGGTCCTCTACTACTTTGTGGCTGCAGCCTCTTAGAACTGTGACTGCTCTAAATTCGACGGTTGGGTAGTTTTAACATTTTAATCAGCGCGTTTTAACAAATGTTGCTTTGAAGCAGCAAGGTAAAAGCGATGAAATAGGCAGAACTTAATGAAGTAATATAATTGGATAGGTTATCTTATGAATAGACACTGGCAGTTGAATATGGTCACGAAGTTCCAAAACGCTGTTTTTTTTCAAGTGTCTCCCAAACTACAAACATCTGTTTGACACTGACCCATAGAATATCTGACGACAGTTCCCCCATCGTTTTCGACGATGGGCACCACGCGCTCCAAAAAGCCGCAGCAAACGCTGAAGCAAGCCGCAGCATACACGAAGGCAAGCTGGGCAAGCAACACGAAAGCGACAGCAAGTGGGAGCAACGCAGAGAACTGGCACGAGAGAAAACAGGAGTTTAGGCAGACTCGCGCAGAATCTACCCACTCGCTCGCCAATCCCACCTCCGTATCCGGTGTAAAGACAATGTCAATAAGACCGGGATGAGGGAGGGTGTAGATGGCTGGCGTGATAAACACTCAGCACGCGCAAACTTGACACAGCCATCTCGCTAGGTATGCTGCCGGTTGCGCGGGAGCGCCATAAAGGCCACATTAAGAGGGAGCCATTGCAGCCTGACTCTCAGTCCTCCCTCTCCTCCCGTACGCACACACAGACACATGCGTACAGAAGGAATAGCTACTTAGGGGGCCCGAGTTTTCCCGTCAGTTGGCAGACCCTCCAAGCCACGGCTTTTAGCGCACCGTGATAGATTCAAACGCATTCGGATTTATTATAGTGAGGAGAGAAACGCGCCGAGGTCGACCTCACTCTCTCCCCCACCGCATAGTGACCGCCTAGCTTTTCGGGCACCCGCAGTGGGGTCTGAGACCGTGTGAGAGTGCGAACGCAGTAGCCAACAGTGAGTCAGAAGTTAGAGAAAGCGCCAGCGCCTTCCAGGCTGCAGGGATCGTGGTTGGCTGAGGACTGGCGTTGCATGTGCATACAGACCATTGGATCTCAGAAGGGTGAGATCAGCCCTGCATGAAGCCTGGGCCAACACCCTCCTGACAGGGGTAACCAGTCAGTCAACGACTGAAAGGCACTACCCATGCTCTGTTGCCGGTCGGCGTCCGTGGGCGAGGCTTGCAGCAGAGAATCTACCAAGTCACTCACGCACACACAGACGAACATTCCCACAAACTGCACGTCAGTCCGACAACTAGCCTGTAGTTTGCATTTTCGTATGTTTGCGTTCCGTCTCCAGAAATGCAGGGTGTCTGAGTCTGTACCAGTGGTTTGCAAGAGTATCCAGAAACGTGTTTTTACCACCTATAACTCACCTCTATAGTCCTTTTGACAAGCTCTTGACCAGAAAAACGGTGGAAGCAGAATTGCACTGCAGCAGATATCTTCAGTATAACTCAGTGCTTGCCAATTGGACTGTTGCGGCGCGTTTGACTGCGCAAATGGAAAGGTCATTCGCTGTTGCGGAGAGTTGAAGGACACGGTTTCAGTGGCGCCAACTGCGGATTATTCATGGTATGTGTCAGTATTTGCTGAAAGTGCACTGTGGCTACTGCGTCAAGGTCTGTGTGTGTATGTGTGTTCGTCGACCACGTTAAATCCTGAGGTTTCAAGGCTGTGAAAGGTTCGTCTCATCCATACTCAGTAGCGGTCAAACGTCTTCCCGGTGCTTCCAGAACTGCTAAATGTGTCCATGCATGCAGAGCGGGTTCGTAGGGGCCTCTGTAAAAGACGTTCAATCGATACAAAAGGTGACTTTCGTTTGGTTGGTGAACTGTGCTGCAGCGAATAGTACTGCACTAATCAAGGCCTATTATCACTCCGTTACTGTTGAGTTTCGTTTTTCCTAGCTCCCTAACTATCCCACACGGGTTCGAGACTACCAACTTTGCTAACTAACCTTTACTGTGCCGGTGATTTTACTTTGCTTTAATTGCCCTATAGCCTCTGGCGCACAACGGCTCTGTAGGCTTTGCTGTGTGTGCGTGTGTGTGGAAGACCGAAGGACGCGGCATATTTCCAACACCTGTTTCCTGACTTCTCGCGCAGCACATCGACCCTGTCCGCTGCAGCAACATCCTGCTCCTATCTCTCAGTGCTATACAAAAAGTACTGGAGATGACAGTTAACCGAGCCGATCTGAACTGCTGTCGCGCTTATCGTTGCGCTTTGAAGGAGGCATTGGTCGTGCCATCACTGAGTCCACTTAGGCCAGGCCTGATTACGACCGCACCAAATACAGATGCTGCAACTATTGACGGTGAACACCCCCTCCTCCAGGTGGTAATCAATGCAAGAGAAGTCGAGAGTGAGGAAGAAATTTGATAAGAATGCCTTACCTGTTCCCTCAAACATAAAAAGCAACCGCCTGCCATACATGTCCTTGCACCAAGTTTCGAGGGAATTAGGGCTAAGGTTAGTGTCAAGCGTAGGGTGGGGGCTAGGATTACGATTTAGGCGGTGGTTTAGGTTTATGTTAGGGCTGGTTCAATGTTTAGGACGCAGGATTATTGACACTTCCTAAATCTGTATGCCGGTCACCTTCCTTACTTGGGCGGAACGTTTTTATTCCTCCGTAATGTGCTTAGGCGGCCATATAAGTTATCCTTACTGATAAGTTCTTCGAACAAACGAAGACGGAGGAGAAAGGCAGGAGCCTGTTACCTGCAGCCATGATTCTGATGCTGATGATTCTATATCTACCTGCTGCTGTGTAATGGCAATCGTTCGTTACTGTTTGCGTCTGTGTCGAAGTCTCTTTGTGTTCAATGCACCTTACTACACGGCTGTAGCAACTATGTCACGCCTAGGCGACCGGGCTGCCTACTCATCCCTGCTTTGTCCCACGGAGGAGCCGTGTGCGAGAAGGGAAGAGGAGCAGGGCTCAGGGTGATTTATGCACTGGTGGCCTTCTTCCTGCCCCTCTGAACTACGGTGGCGAGAGAGAGAGAGAGAGAGCGAGAGCAGACAAAAGTACATTCTGTTCCCGCTTCTAACTGCAGTGTACGACCACGGCAACCAGACTGATCAATGTGCTAGGCTGCTCTTCCCGTTAGTGAGCTAGCTTCGGTCTGTTAGTGCTTTCTGCCGAGAGAGGGGACCCATCCACCCCCTACCTGTTTGTCACGTCTGCGCTCTCCATACGCCTGTTCAAATTTTGTCTTCGGCCTATACACCGCTGCTGCTGCCTATTACAGACAGGGCAAGGCAGTACACCTCCGGCTCTTTGTTTTTGAAGATGCTCGTTTTCACATGCAGAACACAGGCTGTACGAACCCGACATGTGTCAGCAGTGCAGCCTGTTACTCCCCTCCCCTCCCCTCCCCTATCCCACCCTCCTTTCTTTTTACCACGTTTTGTACATAACTACCTGCAGGGAGTACTTCGCCTAGCTGTTCCTTGCTCATTTGGACGATCCAAAGAGCTCTGTGCAGGCTACATCGCAATAACGCTAGGCCAAAGTAGGAATCATTGACTCATGGCATTTCTTAGGCAGGAACTTATTCAGAGTAAACAACACACACGCTGTATCCAGTCTGTTTGCCAGTCGACTGACAGAGCTGGACAGAAGAGATGGAGACGGATGTTTCGGTGCCCGACCGCATGAAAAGTCGCAATCGTCTTCACTAGCGTAGAGCTGCTGCACTGGAGCCCTCCTGCCTGGATCCAGTCGAAGTCATAGCTTATCCGCCGCCCGATAAATTATGGGTCCATGCGAGGCAACAGAATACGCCCCCACCCGCCCCAGTCCCCTCCAACTTTTCTTTATTTGCCTCATGTTTGACAAATTACTTTCTTACTGCTGCCCATATCCCACGACCCTCGAGGCCTGCTCTTTGCACCATTATTTGCCGGCAGCAGACACTCTGCTGTCAGCGTCTAATTTCTCACACGGGAACTTCATAAATCAGCCCTGTATGCACAGTGAATGGGCCGAAACTTGGGCAACATCTGTCATCAGCCGGAAACCGGACCCAAATTCCCCTGCGAAGTTAACATAACTTTGCTTAAAAATAACGTTTTTTACGTTCTCTAGGCACATATGAACTGTTCATGCAAAAATAAACTGAGTAAATAAAACAGCAAGCGTAGAGTAACGTTTTAATTTTTTAGTGACGTTAAGACGTAAGTACTCTTCACGAATCACTCTACGATGGTTAGCCAACCGTCTTAAGTGTGGGTATTAATTATACGAGAATCGGTTGTATTTCGTGTAGTTTGTGCATTTTTTATGCAGTGGACTAAGGCAAACAGGATTTTGCCTTGTTTCGCCCCGACGGGCGTCACATTAATAAACGTTTTATTCGGGCAGATCAGTAACTTCTGAATATAAGTTAACATGCAACCATAAACATGCCATTCAGTGTGCACCCATAGTACCTTTCCGCCGTAAATTTTTTTTGTACCATATCCTTGAAAGTTAAGATAGCCACTTGGTGGTGGGCCTTTTAACGGTAACTTATGAGGTCTTTTGCATAAGGCAGGTAAATTTCGCAAGTTTTATACAAAGGATTACGCCTAGACGTTGTTACAGCCTTTTCATGGCATAGGATCACACAAATTTGCACTCTTGACTGTTTAAACTCATTAAGACGTCTGCTTTTCTAAAAAAGGAACCTATTTGTTTACACTCTACTTAATCTGCTTTACGTGAGAAAAAAGAAACCCAGTTCTTAAATGTGACGAGTCCTGTTTGGTCAACCTCTCGAACTTAAATTACTTGCCTTTCGTAAACAAACAGACATGCGTGTGCAAACGTAGTCTAGTGCAGCTATTAGCCTAGGGAATTGTCCGAATACGTTGATTTCCGCTCAAATTTAGACACGTTTTCACTGATAGATTTATACACATGCGAAAACGACATTTTCCCGAATGGATTGGGTGAATAAGTAACATGTAAAACATTTTAGTTGCCTAGACTTGATAAGTCTAATTTCTGTCATCGCGTTTTATGAGCTAACACACTTACTGTAGATGTGTAGGTGTCGACGAAACTGTGTCAACCGACTGCAAATAAACGGGGAAAAAGGAATTGAAAATGATACTGCGTTGCCATTCCTCGAGGCATTACTCACTTACTGGCAGATCGGACAGTAGTGACTCCGAAGGCTGCCGGCTGAGGACTTAACTCTTTAGGGCTAGAAGGCACCTCTCGAGATTGATGGCTGTCAGCTGGAAAAAGTAGGCAGTTTCACATGCCTCGGAGCCACGCTGCTGCCGAGTGGACAGAGTAAAAATGACGTTGTCTCCCGAATAGATACCGCTCGCCGTGCTTTCTCGATTCGTTGAAAGTGCCTAGGGATCCGACGCGAGATCTCTATCGCCATGAATATTCGCGTGAACTACCGTGCATGTCTCCGTTGTGGCCCTCTCTGTGGCTGTACATGGTGGACTATGCGTGTAGAAGAGGAACAAAAACTAGAGGTATTTGACCACCGCCACTGCTTGCGGCCTAACCTTCGAGTGAAGTCTACCGACTTCGTCGCGAATGAGACAGTCCGCACTCGCTGCGGCAAAATCGTCATCCAGAGAAGACGACTGAGGTGGTTTGGGCATGCTCTGTGTCGTCAACCTAACGAGCTGAGGATTACTGCCCTCGATGTTGCATCGCTACCCAATTGTTGACATCGAAGAGGGGGGGGGGGTAGCTCTTAACCTGGCTTGCCACAGTTCGTCTGGACATTGAAGTTGTTCTTGGACTTTCGCTATTGGGTCTCCGTCGTTGGCGAGGCGAATGTGTAACTGTCTAGATTTTCTACCACAGATAATCATGCATGGAGAGATACAACCCGTGACATCACCAAGGCCAGCTAACTCAGGTATAATCGCAGCTGTAACAAGCACAGCCACGTGTGTGGTACTCGTTGCGTGGCAATTTCACGTTACGTTAGCGACGTTAGCGTACCATCTCATCCTTAGTCAGCCTGACTTGGACAAACCATTAGTGTGTGTGTGTGTGTGTGTGTGTGTGTGTGTGGGAAATGAATAGAATGCAGTACTTAGCTTCGTCCTTATAAACAAGAAAACAACTTTAGAAAATATCATGGTGCGTGATTGGGGAAGTTGCCAACTGACTGGATCTGGGTCCGGACCGCAAGGAATCCGTGGGGTGTACACACGAGGTTAATCAGCCTATCGTGTGTATGTACGAGTGATACCGCCGGCGACCGCCTCTGGTCTTACCAGTGAACACAGTGCACCCTGCCAGGGTGAGGTGAGGTAGGTTCAGCGCAGGCCTGCTTCACCTCAGGCAAAATCACGTGTGAATCACAACTGTCTCCTGTCCGTAGTAACAACCATCCTCATCGTTTACGCTGCACGGACCGTCGCTTGCTGCTGCTGTCAATTTCTTTGTTACCCTTTGTCCGGTAGCCCGCATGCTGTCGTAGTTGTCTGCGCTGCGTTTCATTGACTCTGTCCGCATATGTTTTCCCTCGGCTAATCCGCTTTGCCCTTCTCCCCGCCTTGATACGTCCGTTAGGGATTGCATATTTACCACTGTTGAAGTTTAAGGATATATGCGGACATGGGTGTTCTTCGTTGACATTGACTGAAGCGCCGACTATGGTCGAAACCGTGCTTTTTGCAAACGACTTATTGCTCTGCTTCCGCGGTTTCTGACTCATAAAGCATACAGTAACTATACTCGTTGATGAAGGTTCACCTGACCGCTAAGGGAATTCATCTGTCCCGCTCTGCCTTGGGTCTCGCCAGAGGCCCTAAAAGCTAGTAGTTGGCAGATAGTATTGCCGTCGAAGACTAGAGAGACTGGAATGGCCATTTCCGGCTTCTTAGCCGTCGTCAGCCTGCCATACCAGCCCCAACTGGTGCACCACCCGAGGCTCGAACTTGCGACCTTTTTGATCAGAGTCAAACGCCCTAACCATTGAGCCACGAGCCCGCTGTCTTGCCGGCTTAGGTCAGGGGATATTAACAGCCGTCGATGAGCCAGAAATGGCCATTCCAGTCTCCTTTGTCTTTGCCGGCAGTCGTGTGCATCCATCATGCAGTGGATGCTACAGACGCTGTCGCAGGCTACGTAAGCCTTTTTGTCTTTTGCCTAGTGCACCGCTTACTTTCGAGGTGAAAACTTGGTTCTTGCTCGGTCTGTTTCGATGCAGAAGGCAGCGGTTTTTGCCTACAGCTGCTGCTGCCGGTGTGTCTGCGTCGATCACCGTCATCACCGTCTTGATTAGCATAAAATGTACTTACTCATGCTACTCAGTGCTGGTGTCCGTCCGCCACCCTGAAGTTTGCCTCGCAAAGGAAGCTGCTGTTGAGAGTTTGGTGTGCACTGCTTCGTCTTCTTCGGCCGTTCCACATTTACCTGCGTAGGTTAAAATCCATCATGGACACAGCCTGCTGATTGGTCTGTTCTATTTTTAATGACCAATGAAATGGCGTGTTTTGCATAAGTTGAAGCAGTAGCAACAAAACTGCTTTACCGCCTGTGTCTTCTTTAGAAGCTGAATACCGCGCCCAGGGCTGTGGAGCACCAACGGTCATTGATATCTTTACGGTTCCGACTTCGAGGGGCGGAAAGGGGAATGTATTTCAGCGGACGGTGCAGAAATGGCTTTGCTAACTGTTTAATGCTGGCATTGTGGTAAAAGCAGTTCCCACTTTGAAATCAGTAACTTTCTGAGTGCTATTCTGATTGACAAGGCTTGCTTTCTGCTTTTGTAGTTTGATGGAAAATTACTCAGGAATTCGTACTTATGGGCAGGAGGTTGCTGCGAATGCCTAAGTATGCCAAAATCAGAAAAAAATAGCTGTGTACTCTTCTGACTTCGCTCATTAATGATAGAACTCTCCACGGTAATTTGACTATAACCGCACGCCGAACACAAGCCCAAATTTTCGTTTTACCGCTGCAGTGTGTTGCATTGATGAGTTTCAAAACCCTCTGCGTGGTTTACCTCAACGCACTCAACTTTTTATTCAGAACGTTGAGCTTTTTAATTTTCTTAGAAATTCATTTCTGTTCTCTGTACACAGTTTTATAGCTAAGGTCTATAGGCATATAGACTTAAATTTAATGTACATATGTGGGCCGAACTCCGTACGCCACTGCGTAATAGGCACGTGCTGCCAATATACAGAAAGTAGTAGCATGTAAATTGACGTTGTAACTTCCCATACTAACAGTCTAGGTACTTGCTAAAAAGCACAGAAACGTGTTTTGCTGGTATTCTGACGCTGCTTGACACAGCTGTGAGGGGTCCGGCTCAACAGTGGGCACCTCAGTTTTCCCTACCTGCTTTGTGGTCGATATACTGGTTTTGAAAGTTCAGCTTTTTCATCCCCTGAGAAATTAATTTCTATTCGCGGTTTATATCAGTATATTTAAGGTCTGATGGCAGGTTGACAGGTTTCAACACAACTATACACTCACAATTTCGGTCTACGCCTATAGACCTTAAATATACTGATATATACCGCGAACAGAAATATAGTTCTCAGGAGATTAAAAAGCTGAAGTAGTAGTATATATTGGCGTTGTAACTCACCACAATAACAGCCCAGATACTAGCTTAAAAGGCTTTCAAGCTTGCACCTGGACTGTTAGTATGGTAAGTTACAACATCAATATTAAGAAGTTCGTCATAAACCCCAATGAGAACTTAAGGTGAGATGTGTTGTATCTTAATGTTTTTAAGACCCGTCTGCCCTGAGTTTTTCGTTTCGGAATAGCTATTTATGTTCAGTTTGACGGATTTTAAATGGAAATATGCCCTTGCGGAGAGTGTCGTTCACACAAAAGATGACAGGACATGTTAAGTATGTATTGGTAGTTCTCTGACTAATCACTAACGAAACTGTGTCCTCCTAAAATGGCTCCCAGAAAAAGAAAATTGCTGGGCTTTTATTATGTTTTATGAGTGTATTGTCGTGCACCGGAAGGCGGATGACTGATTGGCCTTAAGCCTGCTGGACTACAGCCAACACAAAGGTACTTTAGTGCATAGCAGTCTGCAATCTACGTTAGCTGGCCGATCTCATGAATTATTAACCGAAATTCTGATTCCAAGGTACCTCTATCACGTCGGAATGCCAGCCTTTCCATAAACTTCCTTTCGGTCGCCTGCAACCACTACACTCCATGGAAACTGACTACTTTGTAACTCCGTTCTCGATTTCCTCATAACTTCAAATATTTAAAAAAGTTGAAAACATATACAGAAATACTTCTTTTTGTACCCACTTCCTAGAAGAGTATGTATCCTTTAAATTTTCTGCTCAACAAGTGGCTTTTTGCTTTAACAAGCGCTTTTTTCAAATTCCTAGACAATTTTGCAATTAGGAGGTCCCAAGCTATATGCTGTTTGCCTTCCGTGTTCAGAAATTCACATCTTTTCCCTACGCTGTTGAGATGAAGTCGTGTAGAACTCATAAATGTTCACATAGGACATAAACCGTCTTTTTTGCTTAACAAGCAACATTAGTAGGTGACCAAAGTGGAGGCTGTAAGAAATGACATTTCACGGCCTTAAAGTCGCACAAAGTGAAAACTACCCTTGTTTCAAGTGTAAACTCCAATGAAGACGTAGTTTGCTACCAAATGAGCACAAAAAGAATGTCTTTGTGTGTGTGTGCGTTTTCTATATAATATTTTTTTGGAAAATAGAAGGGAACGGCGTCTAAATGGCGAAAATACACACTGTCTCTTGTCACACGATTTATTTATATAGGTGGCCAAAACTGTGTTTATTCAAATGCCTGCTTCCCGATATGACTAAAACATATTGAATCATGCTGCGCAGTAGTCGATATTACAACCCCATCCGAGTCCTCCTTTCTAATCGAAAAAAAAATTCAGAATTTAGTTTTACACTTCCTGCGATAGGTTGCCCGCTCTTCAAAGCAGCGAGGCAGTAAAACGACAAATCGCCGTCATCCTCCGGCGGCACTCCAACTCCAGGTTTTATGTCTGCCTCTCGATCACTTCAAAAAGCAGTCTGCTGAGATAATTTAGATAGTCGTTAAGAATTGTATCGCGACGCATTCCTTTGGCAGCACGCCTTGGATCATCAGACAACCAAATGAGCAAAAAATTACGTCAACTTGGTGTCCCCGTCTTCGTGCACAAGAAGTTTCAATTGAGAGTACTTTTGGCTATTCTGAATGACTGTTCCAATTGAATTTTAATTTGGCATTCTTCGCACCTGCGTTCATACTGCCTTGCCGCCTAAACGACCCGCATGCTAAATGTGCTGGATCAACACGGGAATAGCAGGCTTTTTTTCTGGTGCGCTCCCCTACAAAATGCCGCACTTGGCGGGGGTGGAGGAGTAGAATTGGTGGCATGCGTATGTGCGGGCTCACGTTGTGCCAGCCACCTCCGCTTTCATTAACTCTGTTTTGACACAGTACATGCAGTTGAGAGGAGAGAGAGAGAGAGCGAATGTGGCAGATGCTGCGCAAGTCTGTTATTACTTAACGACTTTGCATGCAAGCCACCGTCCCTGTGCCAACATACTGTGGTGCCTACGGTGGGCCTCGTCGGGTACGACAGTCATTCATAATGCTCTCCACATTGTCTCAACCCTTTTTGCCCCTTTCCCTCGACATATTTGACATCGCCTGTTTTTACTGCCCCGGTGACCGTAATGTACTGCTAGTCACCGAAACCGAGACCTCACCTTCTTTGGTGTCAGGCCGCGATCGACAGAATGATCTGCCATTCGGAATCTTACGCACTTAAGCCCATAACTGGAGCCGCCTTATTTGGCTGTCCCGTCGAATCGATTGAAGTTACTTATCGGCTCGTAGTTGGTTGGTTGGTAGCCCATGTTGGATCAGGGGTTCCCGCCGGAGTCCAAACTGGGTGCAGTTGAGAGGCGGAGAAAAGCCGCGACCTCGGCCGGCTTGAGCCAAAGGTCCTCGGGGATGAGTTGGGTGCCTGGCTGGGAACTGCAGACGAAGAGCTGACGGTAGTCATGCGGTGAGACTCCGCAGTCGGGTATAGAAGGGACCAGCCGGTGTTGGTACTGGCGAAGGAGCATGCAGTAGCCACTGCGAAGCTGCGCCAGGGTACAACGAGTCACCCGTGGCAGATGACGTTCCGAGGTGGCAATCGGAGGTGGATAGCCATCCAGGAGGACCGGGGAATGGTAGCTGGATATTGCGTCCACAACTGCTCTCTGGTGAAGGCGTAGCCTGTCCTGATGGCGGAGCCATCAACGGGTAGGTCTGAGAGAGACGAGGCGACAGCTGCCTTGTGAACACCTCGGATAGACGTCCGAACGTTACGGCTAGGCTCGGGAGCGTTGCAACAATAGTGGTTCGCATGGCCAGGTTGTGAACAGGTCCACCAGAACTGCTGGCCGAGGAGCTTGTTGTGTGCGGCGACCGGCAGGACAGAAACCTCCGCATAAAGGCCATCGATGGGCGACATTTTATAGCAGCCCGTGATCGTGCGGAGGGTACCATTCTGTGCTGACTGAAGAAGGCGGAGGCTGGAGGAGCTGATTGTGGGAGACCAGATTGATGCCGCATAGGTGAGATGTGGCTTTGCCATTGTATTGAATGTGGTCGTCAGCAACTCTTTCGCGCAGCCCCAGGAAGTGCCCTCGAGAGCCTTGAGGACCTTGGTGCACCTGCTCACTTTGCTTGCGACATCCCTCGCATGGTCTGCGAACGTGAAGAGCGGATCTAAACGGACGCCGAGGAGCTTGGGCTTTTGGACCAGTGGTAAAGCCTCACCGTTGACGATGATATACGGGTGGCGATTGAACTCCTTCGGATCCAGCGTGAAAACAGTGACGGACGACTTGGCAGCCGAGATCGACATCCCGCGCTGAGTGAGGTAGTCCATAATGTTAGGCATGAATTCCGAGAGGACCTGTGCAGCCTGATGATTGTTATGATGCTGGCAGAAGATTGTGACATCATCCGTGTATGATACCACTTTGGCGGGTGCCGGAGGGAGTGGGAGTTCCCGCATGTAAATGTTGAACAGCATCGGGCTGAGCACAGAGCCTTGAGGAACACTGCAGGTCTGTTTACGGGGCTTGGAGAGAGTGCCGCGGAAAAGGACACGATCGTGGCGGCCACGGATGTAAGCCGCCAACCATCGGACCAGGTCAGTCGGGACGTTTAGGGAGGCCAAGTCCTGCAGGAGCTGATCGTGGCGGACGCAGTCAAATGCTCGGGGCAGGTCAATTGAGACGGTTACGGTCCGCGAAGCGGGCTTCTGTTGATTGAAGCTCTGGAGGATGGCGTCGCTGAGCTCGGAAAGAGCCGTTTTGTGCCACGACTCGACTTGAAACCATGTTGGTGGTTGGATAGAAGTCGTTCCAAAATTTTCGCAAGTGGACTGAGGAGGGCGATTGGGCAATAGGACGTCGTTTGACTGGGGTCCTTGCCAGCTTTGACCAGGGGAATGATGGTGGACTGGCGCCAGCAATCGGGTATGATTGAACTGGCCAGCGAAAGATTGAAAATGGCTGTCAGGTAGGCAGCCACCTTGAAGCCGATATGGCGCAAATGGATAGGAGCCAGGCCATCCGGTCCTAAGGCTTTTGAGACTTTCGTTTTCCTGACGGCGGTGAGAATAGCATCGGCCCAGGAGGAAATGTCCGGAGGCGGGGCCTTATGGAAGAGGCGAAGGAGGGGGCGCTGGCTTTTGGGAATGGGAACCGAGTGGGGCGAGAACAGCTTGTTCATCTTCGCGGCGATCGTACCGTTGTTGAAGATGAACTTGCCGTCCCCGAAGCTAATAGACTGGTTGGGTGTGTCAGCCCGGGGCTTGGTCAAATTGCGTAGAAGTTTCCAGGTGGCAGCTGTGTTGCCGCGAAAATTAGAATCTGCAACTTTTTCACGCCAACTTTCCCGTTTGTCGTCATTGACGGTCTTGGTTATCAAGCCGTTGAGTTCACCAACACGCGGGTCAGTTGCGTCTAGCGCTCGGATCTCGTCTCGCTCTCGTTCCAGTCGGGAGGCTTCGCTTGGGTAGTTTAGGCGGAGTATGGGGATGCGACCGTTCGGTATATGGTAGCCTGCTGCTGCTAGGAGCAGGTGACGAACGGCCAGCTCCGCCTTGTGGACAGGTGGGGGCGGTAGCTGATCGGTTCCCGCTTCGCATTCCGCGGTGAATGCTGCCCAGTCAGCTCTCTTGAAGTTGATAAAATGCCTGTTTTGAGCCTTGATACAGTCGGCAGAGGTGGCCAATTCGAGCACTATAGGGAGGTGATCGCTCCCTAGCCTGATTTTCGTGCTCCAGGTGGTGGAGGCTACCAGACTGAGACTGGCCAGGGAGAGCTGGGGGCACCGTTGGGTGGGAGCCGCGTTGGGCTGTCCTCGTTGAGGACTGCGAAGGGAGCTTGCTTTAGTTCATCCGCCAGGACTTCTCCCCGGGAATCGGCTGCCAAATTGGAGCACCACAGGTCGTGATGGGCATTGAAGTCACCTAGTACCAAACTGTCACTAGAAGGTAAGTAAGGAGCGATAGAGGCGGTGAAACCTGGAGGACAACTGGACGTTGGAGGGATATACACGTTCACGACGGTTAGCGGCACCGGGCCAATGTTAAGGGAAATCGCTACTATTTCTGTGGGATCGGCACCAAGCAGAGGTAGCTGGTGATGGGCAATGGATTTGTCCACCAGGAAGGCCAAGCCTCCGCCTTTGTTGCGGCGGCGGTCGCGAAGGACGATCGTGTAATCGGCACAAGACGGGACCTTAGTGGAGTCAGACCACTTTGCCTCTTGGATAGCCGCCACAGCTATGCTGTGCGAACGCATGAAGGCCAGGAGCTGGTCAAGCTTGGTAAGTAGGCCGTTGGCGTTGAACTGGAGGATCTTTAGACCAGGCGGTGAGGCAAGGTCGGGGACCAGAGGCTTTGTGTTCAGGACCGGGCGGGCTGGAGGCGTGGAGAACGGAGGGGGCACGGGACAGCTGGGACACGCGTAGGCGGGGGACCAATCGGCAGTTTTGGCGAGGCTACTGCAGCGGAGATGGCACCAACCATTGCAGGAGCCGCAGCGTACAGACCAGTCGCGGCGGCCGAGGCAGACTCGGCAGAACGAGCAGAACCAGAGAGGTCCAGGGTTGGCCTCAATACCGGCGGCAAGGAGGAGGAGTCGGAGCAGCGTGGTCGGGAGGGGCTGCTCCGTCATCAAAAACATGGATTTGGCGGAGGGGAGAAATGATCCAACGTAGGGAAATGGGTAAAGCAGACCTTGGCCGCCCGGAGGGCGGGTGAAAACGCGGTCGAAGAAGCGTCTGCGACGGCTTGTGGTCAGTCATTGCGGTGCCTGTATCTTCTTTTAGATGTATAGTAACGGATTGACGATATAGTTTTCCTTCTGTGATATCCCATATACAGTAGACAGGAGGGTTTGTATAATGCCCTTCTTCCTCCATTTCCCACAGGTCAATCAATGCGATGCGACCACGGCACAAGCTTGATCAAATCGTAAACAACATATTGTGATACAGCGTGCACCAGAATTAGTGGCTACCGTTGTTGGGGATAAGGTGGAGCACGATATAGCTCTCGTTCGGCCGTACGTTAAATCACTGCTAAGAGGCACTGAGTCTGTAAAAATGCTCAAAACGTATAGAATAGGCAAGGCTCAGCCGCCAACTGGTTCCAGCTCTCGGCCACGACTATTCAAGGTTAGTGGGACACCGAAACGGAGGCACAGCTTCTGCTAGAAAGTCGTATTTGCGGACCATGCATGCCGGAGTGTTCTCTCAGCCCGATTATCAATAGGGTTTTCAAAGGCATTGTCTACTACCCTCACCAAATAAACTGAAACTGAAACAAGTCACATTCGCTGTCTATTTTTTTGTATTTATCTGTTGCAGCGACTAGAACAATTCCATTCGGACAGACGGGGGTTCTGATTGACCTTACCGACTCACGCAAAACCCCTTCAACCGGCTCCCTCTTTCTTTCCGACCCTTTAGGTGTAGTGAAAGGGACTTCGATGCATGCCGATTCTCCGGACCCGTGGTTCGCTATCCTTTCTCCGATCACAGCGCACCACAGTTTGACCAGATAATGGCACTCTGTGAGGATGCAATGCAGTTTCTTAACCTCCACCCAGAAAACATCGTGGCCATCAACTGCAAGGCTGGCAAGGTATGTGTGCGCGGGTGTCCTGTCGTCCCAAACGCTAAACCCCCCGACCCCGCATTTTTTTTCTAAATTCTCCGCAATTATCGAAATGTCATTTAGTCCGTTTTCGGCAGATATTTTGTTATTGCTGTCTTAGATGATCCCTCAAATGAACACAGGAACGCCTCGCAATGCAGGTAGTCTTGCGCCATATTCTAGGTACGCTTGGGCTAGGTTAAAGTTAGTTTAGGATCAGGTTTAAAGTTAGGATTGGGGTTACGTTTGGGGCAAGTTTAGGGTGAGGTTAGGTTTACGATTGGGGCTACGTTTTAGGCTTATATGACGTAGGGTTAGGATAGGTCAATATTTACTCCTCTTGAGATTATGCACAGAGCCAAATTTGTTACTTGGATGGGGCGTCCTATTGTAGAGAACTACGCCAGATACACGCAGAAGCCTTTGAATTGCATATGCGATCTATTCAAAGCCAGGTGGGTCTCGGGCCTACTCCCTACCCCACCTTTTCGTTTGCTTTTTCTAATTTCGACGGATAAGTGTCTGGAGCCTGCCTAGATCTGCAAACCTAAGCTATTCAGCTCTGGATGGTTTGTGCGAGCCCAGCGGGAGACGGCCAAGCTGATGAATTGATAAACGCACCAGAACGGCATGCTGCACGAAACAGCCGTTCCAATCCGGCCCCGCCTAAAGGCAGCATTTTACGCGGTCATTGCTGCCTGCACCTTAGAACTGTCCCATCGATTGACATCCCTCAAAACCGCCCCCTCTCTCTCTCTGGCGCTTTGTGATGGTCCTAAAAGGCCTTTAGATCTTTATAGGGAGCAGATAGGGCGCTTGATCGAAGCTCCGCCGTCTTCCCGCTGCTATGGCACCGCCATGCCTGATTGGAGCCGCTAGTGAAACGAAATCGAGCGGCACATCTTCGTCGGACGCTTGTCACATGACTTTTTCTAATGTAACAGCACAGTCTCATTCACGCCTAAGGTGCCACTGTGTGTAGAAGCTGTGGCTGTCCGTGCCGGCATAACTGCGCGAACTGTCATGTGCCTGCAAATGTCCCGTGACCGTAAGTTGTCCTCTTGCCTCCCGCTTCCGATTGTCACGATGCGAAGGAACAGGATGGAATCTAAAATCTGGTTCTTTTGGATGCTAGGCACCAAACCAGACCAAATTCTTGTTCACTGTCACGTCGTTATGCGTGCCTCTGTGGGAAGGGGGAGGGGGAAGGGATGACTAAAAATAAAGATAATTAATGATTCGTTTAAGCTATTCGTTTAAGCTATCAGGCTTCAAGCAATAATTCCCTTCAAAATAATGCCCATTAGATAATTTGCGCCTACTCCAGTGGATTTTCCATAGTTAAGAAGGTCCTTATATGTGCGATTTTTTCAACGACAGGGTCAATCGAATTATTGAAATCTGCCAGACCCCTAACCACCAGGGTTAACCTAGTAGTCCATCTAGTGGATCCTGGATGATAAGTTAGGAAATCTTGCCTGGCAGTCAGCTTACTGCTTCCATATTGGTGGATTCCATAGCAGGGCAAGCAACTCGATCCAAGTGTGGTTAACTTCACAGCGCGGGTCGGGCCTCGTAGCTCCGTGGTAGAGCGTTGGCTGCACAAAAGCTGGCTGGGTTCGACCCCCACCGAGGCCGTGATTTTTTCACAATTGAGCCAATACTAACGCCTAGCAGGTGTTTACCGTGATTGTTTTTCATAACCTCTTCTACATTATGAAAAAACTTTCCCCGTAGGTGTGTGTATCTTCATTCGCGGGAATAAAGCACAGGAGACTAGATCGGGTGAGAAAGCGTTTTTACGCCCAAAACTATCTGATTTTAAACGGTGTGTGGGCAGTCGCATTGAAGCAGCCAGTCCTCTAATCGCCCCGATTTAGATCACTTTTTTTCTCCTCACTGTCTCATACAATCGCTTCAGCAGTTGTAGCAGGTAATTTGGTTTTATTCGGGGTCGGCATTAACAAGTTCAACGTCAACGAGTGTCTTAACGTCGAAGAAACGAAGTTCATCGTGAACGCATTGCTATTAAAGCTGTGCTGAAAGAAGATTTAATAGAACCATCAGTGTCTGTCCGCTTTCTCCTGAAGCCTATTTCGCCATCTTGGTCAAGTAGAGTGTCTAGTAAAAGTACCTAGCAGGAGAGGGCATCGCACTGCCTACCGAAAATAATTCTCGTTTTTTTTTCGGAGAAATAAGCAGAGATTGGGGGCGATGCCAGCGTGTGCTGAATGTACTATGCCCTCAGGGCGAGACTGACGCTAGCGCGCAGGCCAGGCGCGCGTGCCACCCGGAGGGGTGTTTTTCACTCTTCTAGCCAGCTGGTGGATAGCCTCCAAAATGCACGCGCAGCTGCCCCTGCATCAGCGTCATCGCTGGGTCAAGCAATTTTATCAGCTTGAGCGGACGCAGGTGTCCGCGTTCCTCCGGCCGGCTGGAGAAAGTGGTCCTTTGCGAGCTTGCTAAACCCGCATTGGGAGCAAGGTATATTCGGGTGGCTAGCCCAGAATGTTGCGCGCGGACGCCTAGGCCGGGCGCACTCATAGCCAGCCGCGTACCTACCGTTACTGTCAACAATCTGCTGTAGTAGGCCAAAAGCATTTCTGCTTGTCTGCGCTGCGGAGACACACTCTCTTCCCTCTCTTCCCATAGTCTATCAGCGGAAGGACTGAGTCAACTAAGCTGCGGTTCTGTGTGAGATTTGACCAACCTCTGGTTGCGGACGCGCGAACTGCGGACAGTCTGTCCTTGTAATTGCGGTCTCTATATTCATTCTCTCCGGTGCGTCTCAAAAGTGTCGCAGGTTCGGTCTCTCTGCCTCTCGGTGTGTATATGTGTGTGTTTTATCGCATATAGTGGGGTTCGTTGGCCGCAGCGATCTGGCAGGCGGCGGCGGCCACCAGACAGGACGGTCGTCGCCGCCGCTTGCGTCGGCGACGACGACGACGGGGCGGGGCAGCAGAGACCGCCACGGAAATTAGAACAACGTGACGACGCGCGTGCCGCTGTGTGTGCGTGTGTGTTGGATGTACTTTTAGCCCGCGAGCGAGAGACAGAGAGAGAGAGAGAGTACGCCGTGAACGAGAGGGTGCGTGTACGCGCGCAACGACTGGGTGGGTGTGTTCGACGAAGGCGGCGGCGGCGGCGGCGTTGGGTTTGCGTGCCAGACACACGCATACGTATAGTCCATGCACTCGACGGCGGGCGTGCAATCATGCGTCGCATGCGTGTCTGTGTGTGTGTGCGCGCGCGCACGCCTGTGGCATAGAGCCTGGTGGGTGCGGTTGGACCTCCCCTCGCGCGCTGTCACATTGATCGATTTCCTCATCGTCGTTGTCGTCTTGTCTTAAAGATATATATATATCTCCCTCTGCTTACCTCACTCACTTGCCCCCCCCCCCCCCCCCCCCCCCCCCCCCCCCCCCCCTGCGTTGCTATTCCTGAGCCATGTCCGCTCTACCCCCACCCATACTCTCCTGCACCAACCGTTTCTGCCTCCCCTCCCACCACCATTTGAGCTGTGCCGAAGCTTCCGTCATATGACCTGCCGTACATCGGCCTACCAGTACTCGGTACTCCCATTCTTAGCACGATTCCTCACGTGTGAAGAAATGGAAATTGAGAAGCTGAAGGCAGACCTGTCTCCATAACAGATGTGGTAACCGTGTCGACTTCTTACTTTGAGCATTTTGTTATCTTTGACCGCTTACTCTTGAGCTTTTTGAACCCCATAATTGATCTTATTTTTACTCTCCGTGAATGGAGCCACTTTTTTGCTGAAAATTTTGATATTATCATCAAAATATAGTTCTCTATCTATCTATCATATCATCATTTAGTAGAATGCACACAGCGGTCAAATCAGTCGCCGGTACCCTGACGATGTATATGGGTCCACCGTGTCGCTCCGTGCTTGCCGCCCTCGCGCTGTCTATTACAGATATCCACACTTGCTTGCTTGCATTGCCTTAGTATTAGGACTGAACTGTTGGTGATCTGGCATAAGTACTGTCACATTTAAAGCAGGATGCAGACTCAAGTTCGCTGCTAATGTACTCGAATGCAACCTATTCGAACCTCCGCCCGCCTTTGACTCACCATTTCGAACTGCACATGGCCAGAAGTCTTGATTTTTCTGATCTTTGTAGTATTCCGGCGATGGCACAGTGCTTCCCCTTACCCTGGCAGATGTCGAATTGGAACTGGGGTGTTCACAAGCAACAAGCCCGTGGTGTAGTGGTAGTGTTAACCTCAATAACCAGGCCTTCCGACCCTCGAGATAGGGTATGACGGCCTGATTATGGCCATTCCTGTCTCCCTTGTCTTTGTCGGTTTCACTTCATTAGATGAAAGCAGTTAGAAAAGCGGTCCATCGGTGAATTAAAACTCTCGATAACTGCACCATAAAGCTGCCGATAATTGGCAAAGCGTCCGTTTGCTTTGCGCTTTTTTTTATGCTGCGGGGGCTTCCGATTAGAGACTGGTCATGCGACTGGACCCAATGCAGCTGTATGTGCCAAACCTACCCTGGCAAACACGCGGCCCTCGAAGTTGTGAAAATAATATTTCCGTGGCACTGATTTGTGGCTGTTAACTGTTATTCTTCTCTTCTAGGGTCGAACTGGTGTCATGGTGTGTGCCTGCCTCATGGAAATGCAGGAGGCCAAGGATGCCGCGGACGCACTGCACATCTATGCGGAGCGACGGACTCGCAACGGTCAGGGCGTGACCATACCCAGCCAGCGGCGTTATGTTGACTACTACAGCCGTCTCATTAACGGTGGTCTTTCCTACGAACCCACCCCGCTCCGGCTGGTGGCTATTCGTGTGGAGGGTCTGCAGCATCATCTACACGGCATACAAAGTAAGCACCGACTTGACTCTGCTCTCTCAGTGGGGTAATGGTTCGTCTTTTACCACGTTTCTCGGGACACGCTTGTGTTAAATTCCTTCCCCTGTTTTTCCTTAGACGGTTTTAGTTGAAAACGCGCGTGTCTGTGTGGGCCACCGACTCCTCTTCCTCCCGCAGTAAGCATTGCTTGCGTATAGGTAAATTTGTAGTGAGTGGCACTTGCGTGCATCTAACTCACTCTCTTACCCATCCTCTTCCGGTGGTCAGCAAAGTCAAAATAACGTGGGAAAGGCTTGAGATCAGTCCACAGTCTATGAAGCAAACTGCATCAAATCGAATCTCGCATCGACTAGTCTTTTTTTAATGGCCCGCGAAGAAGGGGACCATTGCAACTTGAGCCGCTCTTCGAAGGATCGAGTACCCTACCAGCTGTTAGTCCTCTAGTTCGGAATCTGTAGACACCGTCGTAGGTAAAAGCGCACTGTACACTATGGTGGGCAAGGATGGCGCCGGAGTGACCACGTTCTGTTCATGAACTGACCCTCACCACTTACACCAATTCTGGGTGAAGCTTCTGCCTCACACTACTACACTCGTGTTTGGCTTTTGTTCTGGTCTGGCGCTTCACTGCCGCCCATTTGCAACACCCATCCCACCCATGTCCCATGGGAAACACAAGCCTGTCTGTCTGCTAGCAAGGGGCTAAATTGTAATATCCTTAATCACCTTTAGACTGATAGTATTGCCGGCAACGACAAGGGAAACTGAAATGACTATATCTGGTTTATTAGCCATTGTCAGCCAGTCATACCCAGCCCCAAATGGCATCCAATCCGAGCCTCGAACTCGCGACGAGCTCGTTGTCTCGCCGGTTTAGGCCAGAGGATATTGCCACTCTTTGATGAACGGAACTCATCTGTACCCCTCTGCCTTAGGCCCCGCCAGAGGCCCTGTCAGCCATAACAGCACCACCTGGGTCTGAGTATGGCTAGCTGATGAGAGCTAATAAGCCAGAAATGGCAATTCCAGTCTTCCTTGTCTTTGCCGGCAATACTATCTGCCTATAGTGCCAGCTTTTATGGCTATCAGGGCCTCTGGAGAGGCCAAAGGCAGAGTAGGACAGATGAGTCTCGTTGGCGATCGGGTGAAGGTCCATCTACGAGCATCTTTAGACTATGTTCGTGAGTGTTGGGGTGGATTCTAATGTACAGTCTATAAGGCGCGCTAGTCTTGCAAAGCCTTCCTAATTTTACATACGGAAGTAGTGCATTTGAACGAGGCTTGTGGCCAGATTGTGCATTGACTGTGTTCTAAACCAGAGGTTGGATACACTCGGACCGGAGCCACCTTTATCTCCCTTTTGTTGCAATACGTCTTGCCGAAATGCTTATACCGAAAAAATTTACTTGATTCGTACTTTCTCAAGCGATATCAGTTTTGAACCGTAATCTGGGACTTTGACGTGTATCGTGCTGCCTAAAGGCTTTTAGATGTTAAGGCTAAGGCAGCTAACCCTAACAGCTACGATATTCCAGGCCCGGTTCCTTAGGAGATAGGAGAAGACGGCGGGAAAGCCAGAGTCGAAGGAACAGTATATTGTCACCAGAAGAGTTAGAGGGGAAAGTTGCCAATAGGTCTTGCAGGGCGTCTGACCGTGAGGCCAGTGGGAGAGGGGGCGTCGCCGACTGCGATGGGCCAAGGCGGAATCCCAAGTGTCCTTTCCTGTATGAATTAACTAGAGGACTGGGGAATGCTTGGCCAGAGCTGATTGGCCACGAGCGTTTCGGGACGCTGATAGGTCGACCAATTTGGGGCGCGTCTCTGCGCCCGGTCGTGCGAGGGCAAAGGTCGCGTGTCGGTGCGGACATGGGCCATCGCGCTGGGAAAGGCGCGACTAGGCGACCAAAATTTACCCTGGGAGAACACGTCAGTGGCGTCTCGAATTTGAAGGAGGTGGACAGTAGAACCACTACAGGCTCTTTCCAATTAAGGAAACCTAACTACCTTCTGCAAAATCAACGATAACTAGGAATATCTAGGCGGAAATTGAAAGAAGGCTATTGACCTAACTACGAGAGTTCGGCCATCCACCGTGTGCCCTAGAGCAAGGCACTCTAGGGACTTGCGATTTCGGATTATAGCACGGTCAGAGTAGAATTACGCTGCATCTACCGCATCCCCTTCCCCTGCCTCCAACTGAGCCCTGTGTCATGACCAAATCACGAAGACGGCAGAAGTACCGCCACACCGGCTCCAGCACCACACCGGCTGCCATTGCAGCCTGACTGTCGGCCTCCTAGTCGGCTACTCCGCACTAGGCTGACTCTCTGTGGTCTGAGTTATTCCCTCAGAGGGCAAAATTCCAAGCGACAGCAATGCACAGTTAACAGCGGTGCGTGCTGTTGTGTCAGGCTGGCTGGCTAAAGTTATCTCTCTGGCATAATCTCTCCTGATCTCCAGGCTGGCGGCTGACTGACAATACATGCTCCAGGGCAGACATTAACTTCCTTCATTTCTCTCTGGATGTGTGCTTATCGTCTCAAATGATTAGGCCTCGTGTAGTAGTCCACTTCCAATTAAAAGCCGGCAACATACTGTGCGTACACCTGAGGAGGAGGAGGGATGCTCCTCGTCCGTAACTTTATATATATTTACAATAGCTGCTTCTTTGGCCAGAATGTGTGCGTGCTTTGTTCGCTTTCGCTAGACTATCCGCGTTTAATCCTGCTTTCTTAAGGTTTTGATCTACGCCTCTCCATGTACAAGCAACGTGTTGCTAACTGCGCCTGCGAGGGTGGACCGCGGCTGGAGCCTAAACGACCGACCGAGCTGGGCGACGAATTGTGTGCCAGCAGTGCTGGTGAGGTTAGCGGCCCCACCATTTGTCGCAGTGATGTCTTTCCTTTTGAAAAGGCCTCCTCCTCATTGTCCCCCTGCTTCCCCAATGGCTATCTCTCGCCCTCCAGCGAGCACTACCCCCAGACTCACCTGATCCGGCATCGTTCGGAGAGCAGTCACATTAACTACCCCAAGACTCAAGCCAGTTCAACTGACACCGCGCTACCTCATTCAATCGCAGACTCCTCTGTTTGCCACAACTGTGGCAAGCCTGCTGGCACTGCGCCCTCAAAGGTCTCCTTTTCGGTAGCTTGTTCCACCCACCATGAGGACAATGGCGACTACGTGATCCATCTAGATGAACCCGTCCTCGTGGCGGGGGATGTGCGTATAAAGATCAAGGCCAAAGTTGGAGTTCTGCCCAAGGTACCGGGCTCTCGTGCTCTTGTATGTGTGTCTGTGTATTTTCATTGCTTTAAATCTGTCTGCTGTGTTTTGTGTCTTGTCGGTTCTCTATGTTGTCTCCAGTCAGTTACTTTGCCCACCACCAACAAGCCGTGACGGGACGATTTTCTTTCCGACACTCATATTTCCTGTCTACTGCGCCCCCTATTAAGGACTTGCTGTTCAAATGATCACTTAGATTTGGGAATAACTAGCCTTTAAGATCCTTCAAACGTGGCAGTTCGACCATCTCGAACGACTATGTCCACCTTGTGCCTTATAGCATGGAGACTGCGAAACATTGACTCACGCGTGTATTCGTTTTTAGTGATTGCAGATGTGCATAGCATCTCCTGCTTTTTTCATTTTGCTGGATCTGTTGTCAGGGTAGATTCAGATAACCGGAGGCGGGACAATGCACAGTGACTGACCCGTCTACGCGTGCCACACACGTCTGATCCGCGGACACTGGATCGAGTTTTTGCAGAAACAGCGGGGTGGCTCACATCCGATCCTGTGTGTATGCGAGTGCTATGTATAACACATTCAGAGGGGAACCCTTGTAACCTGCCTCTCCCCCCTGTGATCGATTTTTGCCAAGAATCAACGACCTTCCTAGCCACCACTCGTAGCGTATCGTACTAGCTTGAAGGCGTGTCGGGTGTTAAATAGTGCGGAAGTGCCATGGGGGCGGAGTCCCCCCAGCCTCGACCTCACTCTCATTTCTCGCACTCACGCATCAGTCCGCTGTATGAATCGGTCAGCCCTCTTATACGGGGATTAGGCGCATTTACTTGAGAGAACTCAATAGTCCACCCACGCATGTCACATGACTTAGCCTTCTCCCCGTGACGCAAGAGGTTTTTACATAAGGGAGGTTGGAGGCTTGGATCTTACGTGCGTGATGCTGTCATGTGCGCAGTCCTGGAGGGAAATGAGGAGGCAAACTGGTGGTAACAGCCCTTGTGTGCGTGTCAGGCGACCGATCAGCTTGGCGGTGGCTTGTTGGCAGTGGGGGAGAGAGTGAGGTCCACCCTCAGCGCATCTCTTTCCTCGCTAACCAAAATTTGATGCGCTTGAAGCTATCATTGTGTGCTAAAAGCCGTGGCTTGTAGGGTTGCCAATGAACGGGATAAATTGCACACCGCAGTCAATCCAGCATGTGTGGAGTGGTTTTCTGTGGGCTGAGTGTCAGGCTCAATAGCTCCTTCTTAATGTCACCTTTATGGCGCTCCGAGTCGGGAGCCTACCTAGCGAGGCGTGCTCTTAGTTCGCGCCAGCCGTCTGCGCTCTCCCGCATCTCCTGCCCTCTCGGCTTTGTGGTGACAACCGGGTCCCGGTGCGGGAGTGGTGAAAGAGTGGGGTAGATTCTCCGCAAGTTTACTTTCATTTTAAATCCCTCAGGCGTCACCGCGTTTGCCTTCAGTTTGCTGAGGCTCGTGGTGGACACCACCGAGAGCGACGGTTGAACTGTCGTTTGTGTGCGTTGAGGCTTTTGCTACTACCAGTCTCTGTTTATGCGTGTTCGCGCTGATGGTAGCGACTATGTGCGTGCACCTGTGGGTTTATATAGATCCATACACTTGCGAGTACGGTTTCAGTGTAAGGCAGCTACCTAAAGCAGAATATGCTTGTTCTACGTTTCTCGGTTACGGAGTCTTCTATTCGCACAGACTCTTAGCAGATCTCCCATTCAGTGACCCCGATATGGCTTGCTTTCTTTTCTCACCCCTGGGAATGAATTCACTCGTGGGTAGAGTTCGTGCAAACGATCCAAGTCTACCTTACTCCCATTCTAGGTAAATTCCTATTCTCAATGTAGTTGAAGAAAGCAAAGGTGACACAATGTATAGAGTTCAATGAAATCATAATATTTCCTGATCTCTTGTTTTATTGCCTACGATCAATACATATTAATACCGTGCGCAGTTCAATTGGAAAACAGTTCAGACTTGTGAAACCTGATAAGTGGATAAACACATGGAATGTTGATCTGACTTCTCTTCTTAAGTAATACAACAGTTAATCCGGTTAGCTTAATTGAAGACCTCTCATCGCATCTAACGGTACCTCTGCGTTTACATGTGGTTACGGATTCAATCCCAATGGGCACACGCAATGGCAGTTGGCAACTCTGTTAGCTGAATCTATACCGAGAGCGCTGTAGAGAATAAAAATTCGGGTATCCAGAAGTTCAAGAACAAAACACCTGGTGGACACAAGTCATGTGGTGCACGCAAGTTTAACTTTGAGTGGTGATTAAACGCCTCCTGCTCTTTGCAGAGGTGAGTGCCATCACTTCATAAGCACGTTGGTCACGTGGGCTAAACCTCGCATTGTCATGGCAAGGACCTATCACGTCTTATCCCTCAAGGCCGTTTTATTATTGAACAGTGTGTCCTCTTACTGTGCCATGGCCGTAGGCAGTTAAACGGCCTCATGGTGTTTTATCAGCTCATTAAATTCCGCACCTTGCATCGCCTCTGCCTTGTTCAAATGTACACCGGCAACAGAAGGTTTCCATTTTCTGAACTGAATTGCACTAAGCCCACTTTCCATCCTCCTCACCATCAACATGTTGCAGTCGCTTACTTCTTCTTCTTCTTCTTCTAAACGTCTTTAGACAATAGGCAAGTGTTGGCTCAACACCTTCTTCGTAGCGAAGGGTTGCCAAACTGCTTCAGCAACGATGACGACGGCAAGCGAGCATGTCGCAGAACAGCACGATCGCCCTTCCTATTGCCGTCACCCGCACCACCACCAGCAACATGACCACGCCACCCTGGACCCTACCTCACACGCTCACCTCACCAGCAGTGATTCTTCCACCGGCCACCAGTCCTCCTCCTCCTGCTCCTCCTCGACGGCCACCTCCGCGGGGGAGGATGTCCGGCTCACTCCGCCTCCCCTCCCCACCGCCGCCCCCGCCTCCTCGGGCGGGAGCTCTGCCGCTCTCTCACCCCTGACTGCTGTTGCTCCAACTGCGCTAAGTTCCGCCGCTTCCTGCCCCATCGTCTGCTCACCCCATCATGTCCTCAGAGAGTGCCAAGTTGACCTGAAAGAGGCCTGCTCTTCCTGCTCCTCCCTTTCCTCTGCCTCGTCGGACAATTCGCCGCACTTTGAAGACTGGCCGCACACCAGTCGTGACCCCAGTGGCCTCCGTTGGGCCTCAAACCCCTTCAAATTAGGTGGTGGTGGTGGTGGTGGTAGCAGTCGAAAAAAAGAGCCCGCCCGGCATGCTTTGAGTACCACGGCTGCTCATCCTCATGTGAGTTGTTGACTGGCTGGCTGGGTACTGCACTCATCAAGCCTTCCTTCAGAATGCGCGTTGCTTTGTGTTACGCACTTTTTGCTTGACCTTTCAGAACGATGTTCTTCTCTCCTCGAGCGATGTCTGCTCTCTTCGGCTCTCGCAGTTCGAACTGGATGACGCGTTCAAGGGGAAGATGAAGAAACTCGGCGGGGAGGAGTACAGAGTAAGTTCATCCACCCGCGCATCCCCTTTCATGTGTCTGACTTCAAAATCGCTGGAAGCGTGTTTTAACTTCTTCCACACTTTCTTTCAAGGTTGTCTTCGAGTTCCTTCGGGATACGCCAGGCAGCACTGATCTCTTCTCTCTGTCCTCTCCCACAATCTTCTCCCGTTCCGCCAACTCCTGTGATAACGTTGCTCGTGGGAAGCCTGATCACATGCTGGACGTGAGCAATGAAATTGACGAAGCCAGTTCAGATGAATGTGGAATTGACGTCGAGCATCGTTCGCGGCATGATGATCTCCCCTGCCAGATGTCGCCCTCCACATCCGCCCTGCCACTTACTACAGCGGCTGCCACCGCTGGCAGCAACAGCCAACAGCCCTCCCCGTTCCCCTGTCCTGATCCCGATCCTGTTAGCATGAGCGATATTGCGGGTTACGATCCCCTCGGTTACGGCCTCTTACAGAAACTTTCCACAGAATCTCCCGGCTGATAGATATGTATCTCCACTCTCTCCCTCTCTCTCTCCGTATCCTCCTCCTTTCTCATGTGCGCATGTGTTCAGATTAGATTATCCCCCCCTCTGAGAATGCTGCTTTCCCGTCAACTGTATTTTGTTTTCCTAAACGCACACAAACATATATGTGTGTGCGGATGTTAGAGTGTATGGTCACACTGTACATATGCATATATGTGCATTTTTATACTTGCACGGACACTTTGCGCAAGAAGGAGAAGACGTTAGGTTCTTCCAACTCCATCACTTATGTTTGCCTTGTCTTTCAACAACGCTGTTTTGTCCTCTATTTCGCCATCTCTGCCCTGACACCCTCTGGGCTTTCTTTTTCTTTCAATGTTTGTCTCATTTCTGTCCTCTCTGTGCGGACACCGTATAATACCCTACCTACCTACCTGCATACTACTACACACTTGTAAATATTTAGTGAGAATGTTGTGATGCTCCGTAGCAGGCGCCCTCCTAACGGCGGTCTGATGATGAAATACAGAACAGGCTGTGTCATATTTTGGTTCCCTTCTTACTGTTGTGTATTACACACGCGCACACCCACTGGCGATCTTATTCGGAGATCAGTTTGTCGCAGAGTAATCGGCCTGGCCTGTCCTTCTGTTCGTCCGCCACGTACTTCCGGTTAAAATGGAAGTTACGTGAGGCGTACACGGACAAATACACACGTACCGCTCTTCATCACGGTCTTGCGATGAAGACCTGGGGTTTGCCTCTTCGCGCCTCCTTACATGCAGCTGTTCGTGCTCAGGTCCCCGGCCTGTGAAACATGAACCGAGTACGCACATCTGACCATCCACCGTTCGACCGTCGCTTCCGATGATGCTAACCAAGAACCTCGGCAAGCTGAAGCATTACGGTGACTCCCATGGGATTATAGTGAAAGTAGACTTGCGGGGAATCTACCTCACTCTCTGACCACTCCCACACCCGAACTCGATGTCAAGGCAAAAATCGAGAAGACCGGAGATGGGGGAGGGTGTAAGCGTTGTGCGCCAAACACACTCCAACACGCGCCACAACAGCACCATCTTGCTAGGTAGGCTCCCACCTGGGAGCGCCATAAAGGCCACATTAAGTAGGAGCCATTGAGCCTGACTCTCAGCCCGCAGTTAGCCACTCGACACAACAAGGCAGACGCTAGATTGACTGCGGTTTCCAAGTTATCCCGTCAGTTGGCAATCTCCCAAGCCACGGCTTTTGGTGGGGAAGGAAATGCGTTGAGGGTCAGCCTCGCTCTCTCTTTCACCGCCTAGCTGATCGGTAGCCTGAGGTGGGATGGACGCAGTGCCAAAAAGGGAAACAAGTCCGAGATGAGCAGTGTAGAGCAGGTTGCGCGGGGCGAGGGGAGGAAGGGAAAAAAGAGGGCGAGATAGAATGAAGAAGAAAGAAAAAGAAAATACCCTCTGGGCTTTCTTTTTCTTGCAGAGTTTGTCTTCTTTCCGTCCTCTCTATGCGGACACCGTTTAAGACCCTACCATCATACTACACACTTGTAAATATTTAATGAGGGTGTTGTGATGCTCCGTAGCAGGCGCCCCCACCCCCCAACGGCGGTCTGATGAAAAAATACAGAACAGGCTGTGTCATATGTCGATTCCCTTCTTACTGTTATGTATTACACAGGCGATCTTATTAGAAAATCAGTTTGTCGTAGAGTAATCGGCCTGGCCTGGCTTGTCCTTCTATTTGTCCGCCGCGTACTTCCGGTTAAATTTTAATAGTTACGTGAACCACGTACGCGAACGTGAGGCGCGCGCGCGCGGACAAATGCACACGTACCGCTTTTCATCTCCGTCTTGCGACAAGAACCTGGGGTTCGCCTGTTCGTGTTACCCTACATGCAGCTGTTCGTGCCGAGGTCCCAGGCCCGTGAACCGAGTATGCACACCAGGCCATCAATGGCCCTCGCACGTGCGCGTATATGCGTGCACTTTAGGCCGCCAAGGCGAACGTCTGTCCGGCAACGGGGTTGTGAGGCGTGGTTTAGCACATCGTTGCAGCGTGGATCGATAGTTGAGAGGACGGTAGGGGGGGAGGTTAGGATTCACCATCGAGCCCATGACCTCCAACCAGCTGTCACGGCCAGGCTTGAAGAAACGGTCACATCCAACACAGACGATACTGACTGAGGGAGAGAGAGAGAGGCTGAAAGAAATGAAAGTATTCACGACTGGATGAAAATGTTCAGACTGCAGCTATTTGCATGGATAAGGACGAAGGATTTCCGAGCACCGGATGGATTTGTTTATTATCCTAAGCTTTCGAACTCTTACTCGTTGAGAGGGTAACTATCTAGATTTTATACGGTCGAAACTTGGGTAAAATTGTGCCAATTCAAAACATGCTTCAAAAAATGTTGAGTGCAGGCACTGTTCATGATTTGGCGAGGAGGGGCGCTTCAATTGACGATGTGAGGGCTCACGACGAGGAAAAAAGAAGCACCCACCCACCCAAAAAGGAGCTGTAGGCGACTTGTTCACGATCCAACGATGTCATCCACTTAGTACTTAAAGACTTCAGGCGACCGTTCAGCTAGGCAGTGGCCTGTTGTTGGCGGTGAGGAAGAGAGTAAGGTCGACGCTCAGCACATTTCGTTCCTCGCCAAAAAACAGTTTCATGTGCTTGAAGCTATCACGGTGCGCGCTAAAAGCCGTGGGTTGGAGGGTTGTCAAGGGATGGGATAACTCGGAAACCGCATTCGGCCCAGTATGTCTTGTTGTGTGGGCTGAGAGTCAGGCTGCAATGACTCCTTAGCGTGGCCTTTATGGCGCTCCCATGCGGGGGCCTATCTACTAAGATGGTGCTGTTGTGGCGCGTGTTCGAGTGTGTCTCGCGCACGCCGTCTGTGCCCTCTCTCATCTCCGGCCTTCTTGACTTTTGTCCTGATATCGGTTTCAGGTGAGGTAGCGCTCAGACAATGGGGTAGACCTGGCAAGCTTACTTTCACTGTAAGCCAGTCACAGCTCGTAGTGGCCATCGTAGAGAGCGACGGTCGAACTGTCAGACTAAAAGACGCCGTTTTCGGCTGCAACGCGCTGCTGGATTGTGGGAGCATTGTTTCAATTGCTAGACGGACCGACCCTCTCACCAAGAGACATTAAGGGAGCCTTTTTCTATTTGATCTGAGTAGTTAAAAACTCATTTTGGGATACTAACAAACACCCCCCCCCCTCGCGCGTTTGTTCTGAGATGAAGATCATAGAAAAAAAAAATTAATTATTCCCGTTACAATGTGTCATGTGAGGCCGGGATCAAGACAATGATCCCATTTCACCTGGACAGTGTTGACCCACTGACACGCCAACACCGAAGACCGTAGGTCCGCTTGAGATCCGTTTTTTACACCTCAACAGCGTCACTGACAGGCGGGGTCGAAATCGGACGAGGTTACATCCCAGACTATGTTTCTGCCGGCCTAACACAGTATTAGGTTTGTATGCCTCGAATATACCTAGCCGCTGGTAGGTGATGCGGTCGGTGCGGCGGCTTCAGACGCAGGCACAATGAGTCGAATACTTCCCAGCATGATGTATATTCAAAGAGCGTGAACCATTTCCCACATGCATGCAGAGGTATTGCCTCTAAGTCTTGTCTGCAGCCTGATTTCACGTCGCTTTCAACCAGTCCGCCGAGGTCGAACGGAGGCTGAATACCCTTGGTTGATCTGAAGACCAATTTGGTCTTGATTTGCACGTTTGACCCTGGGCCCGCAGGTACCCAGCTGGACGCCATCGAACACGGACGCCACAATGGCTTAATCTCATCTGCAGAGGCAGAAGACTGAATTTGTTTATCGGGAGATGCTCTTAAGCGAGACCACAACAGAATGCCAAAATCTGGTCAGATTACCCCCGTTTTAAAGGACACGTGCCTCTCAGCTTGCGTACAATTTCTGCCACCCTCACAGTGATGCATGTGTGTGTGGAGCTATTTGGTCACAAGAACATGGGAACCCAGTTACGCCTTCGTTGGATATTATGACCGAACTGTGCCCGAGGATCCTAGGCGCAAGAGTCAGACCAACTTGTGTCTTAGGAAATGTACATGCTCATGTCCATGCATTTAAAGCAGAACCCATCATTTTGTTAGTTCACCGGTCCATTCGAACACCGAAGCTTCAACCTACTGAACATATTTGTATTTGCATGTTCTGATAATTTTAACTGACTCCTACTTCGTGCATCCCCATCGGCAGTCTCGCAACGGTGTGGAAGCAGTTGTGATTTTGTTGAAGACTCCTCATAGACCTCACTACATTAACAAAAACCTCAGGTTTGTCTATTACGGGACCGACAGTAGTAGGAGTTTTGTGGGTGGGGCATATCAGGGGGAAGGAGAAATCAAAAATAATAACTAAACTTAACTGAATAATAAAATGCATACAACGAAATAAATCGTTCGTACTGTATAGTAAACTACTTACATGTTTATAAGAAAACCTTACCGTGATTTGTATACCGAGACGAGGTTGCGCGTTAATTATAGTGGAGTACTGACTTTATGTGCAAAAATTGGCCCTTTCTTCTTTAGAACACCGTTTTCGTCTCTTTCTCGGTCTTTTATACAGGAAAGAAGTTTCGCTGGAGCATTTTGCTAGTAAAAATTCAAAAACCGTTGAATAGGGGGGAAATAAAGTACCCAAAAATATATTGCCCTGTACTCATATGGTAGGGAGACACGATCCCTTCAAATTTGTATTCTCGAAGAAAGGTTTTAGCTATGTTTTAACCAAACTAAGTATTATCAGGTTTTAGCACCACAAAATATTAAGCCAGATAGTATCTTACGCGTACTATTATAAATGCTCTTAAGGAAGTTTGTAACACTGTCAACATAAATTGCAAGATTTTACGAGCCCTGTGGAGTATCTCTTTAATGACATGGAAGAATATACGATTTTCCTTACATGGAACGTATATTTGTTTGGCGCTAGAGGCAAACGCAAAGGCAGCTTGTGCTCATAACTATTTGGGGATTGGAAAACTTCTTGCAAACATAAATATACACTTTCTTTGAAGGTAAAATTTGCGGAAAGTGCGATTTGCTAGCAATTAAGTTGGTCGCCCATCTTATATACTCCTTTCTTCTAGATTTCTTTCTTACGGTCCCAAATCCAACCATGCACACCTTATCGCCTGCCTCGGACGCCGGGCCGGCTAGAGATTGACATTCTGTCAGCAACTTCTCCAACTATCCCCCACCCCCTTCCCCCCGCCACCGACCCTGACAACAATAATGCGAAATCTGTCCACCAACCACCATTGTTTATTTATTTCATTACCATATAAATGTAAAGACCTGATGAGAATTTATCGAAAACAAACGTATGCTAGCCAATTTATCTTCTGGTATTGGTTTACTTTAGTTTTCAGTCTCTTGTTTATTTTTTTAGTTTAATTTAATTTAAAGTTTTTATTTTAGTTAGCTTTATTAAGCTTAGTTTACTAAGTATAGTTTGGTGTATAGTTATCACTTAAGTATATTTGTCTAACGTTAATGGCGTGTAAAAAAACCTAAAAGTAAACTAATAAACTAACACCTCAACTCAAGTAAAACTAAACTAAACTAAAATGAATGAATGAAGGGGTATCTTAAGTGGGTGAGCAAATTTATTGCTTCCGCCTTGCCTCCTCATGCCTTTCTACCAAATAAGTAAAAGAAGACTTATTTTTGAGTAGGCTTGTATAAAATATTTTTGAATTTATAAGGGTTTTGGAAGTCATTTGTACCGAGTGAGGCGATGCAATTAGGCACAAAGCGGTCTCCACCTACCGCTTGTCAGCCGTATATGCACTACTCATGATGTGCCCTCATGGGTAAAGCAACCGGACAGGCATAAGAGCCAATACCGCACCCAATCCCGCTACGTCCGGGTGAGGAAAGCGAGGGCTAGGGCCATAGATGCAGCGCAAATCACCGCGCTTGCTTCCAGCCTGCTGGCGAAGCACGCCGTGGACATAGTCGAACTTCGAAGGCCGAACTCTGCAAAGCCAAGGCCCTAGAGGTTTTCTCAAAGTCAACAAAAGGCGAAGCTCGTTTGCTGAGTTAACGTGCTCCTTCTCCGTCCGGCATCTATGACAAATCGATAGCACCGCTGTCACGTGACTTGGAGTGCAAACCTTTGTTTGCGATAAGGGCCACTGGTCGATTAAGCATGCCAGAAAGCGAAATCAAATGAACAGTTCCTGTTGGCCGCCGGTCCGAGTGAGATAAGGCTGGGGCTGGGGTGGGGCGGGGTGAGTTCCATGCGCGATTGTTGATTACATTTGGGCCGGCAAAGCAAACGCAAAGTATCACGGCTCCTCCCTTCGCCCCCGATTCCCTGATTAACAGCCACCTTTTTACAGTTTGACCGTCGTGTTCGCCTCTGTCAACCGCATGCTTCAACACGCTGAAGGCAAATGCGGTGACTAACGCGTAACTTGGTTTTGAGTGATAGTAGACTTGCGCTGCATGAGATAGGCACTTGACTGCATGAATGCCATTCAGTTAACCGTGAGTGACGGATGAGCCTATCGCTTGCTAGGAGAGTGAAATAGGACACTGAGAGAGAAATGTGAAGGAGGCTGCAGGAACAATCAAAGGATGTCCAAAAGAGTCCAAAAATGCGGAAAGAGAAGAGAGGTTTGGGGTCGAAACGCTCCGCCTGCTCAAACCTTTCAAATCGGTCAAAGTCTCTTAAGCTGAATAATTCATGCATATATATATATATTCTTCGCAATGAACACCTTGTGGCGTCGTAGCTCAAATCGGTAGGGCGTAGGCTGCATAAAGGCCTACCCTGCTGTGCGGGTTCGACTCCCGCCGACGCCGCGAGTGTTTTTACAATTGGATCAACTAAAATTAAGCATATCTGCCAAAACCCCTTAACAGTGAACACTTGATTGGCGTTACGTTTTCGCTGTTACTTGCTCCAGATCCCTCGCGTAATTCCTGGGCCAGAACTTAACGAAGCATTTCATGTTGTTGAGTTGTGGGGCTACGTCTAACATTTTCTCCAGCTGCTGCTGCTTTCGACTCTTGCGTCACTGTCTTTTCACTTCCTTTCTAGTGGGCGAACCCTTCTTAAAATATATATTTTAACCCTCGCCCTATAAATGAATTATAGCGCATTGATTTCAGTGGAGACAAGGTGCAGGATGATGGCAGAGAGGACTGTTACCTGCATACAGTCAGTCCTAATCCTGACTCCAACCCATGACCAGAACCACATAAATGCGCTTCTACACGATGCAGATGGTGCACGGACAGGAGCTCACACACGAAAGTTATGTGGTGACTCAGTCCGCACAGGCGATCATCGCGAGAAGACCCACCGCTGCCCACGAGTGCACATGTACTGTCCACCTACGTCCGTCTGTCTAGCTAATCAGTCTGACCAGTGACCTGTTAAGACCAATTTAAACAAAAGCCGCTCCAGACGCTGTGGTGATTACATGACTTCAGACGCGGCACTGTGGTCGGCGGCTGCTCGCTCGTCTTAGCTTATCGCAATGTGTTAAGGCTACTAAGGTTTAACCCTAACGGCTGCGATCTTCCAGGCCCGGTTCCTTAGAAGATAAGAGAAAGCCTGGGAAAGGCAGATTGTTAGGAATAGTTTATTCTGCAGAAGGATAGAAGAATAGTTAGGACGAAGGTTGATTCAGTCTGGCGTTGCGTTCGCCGTGAGGGCTGTGAGAGCGCGGCAGTGTCGAGGCGTCAGCTCCGCTCAGGGGCGGAGTGCCGAGTGAATTCTGGTGTCAGTAATCGGGGGCGACAGCCGAATCCTCTCTCTGTCTCGTGGTCTTGATGGTGATTGTTTGGACCGCCCGAAGGTAGACACTGGCGTGGGTGGTGAGTGTCTCATGCGCCAGTTTGCGTCTGGTCGGAGGCAGGCAGAAAAGTACATTCGCGCAAGGTCCTGCTCTGAATGACCTCGTCTGTGACGTAAAGAGTCAGGTGGGCGTCGGTCAGAAACGACCACTACAAACTATTCTCTATTCTTTCTGTACAGAATAAATGGTTCCTACAACAGTCTGGCCTCCTATGTCTTCCCCTCTCCGGGCCCGGGGGTTCGCAGCTGCTAGGGTACAACTTTCTTAACCCCCTGCGATAGTTACACCGTCGTGTTCTCAGATGCACACCATGTGCTGTAGCAGACTGCATTGACTTGCACATAAGTTGTAGTTAATGTTTTATTAGACTTGCGCTGCACCTACGCACACTCGCTGTGCCGGGTGTCAGTACACATTTTGGAAGGTTGGGGGCCAGAAGGTCGGGCGCAGATGGCTGGCGCGGTGTGAGCATGCACCTACGCGGGCCAACTCTTCCCCTTGTTTGTCCTTTCGTAGGGGACCGCAACCCATGGAACCAAGGTTTATTTATGCCCCGTCATTTGCAGATAGGCTATCTATCCAATCAAGAATGGGCGCACACTGATCTATAGACTGCTTGAAGCAAAAGACTCCCGTATAAATGGCAAAGGTCGCGAACAGGCTACCAAACACGTTATAATGGCAGAGGGGAACGACGCCTAGGGACTATTTGCGTCATGTGCGGGCACCGAGTTTTGTTTTTGAAGAAGAAGTTGTTCTTAGGGATAAAACATAACTTTAATTGGTGAATTGTCGAGTCTGGTGCCCCAGCTCGTCTTCGAACTAACAGGCAATGTGCAATGATTAACTAGAATTTCAAATGTGCGGAAAATTAATAGTTATATAGGGTGAGGCCTGATTGATAGGTTTGACCTCACTCAGTCTGTGTCGTGCTGTCTTCCTCTCTTCCACCGTTTTTTCAAGTGTTCATAAATACCATCCAATTGTATGTGCCGATTGATGCATCAGTCGTCAGAGTGCCTGGCCTCAAGATATTCTGGGCCATTTTTAGATGGGCAAACTCCGACGATGCGTGTTTTATCCCATGGAAAGGTGTGTCCTGTGTCGAGGCAATGCATAGCCACTTCAGACAAATAGTCACGTCTTTTCACGGCCAACTGGTGCTCGCGGATGCGTGTTGAGGCGAATCTTCCTATTTGGCCGAGAATTTCTTGAGTCCATGTACTCCGACGACTCTTGCATCAATCAGCACATACAATTGGATGGCATTTATGAACACTTGAAAAAACGGTGGAAGAGAGGAAGACGGCACGACACAGAATGATTGAGCCCACACATATCAATCTGGTCTCACCCCATATAACTATCGATTTTCCGCACGTTTGAAATGTTAGTTGTTCATTGCACATTGCCTGTTAGTCCGAAGACGAGCTGGGGCACCAGACTCGAAAATTCACCAATTCAGGTTACGCTTTACCCCAAAGACCAACTTCTTCAAATTCCATTTTCTTGGGATGCGTGTCTTGCACTTAAAACATAGTTTTGTTTCCAAATAAATGTACCAATTTTCCTGCTTCCACTGGGTTTATCCCCTCCGCTATCGTAATTTGGTCAGCTTCGAGCTGGTAGTTGGTCTCCTGTTCCGGTTCGTTATCAACCACACAGAGATATTTCGCTTCTGGAACAAAAACTATTTGAGTGCATTAACTTCTGACTCATAGATTTGTTGCCTTGCATTGTGAATTGCACGTGTCATTTGCCTATCAAGCTTGGGCGACTTACGTTGTTTTGACAGGATCAGCTAATGCGGCGTGCTTTTGGGACTGAAAATGTCCACTGCTGGTTCCCCAGGACTGAGATTTTAGGAATATCCTACCAGTGTCCCTAAGGCCCGCGGATGTAGGTAGGCTTTAGATTTTGCCTGGCCCATATTCTGCACACAGTCCGTGAGGAAAGAAGGCGAATCGCTTCCTAGATGGCGACGGCGACATGAAAGATCATGAAAAAGGATGGATTTCAAGCAGACGTGAAGATACCTGGCCAGTCAACACCCAAGTTGCAGTATTTGTTCTCAACTGCCGGTGACACCGGCTTGGTATACCATTGGGAGGAAGGGGCACAGTTGTGGACTATGAGACTAGGACTGCAGTGAGATCCCTTTTAACTTAACCCCTTGCAATATTGGTTATTTTTCGAACGTGAGCTGCACTCGCACCTTCTGAAGTGGCTGAGCACTATTATCACATCATCTCTGTCGACTTCAACTGCATTTTTTCTGTGGCATCTTATGTGACCACGATATGGAGAATTTCGTTACCGACATCCTATCGTGAAGTGATGTGGAGATCATCCACCAATCTCAGCCCAGTATATGGTTCCTTCCAAATCAGGCAGCGCAATCCCCCTATGAGTATCAGCATCCAGGTCCCCTTCCTAATAACTGATCCTGTAGGATACGAAGTAGTCCAGCCAATGGTTATAAACCAGTGAATAAGAAGGGAAGACATGGAAGACCAGAATGTTAGGAAATAATGTAATTAAGTACAAAAGGAGTGGAGTATGCGTAATGGGTAATTGACTTCAGCGTGAGTGCAGTCCAGCCATGAACGAGCCGGCTCCGGAGTTACAGTCCGGCAGTGCGATCGCCAGGTAGACAGTCGTCAGAATAAAGTCCTTTGTACAGCGGTCTTGGAAAATAATTAGCCAGTGAGGACAGAGGGAGAGTAAACACACGTCCGTGACCTTAACCGACCCTTGACACGCTTTGGTGTGCACGAAAGACAGATATGCCGTCCACCCCGGAGGCAGGCGAGGAACGCATCGTGTGGCCTCGTGCATGGCGTAGCCCGCGAGGTCACTGAAATCCTACTGCTGCTGCTGCTGCTGCCAATGGTACCTCTCGACTCAATTCATACTGACACGCCATCGATGCACAACCAAACTATCGACCTTCTTTAGCCGCTGCTTCAGCCTGGTTCACTAATGCCAACCACGGCCGTCCACGCTGTTCATAACCCTACCGTTAGCACCTACAGTAGTCGTCAAATACCATGCAACGTACATCATGAAATTTGCCTGGCACTTTAGCGTATATTTAGTAACATTATTTTAATTCATTCAGTTTATTGAATTCTGCGAAAGCCTTTTACTTAGTTAAATCGTCATTTTAGTTAGGTTTATTAAGAGAAATAACTATTAGTTTTGGGGAAATTTGGAGTAGTCTCATATGGAAGGAATATTTTATGCTATTACGAAAGAGAGAACCAAACTGCACATTAATATTGATAATACTAAGAAGGAACTCCAAAATAAGTAAACTAATTACAGAAGATATCCCTTCCAAAACTGGAAAAGTTTATACAAAATTGTTCAGATTGAAATGAAAAAAAGTTAAAGGAACCAAATTTGTTTGCATTAGCATTGAAATCTTGTATTTAATTATGTTTAGCTATCCTGTTAAGTTTTATTGCACAAAATGCAATAACAGAAGAGTGTTTGTTTGAATGTAACAATGAACCTCAAATGTCCTCAATAAAACCAAATGCCTAACATGTTCTTGCTAATTTAAAACAATGAATCCCGTATTGGCTATAAGTCGTGAAGACATAGTTTTTTCTATACTTTACGTTCCCTTTTTGCTTTATTTAGAAACGGAAGAGACGAAAGAATAATGAGTAGTTTAAAACACGGTAATGTATATGGCTAGTTTTTCTGAATTCTCCAGTTTCTAACTGAATGTGGAATTAGTCTACTCATGCGGAAGCTAAGCCATTATAAAGAGAAAAGAAAGTTATTTCATCTCCAGTCAAATTGAATCGTTTATCTTCAGGAAACTTAAAGACCTTCTCAAAACTATCAAATGTCATTGACATTACGTTGGAAAAAATTAACATACGCAGAATTTCGTCAGCCGAATATCTAATCAAAGCAATTTCTAAGAGGTAACCTTTTATGGAGAGTATTTTATTAATCTTAGGAATAGTCGTTTCAGAGTTCCACTGCTGACATGATTTACTCTCAAAAAATGTGGTTTGCTGTTTCGAGACACTTCTACAACTGAGCAACATGGCCATCATTGTAAGAACTAATATCCAAAAACACTCTTTCGGTAAATACTCTTTAGGTATACCTTATTTTAAAGGTTTTGGTGTAAACTTCGAGCAGATGCAAAATTTATGAATTTATCAATGAAGATAGTGAAAACAAGGAATTTGATGACATACTTTTTTCGATGAAATTCAATAAATACCTAACCAGTAAGAGCAAAGTTTGCAAAATATTTTGAGCAAAGAGAAATTCTTTCATTATGTAGAAAGTGGTTGCTTCAAGTTTTCAACTTCATACAATACCTAAATTTATTGTTCTAATTAGGCGCTTTTTTACATCTCTAGAACCACGAGATTATCGATAAAATTTTACTTTTCTTTACGAACACTTAGTCATTACTAGAATTCTTCTAAATACTTAATATTCCTTATGCTGTTCATTATTATTTCTATGTTTTCCTAAATACATTCACACTGGTATTGGAGTAATGGCCAATCTTATACAAATTTAGGAAAATTGCGTGGTCTATGGCGACCACTGTAAGTCCCTCTCTAAAGTCGACTATTCTGCCTCCGTGTAAATTCTTCCATCATACAAACTGCGGTCTGGGAAGGGAACAGTTGAAGTGGACCTGTAGCTCCACTCGAGAACCCGTGATCAGAGGCACTGCGCTGACTCACATTTTGTGTGGTTGCCAAGCCTTGCAGCCGTGCGTGCTCGCAAGCTACTCCAGACGCTCTTGTTCCAGCCATCCTCAACGCCACCCAGGCTGCCTGCATAGCAGCGTGCACCATTTCCTGATTGGTTGCAGGAAAAAAAGCATTCCCGTATTTCCCGCACGCTCACTTTACTTCAGATGCGGCCAGTGGCCTACAGTTGCGCGCTATTCTGACAGTCAAATTCCTTCTGTACAGAATAAACGGTCCCTTCCACTCTGGCCTTCCAGCTCTTCTCTTTCCAGTGCCTAAGGTTTTCTCTATTAACATAACCACTTCCAATAGGCACACTGATTGTTATAACTGCCCATGGGTGAGTTCAGTCTCCTATCCTATCATTACACAGAAGTAGCCAGGTAAACAACAACAA
>JAYGXS010000003.1:66938970-67068433 GCA_036362985.1 Ligula intestinalis | reverse complement strand
ATATGTGCTCGCTAATTTATCTGTTGAATGTTACAATGGGAATTTTGCGCAAATTAAAAAATGTAAATTCACAGACACAGAAAAATTTCCAATTGGAATACGAGATTGAACCGCCGATTTTTCGATTTCGTCTTCTGTGTTCTTACAGCCGCAACTGCCAGGTGTGTGAATAAATCAATCTCCTACTAACCTATTTGAACTGGAATAAAATATTTGGAATTTTAATAATTCTACTTCCTCACAGTTTTTTTTCTGTTCAAAGAACCTATTACTAATGTAATCTGCTAGGCTGCAGCCATGTTTCGGCAGAAACTGGCTGGACTTTACAGGACACGTTCGAGGCATATAACAAAATTAATGTTTAAGGGTTTTAAGTGCTGTTTCGTCTTTAAAATGCCGGTTCATAGTATTGATTGCGTCTTCTCCCTTTCTGTTTCATAGCTTAATGCGTCAACTGGGGATCCGACTATCATAAAAACTCGAGGGCTTTTTGTATTTGCGTTAGTCACTACATAAAAGTCAGAAACTGAAAACGGCAGCATCATTCCTCTTAAATGCGAACTTCCCCTTGGAGGTCTCTCGTTACCAACTAAAAGGGTTTGTGGCTAAAATAATTGCGTATAGATTAAGCATATGCTTCAGCCTTCCACTCAACATGGCATGTGAACAGAAATCACCCATATTGCAGGCCAATTTACTCAAAATTCCAGGGTGAAGTTCACAGTAAAGGGTAGGCCACCATGGTAAGCTTTAGGATTAAATTCAGGATTAACAGTACTGTCAGGGGTAGAACACGGGAATATTTTCCTTTCCTATGATTTTTCAAAATGTTTCCTGTTATACTTCTGGGTAATTTTCATATACGAACGTCCCTCTTTTGTCCTTTAACAGGTTAATAGTACTACCGAAAAAACTTTCTAAGTCCAAGGTCTTCGTTGCACTTTCTTTCTAAGTGAAACTCTGTTTTGGCAGTTACTTTTGCCGAATTCGTTTTCCTATCTAATGGGAATTCTAGCGGAAGTGACATTTGACCAGCTGCGTCTCGTGGGTGTTTTATTTACCGTCCCATTTTATCAAGCAAGTCATGTCGCGTGCGTTTGGTACAAAATAATATTATGTATAAATATGAATACATATAAGCCGAAATTAAATCCTGATGGTATCCACACCTTTACCTTAATGAGACTCACGTGAGTAGGTAGCTTTTTCGGAGACAACACATCAATGTCCACCCACGAATTGCTAGCTTATTTTCTTTCCCAGCGGCCATTACCGCCGGAGGCTAAGCAGATTGCTGAACACAATGTTTTTTTGACGGTCGTGACGACCACACGGTATTTTTTTTCCAACCCGCATATTTTTGAGTGAATTGCGATATATATGTAGAGACCTGACAAATTTATGCTCGCTACTTTATCTTTTGAATGTTACCATGCGAGTTTTGCGCAGACTTAAAAAATGGATAATACACAAAGACAGAAAAATATCCATTTGGAATACGAGATGGAACCGCCAATTTTCGATTTCGTCTTCCGTGTTTATTGCACATTCTTTTTCAGCGACACTCAGTTTTAGCAGTACCGTTTGCTGAGATTTTGTTTAATTAGAATTCCAGGGCAAGTATCATTTCGACAGGTGCGTCTGGTAGGAGTTTGCTTGTTCTACTGCCACATTTCATCAAGTCAGCCATTTCGCGTGCGGTTGAGAAAAACAATAAAATACAATTTTGTAAGGATATAAATGTTGGTAGGCCGATAACGTGATCTGAGTGCTCACTCGGACCGCTTGTTAGGAGAAATCCCAGCAATAAATACATTTATAAGCTGAACTTAAAGATTGAAGGTAACGTATCCTTTTTTATTTAATGAAACTCATGCCCGTATGTAGGTCGTAAATGAACATTACACCCATGCACGCTCAGTAATTTTTAAATTTGTTCGCCTCGTACGTCTTGGCAACAGATTATTTGTCTATGGATGTTTGTGTTTGTAGCAAATATGCACCAGAAAGGATAAGTTTGCTTCTTTTTTCGGTAAAATATGTTTAACTTTATAGGGTAATCGAACATCGATAGAAGCAATGTAAAGTAGTTAAGTAGTGGTTTTTTATCGAGTGAGCTTTCTTCAGGCGACTGAAGACGCGCTAATTCAAAAACTGGAATCTTTTTTGTTTGTAAAATCTTAGAATTATGCACCAAGAAAGTTAATATTAAAATTCTATTTAAGCATTCAATCTTTATCTAAAAAAACATTTTAAAATGTTTTTTAGCATTTCCGAAGACCGGTCACTTACTGTGTTTTGGTGCCGGTAGTTTTTTGCCCTTCTAGTTTGCGTTCAGTAAGCGCCTGTCATTATAAGTCAGTCAATTGACGCAATTGTGAAATTAACGTCAACTCTTTCAACAAGCGCGTACTGTGATCACATATCACCCAAATAAACCCGTAAGAACACACGAGCCCAAATTATTTGGTCGGTATTGCTCTTTTTCAATCTCCAAGACCACTGACAAGTTATAGTTAGCATGAGAAAGCCACTGCAATGCCAAGCAACTGAAAAATACTACCGTTACTATCGAGGTTATGAAGAAAACTGGGGTCTGCACGAAAGATGCTTTCTCCACTTTTAATCAATGCTGAGGTTTTTACTGCCAGAGGATAGCTCTGCTCAGGTTCAACATGATAACATCTTGGGGTAGTAGTAGTATTAGTATGATCCAAAAGAATTTATAAATGAGCAGTCAGAAGAAGACGTTTTTAAGGTTTCTGTATTGTTTTGACTAGGTGGCCGATTTTCATCCTGTTTGAACAATTAACACCACTTCCATCCAAAACAAACGAGATTTGGCGAAGCTAGATTATTGCGGAAGTAGACTTTTAAGTGACCGGTGTCGAACGACAGCATGGAATTTGAACGGCTAAACAAATATTTGTCCGCCACACTTTATGCTACTTTTTCCTTCCCAAATTATTTAAATTTAAATTCCATAACATAAATGCATCTATTTATTCATATTAAAGGGGTTAGACGAGAAGATAAATAGTATTGGGAACCAAACAGCCTTTCCACTTTAAGCACAGGGCCATTTTTGTGAATGTAGGATAAACAAATCACCACCACGACTGAAAAAAATGACTTTTTAGATAGCACTCTGCAATCAAAACTATGAAAAAGTACATGGGACTTGGTAGTTGTTCCTGCCATACAGGAGATACGAATTCTCTGAAAACAGACAGTAAATTTTGCTTAGAAGATCTGTCCAGCAGGGAAGTAATGAAAACTATTCGAAATACGAATGCTAAAATTGACTGATATTTACTATTAAATGTGTCTACACTAATTTTCGAGTAGACAAGATAAAATGAGACGAATCTATTGATAGATGTTAAGGCTAGTAAGAGTTTAACCCTAACAGCTACGATCTTCCAGGTCCATTGTTCCTTTAGGTGAGGAGAGAGAAGACGGTAGGAAAGCCAGATTGTTAGGAATAGTGTATTCTGCAGAAGGATAAGAGAACAGATAGAAAGAGTTTTGACTGTCGGATGACTGCAGTCCGGCTGCCAGGGCGTCAATGCTGCAGTGATTAGAGCATCAGAAATCGCCGGGGCATAATTTTTTTACGACGGCCAATCAGGCGGCTGATGTCTAGACTAGGTCGTGGGGCGACCTTGAGATGGACGAAGGCTGGCTAGCATGGGCGCGCGGCCACGGTCAGCAAATTAGCGCCTGGCCCTAGGCGGCAGTGGGCGCGCAGGCCAAAGGCCAAAGGCGCCATGCGTCAGCGGATGATTTTGGGTTCCAAGTGGCTACTAGGGGCCACTACTAATCTTCGCATTCTGAGTGCGTGTATATAAGTAAAGCAGGAGAAGCCTCTACGATTACCGGAATTACCTGAGCGTGAGCTGGCTGTAAGACGGAGGGACGCATTACCACAAGTGGGTGCCCACACCAACGAGGCAGGTCACGAGTTTAAATTCACAGCCACGAAGATAATTGCCTGTGCGGTAAGCAAAACAAGCCGATAATTTATTGGAGTCTGGGCCTCAGTTGAGAACTCAGTCAATTGATTTATCGATTTGATGCCGACATACAGAGCCCTGTACAGGCACCTCCAGACCGACCTCACTGCTTCTCTTTCGTTGTCGCTTTCATTTCTGATGATGGACTCTAGTAAGATTTCGAAAGCTCAGGCGAATAAAACCGTAATTTCGGCAATTCACGGGCCTTCTTCTTCTTCTTGACTTGGACAGGACGAACCCTGAATTCTAGCCAAATTTTCATACGCATAAGTTTATGCCGGCTACCCTGCACAGTGTTCATGGAAATATATAATTATAAAAAGTCCCTTATCTAGCAGTAGTGTCGGTGAGTGCTATAAAGCCTGAGAATTATTTATTTATTTACCTTCGCCAGCCAATCAACCCTGAATTGCAGACCAGAATTTGCAAGATTTGAATCACAATTCAACTAATTCTGGAGATGCACGTCTCACCAGTCAGCAAATGGGCTTATATCGTACCGGATAACGGTCGTAAAAGCAGATTACAGTCAAATATCGCGAAAGCTACAAACCGGAGTCATGAGGCAAGCGGAGCGCCTGTATTTCGTTCGACAGCGAAATCAGACTAGGGGAATTCTGCCGTTGCCTGACATGCGGAAAGCCTTAGAAAGAGTAGGTAATGCCATGTCTTGTATCAGAGCCACTGGAATGGATCGGCTCTGTCAAAACTGTAATGAATAGTGGCTCCGCTAATCTACTCCAATCAAAGTGGCAGTAATTTACCAGCACGCATCGTAAAAGTGCCGTTGCTATTAGGGGCAGAATGGCATTACCGTCAAAAGCAAAGGGAGCAGGAATAACCACTTCTAGCTTAGTAGCTGTCATCGGCCAATCATATCCTACGCCAGGTGTTGTAATCCCTGAGGCTCGAATTCGTGACCTTCTGGATAGAAAACTAAGCAAGAAGGTCGTTTTCCTGACGGTTTCGATCGGAAATATTAACCATGGTTGTGGGAAACTTACTGATTGCGTTGCGGAACAGATTTATCCCTTTGCACCTTGTAGTTCAGTTGAGCAGAGGAAGAAAATTCGATCGTTGGAATAACACTTTTATTCGTCTGACGTTTCGATATCCGCCACGGATTCTTCATCATAGACATAAGCAGAAAGCTGTAGCAGAAACGGGTAGCATTTGTACAGGAATTTGCTGTATTTATTGGAAACAGTCATTAATGCAAACGTATAACGACAATTAATGATAATTACTTTATTGAGCGTTGAAAGCTTGTTGACCTGCCTGCGGTCGCTGACTAGCTGAATTTTAATCACGCGTGGTGGACTCGGGTGTGGCCATCCGGTTCTCCGGTGTTGGCGTAAGACGATGCGGTGGCCTGACGGTTCCCAAGTGGCGACTTGCTTTGGTCAAATTGAGCCTCAGCGCCAAATATGGGTTGGGCAAGTCATTGCACTTGGATTGGGGGCCCGTGAACCATGATTTAAGTAATTCCCGGCTCACACGATTGTCATCTTTTGCGAGAATTTCGGCCTCATCAAATTTGAATGTGTGGCCGGGTCTCGTCGAATGAGCCGCAACTTGAGAATTGGCATCATTTCGCCGCATTGCTGCCGCGTATTCGGCAATTCGCGTCTTGAAAAGTCTGACAGTTTCTCCGACATAGTTGCTTTGACCGCAGCAGCACCAGATCCTGTAGACGAATCCAGATATTTCTTGCTGTAGCAGCGGGTCCTTCGGTTTCATTATCTGACGCCTTATGTTGTCTCCGTCCTGTGTGCGACTCCAACTCCAAGTGGTGCGACAAGGCGGCCAACGGCCTCCGAGACGTTTTTGACATACGGAATCGAACATCAAATTTTGCGGTCGGTGCGATTTTGTTGGCCATCTCGTTTGCGCAAGCACCGATTGACGAAGTTCCACAGGTAGCCATTTTCTCTGATCACCCGTCGCGCCCAAATAGACTACCAGTAAATGTTCGCTTGTAGCGGCAGTTCAATCTCGGGCCACGCCAGCAGTCGCCTTAGGTGTTGCAACACCTGGAATTGAGTATGATAGGCTGATAATAACTAATAAACCGGAAAGGGCTGTTCCATTCTTCCCCTTATATGTTGTCCGTAATGTTCTTCTGCCTATAATATACTATCTGCCGTGCGGCTGCTGGCAGACTTCGAGAATGAGCCCATAACGTAATCAGTGAGTGTCCCAAATAGCGCGAAGTCTTTCTAAGTCCATGTTCACTTCAGTAATGCGCTCGAAAAAGGAAACTCCGAATTGTTTTGCGGTAATTTAAAAAGTGGGACAATTCTTACGGCCATAGAGGGAAGAGTTGTTCACTAAGCTTACAGAAGCAAATGAGCACTTACGGTTTACCTTGGAGGGATCAGACGCGGTCGCACAGCGACGTTTATTCACCGCCTGAGTGTTGATTGCCTTCATCACGCTATGAGGACAGATCAGCGAACGTCGCTCACTGAAAGTTCTCCCCATCGCAATCGTAGCTAGGACATGTTACTTATGAAAGGGTTCTATGACCACGTGACTCGGGTTTACAGTTCGCTTGAGTTTTAACCGTGGCAAAAATATGAGAGGAGAATGAACCTTGTATTTTTGTCAGCACAAACCCGAAAATGAGAAATGTGACTGGTAGAAATTCATTGTCCAGTCTCCCGCGTCAGGCGTGACGACTATAAACCTAATCCCCAGAGAAATGCAGAGACCAGCAGGGATCTGAAGCCAATTTGCCTATCCCCTTTAACAACTAAGTGAACCTAGTAGTCATTCTGGTGGATTCTAGATGATTGATTCGGAGATCCTGCCTGAGCAGTCTGCTTCCTGTATCCAAAATGGTGGATTCCATACGAGAGGTAAGTTGGACGGGTAAAATCGATCGAAGTGTGATTAAATTCGCGGCTCATGGTGAACCTCGTAGCTCACTGGTAGAGCGTTCGCTGCGCATAAGCCTTTCCTGCTGTCTAAGTACGACTCCCATCTAGGCCACGAATTGTTCACGAATGGAAAAGAAGATGACTTGATGGCTGGGACAATAATTTGATTCACCTGACGTTTCGACATCCTTCGCGGATTCACCATCAGATACATTAGCAGAAAACCCCGTAGCACACTCCAGGAGTTGTTGTGGAAATGGATTGAAAGGCAGAGGTTCCAGTCATATGCAATATGTGACTCGTTGTAATTTATCATCAAGCAAAGGTAGCTTGCAATATTTAGCTTACAAATGCAACTGCAGTGGACGGCTAGAGCTTCACCGTCCACATGCTTTACGTAGGCAAACACCGGCATGCCCGGCTACATCCACGGAACATGCTGGAGGAGATAAAGACTTAAGAACCAGCAGGTTATGTAAACCCCTTCAACAGAACCACCCTTAAGATCGTGTAAAACAGGAGTAGCGCTAATGGGCAGTTTTAATGATGGGGCCTGGCCATGAACAAGCAGCAAAATGTGTGCAGTAAACGTAAAAATAAGATGATTTTCATCCAATGTATTCTTCTAGACCTACAAATAGCAACGAAAGTAAGATTAGTGGTTTAAAAAAAAACAAACAAGAAGCAACCCACTACAAATTGGAGGAATCTGTATAGCAATTTTGCGTGTGTCATTATATGAATCTGAGAGTTTGACTGCCGATTTCGACGACGTCCACAACCAGCTTCAGCAAGCTGAAGGCAGACGCGGTGACTTGTGTTAGCGAAAATAAATTCACACAGAATCTAACTCACTCTCTCCCCCGTCCTTCATCTGTACCCGGTGTCGAGACAAGAGTCAAGGAGGCATGAAACGGGGTATGGCGCAGGTGACTGGCGCGAGGCCGTCCCTATACATGTCACCACCCTCAGGACGGGCAACCTCGTAAGATAACTACGGAGAGACTAGCCGAGTGGCCCTTGCGGCGACACAGACTAGGGCGTGACAGCAACCGCCGCTGCTACCAGGCTGCCCGAAAATTCACTAGGCGCCACCAGCCGGCATTCACGCCTCTGGATCAGAAAGGGAGAATGAAAGAGAAGATGCGATTCATCGGGCAACCATGTACGCGGCCTGTAGACCGAGTAGGAACGCAAGCGCATACACTGATAGGGAATCAGGTGCAAAAAAACTGCCAGCGCACAAGAGGCCGCAGGGGGCCATGGTTTGCTAAGGCATGGCACAGCATACGCACATAATCTTTAAATCTCAGAAGGGTGAGGGAGCAGCCCTGCACTTAGCTCAGACCATTAACCTTCAGAGACAGGTAACCATTCAGTCATCGTCTGAGAGGTACTAATCACACTCATCAGCCACTACAAGCGCCGCACCTACTGGCCTGATGGCGTGTCCGGTAAATGCGTCAGCTGGCTGCCGGCTCAGATACAGTAACCGTGATGGTCTCAGACACACACCACACATATAGCAGGAGCTGCAAGTGAGAGGAACTTAGGAGAAGTCATAAATAATTGGCTTGCATTCATGCATAGGGCCAAATTGGACAACTCGAGGTACCTAAGTTTTCACATGAGCTGAGTTTCAGAGACATCGATGCTCCTCTATCTACGGCTTACGGCTTATTTGGGCTAAGATTAGTGCAAAGGTTTAGGCTGAGTCTTCCGAGGGGTCGATTCACACTGACGACACTGGGGCATAGCCTGTTCGTTCCCTTACTTGCTAGCAAAATCTGTCGCCTGCTTTGTCTTGCTATGCCACGTTGCCTCAGGCTAGCGCTGAGCTAGTGTGCTGGGCATGGCTATTCTTACAAAGTGGTTCGACCCCGTGCTCTGGCTATCGCCTACCTCACGCTAGAAGTACTTGCGGCGTATTTCCGGACTATTCATGACCTTTAACATTCTCACCTCTAATTTCCTTGATTGTCCCTAGTGTTTGAATGCACTGACAACACCATTATGACTTCATCCCCGTGTACCGCTATACAGCAGGTTGTGACTATTTCCGTAATATTTGACGTAGCTTTGAACTGCTGTTGTTTTTGGTCATTGTGATATCTTGCGTTTACGTACATACAGGTCTAAGGCTGGTGGTGAGATTAGAATGGCCTTGTAGTGGACTCTAACAACCAATTGGAACCCAATATCAGCCACTGACGCATGACGCCTTTGGCCTGCATGGCCCACGCGTGCACGCCAGCCTTCGCCCATCTCAGGGTGTCGCCCAGCCGTTAGTCTATACATCAACCACCTGATTGGCTACTGTAACAAAGCATGCGCGGCCATCCAGCTATTTCCGACGCTGTCGTTACTCCAGAATTGACGCCCTGGCAGCTAGACTGCGGCCATCCGAGAGTCAAAACTATTTCCATCTATTCTCCTATCCTTCTGCAGAATACACTTTTCCTAACAATCTGGTTTTCCCACCGTCTTCTCTCTTCACCTAAAGGAACCATGAGCCTGGAAGATCGTAGCTGTAAGGGTTTAACTTTCTAAGCCTTGACACTTTCTATACTGGTGATCCCAATCGTGAGATGAACTCTCAACTAAACTTCTGATGAGGCCGAGCTCAATCATCAGCAGTCCTCCCTCGTCTTCAACTGAAATTTTCCTGTGCCATCTCATTCGGCTGCGAAATGGAGAATTGCATTACCGAGACCCTGTCGTGAAGGAAGAGGGAGATGATCAATCGCTCACAACTCACAGCTCGAATCGCTGTCGAAAAACCTGGAAATGTGAAGTTGTGTTCCGCCACTACTAAGGAACCTCCTGCCCTTAAACCCTAACCTCACACGTCACAGTAACCCTGGCATTAACTCTTAACTGAACCCTGAATTACCTTAACCCGCACCACAGCCGTTATCCTAATCGCCATCACTGGAGCGGACAGCCAATAATACTGTCCCCTTCCCGATGCCCGCAAGACTAAATGACAGACACTCTGCCAAAACCCGGCGCCACCCCCACAGGTGTGACCTAGCAGCTGCTAAAGTGTCGGCATCGTGAAGGGCAAGACAATTTCGCCGACCTTAGGACTCTTGACTGAGCATACAAGAGTTCGACAGTCGATTTCGATGGCGTCCACCACGAGCTTCAACGAGTTGAAGCAACGCGGGGACTCCCGCGAGATATTCAGCGAAAGTAGACTCGCAGGGACTCTACCCTACTCTCTCACCACTCCCACACCGGGACTCGGTTGTCAAGACAAAGCCAAGAAGGCCGAAGATGGGGGAGGGTGCAGACGGCTGGCGCGACCAACGCTCAACACACGTACCAACAGCACGTCTCGCTAGGAAGCTCCTGAATGCGAGCGCCATAACGACAACATTAAGAAGGGCCATTGAATCTGTCTCACAGCCCGCAGACAGCCACTCCACACAACAAGACACACACTGGGCCAACTGCGGTGTCCAAGTTAGCCGGCCAGCCGGCAACTCTTCAAGCCACGGCTTTTAGCGCATCGCGATAGTTTCTGTGCATCATATTCATCATAGTGAGTGAGGTTGACCTCACTCTTTCCAAAACCGTCATCAACAGGCTACCGTCTAGCCGTGGGCAGCCTGAGGTGGGATGGGCGCAGTGCTGAAAAGGACAACAGATCGGAGACGAGTATGGTAGGGCAGGTTGTGCAAGGGAAGAGGAAGAGAGCAGAGGAGAGAGAGAGAGAGAGGCATGCACATGCGCACACACGCGCGTGCCTAACTAGTTGCAGTTTCTCAAGGGCTAGTTGACCACGCCACCCCCAACCGACGCAGCAGAGGCCTCAATACTCAACACTTCCTTTGGGCAATGCAACACACCAATCATAAGCCAATTTGAGCTCGCTTCAATATCATGTAAAAGCAATTGTCATCTTTCTCGAATGCACGCAAACACATTTACACACTCTCGCGCACGACTGGGCGACTGGCTTCGCCAGTGGCCATTGCTGCCTGAGACAGCAAAGTAGGATTCTGTGCACAATAAAGCCCTCATTCTGATGAGTTCTGCCTTTTATCTCCAACCTGGGATTTGACCTGATGATTACGGTGCTGTAAGCACAACCACAGCTTAGATCTCTACTGAGAGCTATTTGTTGTCTCGACACCAGAAGGATCCCAAAATCACAAGCCTGGGAGGACTGAATGAATTCGGGCAACTTTACTGCTCTTGAAGCTTTACATTAGCTGCTGTAAGCACCGAATAGAGAAACCAGTCGAGTCGGTGTGAAAAAATGTTTATGCATGCGGATTTAGCGAAGCCTGTTCAGTCTTCAGCCAATCAGGAAAGGGTGCTGGGCTTGGCATTAGAGCTCAGGAGGAATCGATTAGCTTCGGAAGTCCGCTTGTCGACAGTTGGGGTTGCAAAAGTACAAGAGCACGCAGAGGTAAGAGGATGAGTCAGCGCTGGGCGCGCGCGTAGACAAAGGTTTGGAGGATGAGAAGGAGGTGAATACGCACAGCACTGCCGAATTCAGGCTGCCACAGTACCCCCTGTGAGAGCGTAGGGTGGTGTAAAACGACGCCAGAGGATATGCTGAAGTCTAGAAGAAATGTGAGACTAATCGATCATGGGAGTGAACGTGACGTACACGGCGGGTAATGAAAGTCGAAGGAACAGTGGGGCTAAGGTCCACTACACCTCTACACCGTAAGCTTAATTCTAGTCCCCCTGGAATGTAGCCAAAGCCACCTGCATTATGGCCGGTTTCTCTTCCGATATTCCATTTAGGGACTCATGTAAGTCATTCTTACTATGTTTTTTGTTTGGGCACTTTTAACTAAAATGGAACGGAAAAAATCAACCTGGTGGACCACGGAAATGTACGAGTTTGTATTGAGTTTTTTGTCCAGCATTCTACGGATACCGACAGCGTCCGAAAGGCACCTATTCAACTCCCCCGTTCTTCGCAGTTCTGTCTCGTAACACATCCCAGTTAGTAGGTATCCGAGCCGCAAGCTGAGCACACGAACGCAAGTGGGTGCATGCGTGCCCTTCGGTCGCCTTGGCAAACAAATATCCAGTAACTTGGTCACTAAGCGGGGAAGCACGTCGCTGTAACGACTATCTGCGGTGGCTAAGGGAGCGGGGATTGCCATTCAGTCCAGATGTTATCACCCAGAACAAAGACGCTACCAATAAAGGAAGACTTATCGCAGGGGATTAAGTAAGTTAAACTCTAGAAACTGCGATCTTCGGACCATGGTTACTTAGTAGAGAAGAAGTTGGTAGAGGCCAGGATAGTAGGAACAGTATATTGTGTACGCAGAGGAACGAAGAATAGATGGAAAGATATTTGACTTAGAGGGCATATGACCAGCCAGGAGAGCCAGTGGCGTCCAGGTGCTGGTTTGACAGCAGTCAGGCCAGTAGACAGAGAGAGAGGGTGTTCATTGGCTGGGTTGGCCTTGAAGTTTTTTGTCCAGATAGATAGATTGCGTCAGGAATGCGTGCAAGCTTGCTATTCGTCGCCGTCCCATCTATGCATTTATGTGGGAGCTGTGAGTGGCTGATCCAGGCGTCAAGACTAGCGTCTGTGAACCTTAAGGAACGATCAATTCGACTCGAGGTAGTCACAACAGCCTCAAACGTGCTCGAGGTACTGCCGTATACCTCAGTTGCTATAAATAGAATGCATGTCAGATATTGATACAATTCTAGTAATATATTATTAGAATATACTATCCGTTGGTCTTAGTAAGTATGATTACTAGAATTAGTACTCTTAGCAGTGGCACATTATCCATATCGGTAGTATCCTAGCCCAAACTTAGCTGAGACTGCATACTAAATTCAAACTACCTGCAAACACGAAGTATACTAATAACTGGCCTTAGCAAGTATGATTACTAGAATTGGCACTCCTGACATTTGGCATACATTTTCTAACAGCACTATCCTAGCTCTCGTTGGTTATATTTTAGGAATAACAGACACAGTTTTGGTGAATGGAAGTAGAGGGAGGGGGGATACAAACAGGGTCAGTGTTGATGTGATCGGAGCCTCAACCATCTACTTTACTCGGAATAGTTTAAATCAAGGTAAAAATCTCTATTTGAGATCGAGGGAACACGAGCCCAGCGCTGACACTAATCAGTATCATTTTTGACCAATCATTAGCGTCAAAAATAGTAGCAGCACTACAATCACTCAGCTACACTGCTTGTAAGCAGTAGTATGAATAGTGGTTGAAGCAATATCAGAATCGGTCTCTTTGAGTCTTTGTGGACACCTGCTGAAGGGGAGTGAGGGTGGGTAGTGCAGCAATACCTGCGCAAATTCTACTGTCACTTAAGACTAAGTTAAACGGTGGCTCTGGCCTGCATTGAAGAAAGCCGCCTACGCCTGACTCCTGCTTGGTTATCTCGACTTTGTCTTAACAGCGGTTCAATCGGTGAGAGGGTTAAGAGTGTGGTAGATGCTTGCGCATCTACTGCGTAAGTTGCCCCACAACCGCGTTTGTCAGGGCTACACTACCGGCGAACCACAATCTTCCGTAGGTGAGGCCTGACACCTTATCCCTTATACCATTTGCCTTATAATGGAGCAGCGTTCAGATTTGTTATAAAACTGACCTAACCGTTGAGTCTGTCGTGCTCATCACTTTTTCATTTCCTTCCTAACAAAGTTAATACGACCGACAGATGGATATTTCACCTACCGATATCCCGTTGTGTTTCATCTCCTCGCCATAGGTAATCGATTTTTCTCCGCCCTGCCGTCCGTTTCCATGTCGGTCCGTGCATCTGTACTAGGCCCTGGCTGAGGGTACGGCTCTGGTGCCAAAACCGGCTTCCTTTCGCCGCCCTATTGACCCACGTTGCAACGACACGCGTACCCAGGTGACCAGACCGAGCGAAATGATTACAAGACAGACGTTTACACCAGCGCCTGTGCGCACACGCTCACCCGAGGGCTCGGTGCATGTACTCTCTGTTCATGGTTCACACAGGTCCGTTGGACAGAGAAAGGCAGACTCGAGTAAAGTTAACTCTCACACTGAATTCCACACCATCAACCCACTTCAGTCTGCGTTTGTATCAGAACGACAGAGTGCAGACGTACGGGCGGATATGCCGTCCTCTCCCAAAGAATCAATCATTAATGATACGTACACAGTGTATCTGCATAAAGTACGCTAACAATTTTGAGGACGAATCTGAAGGGGGGGGGAAGGCAGGGGTGGGAAAAGAGCTTAGGCAAAAGTCGCTTATGTAGGCACTTCACGCCGCGGACTTTACTAATCTAACTCCAGAACGGTAAGTTGGACTTCAAGTAAGTTGCAGTAGACGACCTCCTAACTACCAGCTAAAATTTTCGGGATATTCAAGAAACCTGCAGTTTGATAATCGAGTTTTCCCGCAATAAGTTTAACAATAATGCAGATTAGGAAAATCTACAGATATAAATCGAAAATACTTCTATATACAGTATTATACAGCATTTATTAAACTGTATTCCACTGTATGTCCTCATTTCCCACCCATAAAACCCAAAAACTACCGTTTTCTTAGGAAAAAATGCGGGTAGTATTGATAAATGAGTGGGCCTACATAAGCTAGTGTTGCCAGAGCTTGTGCTGAATACACGCCTCAAAAGTGTTTCGTTAAAACAGCCCGCCTGTCAGAATATTATCTCTACCAAGGAGAAGAGCCGTAGGTGTTTGCATTTGAATGAGGTGCTTTATCTGTGTGTGACTTTGCAAACACAGAACGTAGTGATAGTATCGGAGCAGAATTCGGCAAGACAGCTCGTGCACTAGACTCTGTGTGGTATTGCGGGAGTATCCAGGCTATCATCATGCCTACTGTAGATTGATATTATTCCACAAAACGCCAAGAGTAAAAGAGGTTAATTTTCTTTTTAAGCTAAGAAGATACTGACCAAGTCACAGGTGACGGAGATGGCCATTTTTGGTTTTTAGCCGTCATCAGCCAGACTTGGCCCACCTCTGGAGTAAGGGACCTCAGATCTCTCTTAAATGAAAATTTGCAACAATATCTGCCGAGACTGGTTAACAATATATTTAAAGCAACAGTAAAAATTTGGCCTAGAGGATATCGGTGGTGCCCCAGAAGGTGCCCGCATTGCAAGAATATTTAGGTGCTCCCCACCTCTTTTGAAGGATCAAGTAATTTTCGCCAGAGTGTGTCTTTTCTGGGTGAAGTGCCGTTTAGATGGGCAGGGATCAGTCGCTGAGGCATAATCCTCCTCATTCTTAAGGCTTAAACGTTTTTTTATACCAAAAACTTCCAAGGGCAATGGAAAACAGCAAACGCACACACCTGCTTCGTTTTTATTCAATAAAGGCCGAAGCACAGGTGATTCCCCTTTTTCTGTATGCTTACAAGGCTGGCGGCTTAAGTGGTCAGTGGCTGCGCATGTGGTCTCTTGTCGGTGGTTCTGATTTGGAAGGATTTCAAATTCCAAAACAGTCCCACTGATAACCCCGACGGTTCTAGTCACAAATGTCCCCTTGGTACCAGTTCGTGAAGAAAAAAACTGCGACCTACTGGGGCACATTGACCAACCATTGATTTTGCTTTCTGTCCTGACAAAATGGTGCTTTTTAGCACAAATTCCTTGATAGCTACGAACGACCGATCATGAAACGGAGTTGACGGACCGCACATATTTAGGCAAAGGCAGAATAACCTAGCACCAGTGCATTCCGGCTCGTAATGGGACAAACCGGGGAAAGGCAGAGAAAAAATACCCACAGCAACAGGGTCACGGCGAACGTTTCTGTGGTTTTTATACGTTTCACTTTTTCAAAAATGACGCCTATAAGGTCAGGTATTGCAGTAATATTTGTCCCTCACATACTGAGAACGTACTCAAACTGCATAAGGAGGTACAAAAAAACCACTCCTTTGGAATCAAATGGGCTTCAACCTATGCTGAAATATCATCGAACTGGATTGAAATATGACAGCAAGTTGAAATACGCAAAGCCAACTCCATGCTTGCTTCCACCACCGAAAGCTCATTCGATTGGGTCTGCCCATCCAAACGAAACTCTTCTTAATGCTACTCAACAATCCTAAATGGAGGTATCTTTGCTACGCACCATCCACCGTCTCACAACAACCACAGCTAATTATAACACATCGAAAGTCGCTTAAGTGAGGAGATTTTGTCTAGAAGGTGGATTTGTTTACAGATATAACCACTGCTAATCGACAGCAGAGGATACCAGTTATATTTTGTCAGAACTGTCCTGATGATGATTTTTTATAAGATATATGGCTGCGAAAGAAATAAAAACCACTATACTTATTGTAGAAAAGAAAACACTATTTCTCAAAGTCCTCTTCCGAGGGAACGCGGCAAGTGAACCGCTGAAAAGACGCCTTGACCAAGCTGTTTTACGAACCTTCCCAGCAGCCACAGTTCGGGAATTATTCTCAACCAACCCAATCTTACAAGGGGAAGGTAAGGATAGGTCAGCAGCTCAGACCACCTCCATGTTCACCTACGCATTTACTTGCCCCTGTGGAGCAGGTTATATTGGTCGCACGAGTCGGCGCCTATCCAAAAGAATAAATGAGCATCTCCCGACATGGCTCAGCAAAGGTTAAGTCAGGAGCATAAATGGCTTTATTCTGGCGCACATGCTTGACTCCGGGCATCGAGTGTACCAAAACAAAGCTTTCCGAATTATCTACACGGTCCCACCAAACTATCCAAAGTCACTGGGTCAACGTGTGCTATCAACAGCAGAAGCCACCGCTATCAGGAGGAGAAACTCGGCGTTGTGCACAAAAGAACTTCCTACAAGCTCCACGTCTGCACAACCCACAGTAACTTAGTGGCATGTGCTCACCCACGCTCTCTTCCTCCCCCCTCCTACTCCCCCCCTCCTACTCCCTCCCCTAGACTGTTCCACCAAACCCTGCCCTCAACCAGATGGAATACTCTTAGTTTAGTGGTTGTAGTAGACCGCAAATCCTAGACCATGATACTATTGAATCATATAGATTATAGTCAGAGGGGCATTATTTATTTATTTTTTGTCATCGAAGTATTCCGGCTCAGACAAGGCACCGTGATATAGCTATTTCAGGCTATTGGCCCTCATCAGCCACGGGTAGCCAACTCTAGTGTAGCAGTTAAAATTGCCGCCGCACCCGAGTTTTAAATTCGCGCCTCGCCGGTCAGGGGCAGACGTCCTAACCTTTGAGCCATCGAGGTCGATATCTAGCCGGTTGTAGATCGGGAGTATATATTATTTGTTTGCGCACCGATCGTGGGATAATGCTTTTGCGAGTCGGATCAACCAACTGTGTCTGCAAAGCTACTGTTGGCTAGTAACACATCAATTATCAGTAGCTTTGCGGAACACAGTTGGGTGATCCGACTCGCAAAAGCATTATCCCAGGATGGGCGCATCCTGAGGAATAGATTGGTGCACAAACAAATAATTATTTATTTAACCTGCTCGCCCACGACACCATGCCTCAAAACGTGGGTCTGCAGCTGTTCGTTCTCACAGTCGTTGACTGATGTTGCCTTCGCGTGCCAAGCCGTGCGTAATCGCGCTTGACAACCTCCATCCACGCACGTGAGTCGATTTCCACCTCGCGGCCCCATGACGTTGATCGATATTTCCCTCTCCATTGATTGGTCACAGCTGCCCAGAATTCGCGCCTCATCTTCCCTCTACTGTTTTTTTCTACACGGTTCGACTTGACTGTCAGCAACTAAGCCTCCCCATGTGGTAAAAAAGTCAAATTAAAAATTCAAGTGTTTTGTCGCGTGACAAAGAAGATGAACAATTGGTGCTGCGGCTGGCAAAAGATAAAAATTGAAAATTACTTCACGTAAAGGCCTTCTCTACTATGTGGGTTCAAATCCCGCCAAATGCCACGACTTTTTTTCACAATTGGGTCAAGTTTAAACGTAAGAAGCCTCGTATTGCTTCAGCTGTTGTTCTGTGGCTCCCAGTCCATTGCTAAAAGTAGTGAATTCTCCACGTACTTCGGCGCTCCGTGCCTGTCTGTGTAGCTGACGTGGACTGGATGTCGGAGGGGAAGGCCAGAAAAAGCCTATAATGGATTTTTTTAGGTACTTGCTCTATATTTAGCTAAGTTGCTGGACTAATTTGTCTGCCCTTTGTGCTACAATGAACGTTGGTGGGGCATCTGATGCTCAAGAGGAAAAAAAGTGTTGTTCCGCATCCAGCTTCTGTTCTCTGGCCTGGAGATTGCTGCCGGTAGCCAGTTAGCGGCGTCTGACGGATGCGCCAACCACACTAACTTGGCATGTAAGCGGGGCTCTGTCTTGAAAAGCGGTCGCACACCCACACACACTCAGCAGCGTCATCTTTGCCAAGTTGGATGGCAAGCGCGCCCGCACGCGTCGACCGCGTGTCGAACATTTTTTGCTTGCTTGTTAGGCGGGCAAACGAACGGGATTTCGATTTACCAGTCCCAGCCTGCTCTTTTTTAAGTCTGCGACCTTGTGCTAGGTGCTTAGCTGCGTTCAGGGAGCACATTTAAGCAACTATGTTGGAAACATTTTGGTCGTTTTCAGCGCGTGGTAGAAAGAGGTATTCCTACGAATTGAGGCAAATTATCGCATCCCAGGTATGTGTATAGATACAGAAGGAGAAGGCGTTGTGATCACCGGAATCATACATTTTCTTGTAATTTTACTTTTACTTGCCTGAATTCAAACTCATTGCAGTAATTCGGAAGAAAAGGCACCTGAGGCCCTATATATCCGCGAACAGTTTATGCGGAATGGCTACCCGAAGGCTTTCATAAGCCGATGCTTACGTGCTCACCCTCCGAGGAACCAATCAGGACCAACCCGTACGATATGGCATGCGCTGCGAGACAAAAAGGATTTTTCGGAAGCGATCGAACGCATTGATGCGGTACTAGGCGTCAGAATTGCACACCATCTCAAGGCTACCATGTGCAGCCGCATTATGCGAATCAAGGATCGTTTAAATCCCAGTGAGTAGTCGGGTGTCGTGTATCGCATATCATGTTTAAATTTTCCCTGAAACTTCATAGGACAGACAGAACGTATGCTGGCTTCGCCAATACGCGAACATTAACGGGCGATACAACGGGGTGACGCATCATCGCAAGTGGCCGCTCATACCTACGAGATCGGTCACGAGTTTAGTTTCGCAGCTGTGAGGGTAATCGCGCACGCCGACATTAAAACATGCCACGAATTGATTTAAGCCTGGGCCTTGGATGAGAACTAAGTCAATCAATTTATCGATCTGGTGCCGGCATACATCGCGCTGCGCAGGCATCTCCGGAATGATGGCACTGAAGGTTGACTGTTCCACCCTTTCCCCCTCCCCCATAACGGTTGAATGGCCCCTGCATCCTATACCTGTTGCTCGTCTTTCGTCTACGCCTCTTATATCTGATGATGGGCTCTAGGAAGAGCCCGAAAGCTTAGACCGGTGATCGCAGCGCCTTCTACTTCTTCATCTAGAGGTTTTCCTATGATGGCTTGCTGATGACAGCTAATAAGTCCATAAGGACCATGCTAGTTTTCCTCTTCTGTTTTGGCACTTTTATTCTGCATATACTAATGCGAGGCGTTTGGCAGAGCTCGAGAGAACTGCAAGGCACAACGGAAAACGTTGAGCGCCCATATACGACAGTTCGGCCGTCAATTTGGATGATATCATCTTCGAGCTTCAAGGAAGTGAAGCAACGCAATGACTTCTGCAAGATGTACAGCGTGCCAAACAGCATGTCTCGATAGGTAGGCTCCCGGCTGCGAGTGCCATAACGGCCCCATTAAGAAGGAGGCATTGAGCCTGACTCTCAGCCCGCAGACAGCCACTGCACACAGCTAGACGCACTGGGCCGACTGCGGTGTCCAAGTTATCCCGTCAGCTGGAAACCCTCAAAGCCACGTCTTTAACCGCACCGCGATAGTTTCAAGCGCATCCGATCGACTACAGTGAGGAAAAAAATACGCTGAAGATCGACCTTACTGTCTTGTTCACCACAAGCAACAGGCCACCGCCTAGCTGTCAGCCACCAGCGGAAGGATAGGCGCAGCGCTAAAAAAAGGAAAAAAAATCAGAGATGCGCATGGTAGAACAGGTTGTGCGAGGGAAGGGGGAAGAGAGAGAGAGCAAGAAAGAGAGAAGAAACGAAAGAGAAGGAAGAAGAGGAGAGAGAGGGACAAAGAGAAAAAGATAGAACAAGAAACGAGAGTGGAAACAAGGAAAACGAAACGAAACAACGAGAACTCAGCTTAACTTTAAGCGGTGAGCGCCCACATGCCAGTGTTTATGTACCCAGTCGGAACTGAAAAGACCACGATCTCCTGGCTCAATAGTTAGGGCGTTGGACTTCTAACCGACAGCTCGTGTGTTCGAACCTCGAGTGGTGCACTACCTTGGGGTGCATGGAGCTGGCTGATGGCGGTGAATAAGCCAGAAATGGTCATTACACTCTCGCTGGCAAAGTGGCTGTTCCGACGGCTCAGATTCTTGACCGCTGATTCAGACACAACAGTCAGGTCGGCAACACAATTCTTGGAAGAACTTAAAAGGGTAAGCCTCGTGCCAAACGATATCATGGTATCTCTTGATGTCATGCCCCTTTTTACTTCTTATTAGCAGGACCTGGCAGTCGAGACTATCCAATTACTCCCACGAGATAAATAGGATGAAACGGAGAACCGCCTCGGGCATGCCCAAATCCTCCAGCTCCTAAAGTACTGTCTCAAGATGTACTTTATCTTCAACGGAAATATCTACGAGCAGGTGAAGGGCACGCTCATGGGTTCGCCTATTTCCGAACTCATAACAGAGACGATCCTGCAACGGTTGGAGACGTCGATTTTCCGACCCCAAACACCAAAATTCTGGGCTCGGAATGTGGACGACACCGTCGTCGTAATTAAGTGGGATCAGGTGTTGACATTCATAGAACGTCTAAACACGGTCTTCCCGGACGTTCAGTTTACTATTGAGGAAGAAAAAACAACCAGCTGGCCTTCCTGGATGTCCTTGTTTGCCGCAAAGACGGTGCTGGCCTAAAAACTAACCTATCAGTATCAGGTTATTGAGGGAAAGATAGGCAAACGCCTTTGAACTAACTGTTTAGGAAGGCAACCACCAATATCAACAGCAATCACCCTATCGGTCACAAACGCAGTTGCATAAGAGCGTTACGCCGGCGCGTTGAGATGCATTGTAACGAAGCGGAAGACAAAGTTGCTGAATAACAAAATCTTTGATGGGTACTGAGAACGAATGCTTACGCGCGCAATTTTTTCAACCAATACATACGCAAACGAGAGAAGAAGCCACATCCAACAGGCCCAAACCTTTGGTGCTCTCTTCCATACGCAAATAATGTATCGGAAGCGGTCAGCCGTCTACTTACCCCACTTGGAGTTGCGCAAAGACCAGAAGCAACCATCAGACGCCAGGTCATGAGACCGAAAGACCCACTGCCACAACAGGAAACGGTTGGAGTCGTTTACCGGATCTGGTGCAGTTGTGGGCAAAGCAACTATGTTGGAGAAACCGAAAGATTACTTCGGACGCGAATGGCCGAACATGCAGTGGTGGTGAGGAAGAAAGACGCCAACTCCCAGGTCACAGCTCACTCGACGGGACCCGGCCACATTTTCAAGTTTGACGAGGCCGAAATCCTCGCAAGGGGAGACAACCACGTGAGCTGTGAGCTGTTCGAGTCATGGTTCTCAGGCTCCCAGTCCATCAACAAGCGCAATGATTTGGCGTTCCCCTATTGCGTACTGAGACATTGCTTGAGCAAGAGAATCAGTCATGTGGGAAAGACCAGGTTCGGCAAAAATAACTTGGACGACAACTACCATAATTTTTGCACAATTACCAAGCCGGCATCCAACACGGACGAGGAAATCACGGCAATTAATTAGACAAACGAGAAGTTTCAAGCCAGTACCGCACCAATTAGTACCCAAGCGGAGACCAAAAAAGTGGATTATTATCTTATGCACACGGATGACCACTATGAACTACAGTAGATTGCAGATCTGATGCAAGGCTGGGAATTGGAGGATTTAACGCACACTTGAGGTCATTTAGTTAGTTCATTGGGTTGAATTAGGTCGCAAAATTTGTTTACTAGAAGTTAACTACGTTCAGATCAGAATAGTGGGAGAAAATAGAGGCGAAAATAGGCGAAATACAGCATTTGTTGATATCCGAGGAATTTCCTATGCTATTAGACGCTGCGAAAAAGAACGTCTTGTGTGTGCATGCTGCACTATAAGAGAACATTCTTGAAGAGCAGAAAATTTTGAATGATATCCGTTTACAAAACAGAAAATTTTGTTTTGCGTCCATGAAATTGAGGTTGGTGTTATTAGGAGAAAGCGCATTACTTTTGGGAATAGGAGAGTGAAATAAGTTTGAAAAATTATATTTTGCAAATCTGCCAAGTATTGTGGAGTAAAATTGAGTAATAAGCTTTTTAAATTGTTCTTTGAATTATTCCATACTAAATTTATATTTTATATTTGAGGGGTTACAGGCAAGGACTGCGGCTGAGAACTTTATTAGTGTATGGCAACCAAATTAATTGTACAATCGATATGAAGTTGGAGACAGTTAACATAACAAACATTTGACAGAGTTGTCACGGGCCATTGCGAAAAAGTTTCTTTTCAAAAATCGCCCTTGATATTATTGTCACTCTACTTTGTATTTGTTATTGAAGAACTTAGTCTAGAAGTTACCAAATATGCTGAAAACTGTTCCGTTTTAGATAAAACAAGTAGCTCTTTCATTGATAACAGAAAAGATATCCCTAATTGTTAGGAAAATTAATCTATTGGCCAACATTTCGCATTCTGACTTTGACTTTATCATTAAAAAAATTAAAGTACGTAGACATCAGATGCCAAAATATATCAGTAAAGCTTTTTCAAGAGTTTACTTTTCGTAGAAGTTTTTAAAATCAATCTTGGCATATTTATTCGCAACTTTTGTAGAAGACGTTCATTTTTATCGGCAATGAGTTCACATGATTGGGTGGTTCTGAAACTTTCTGGCCCGGCGACGAATAGCAAGTCTGCACACGTAAATTGCTCTCTCGGACCACTGGCCTGCCTGCTGTCAAACTGGCACTTGGACCCGGGTGGCCCTTCTGGCTGGTCTCAGAAGTCAAACTTCTCCCTGATTATTATTCTGTCCTCTGTGTACACAATAAACTACTCCTATTATTCTGGCCTCCACATAGATCTTTTCTCCTAAGGAACCCTGGTCTGAAGATCACCCTGCGATAGGTTCACGCCAACTTCCTCAACGTTTCGTCCGACAACAAGAATCCACGGAATGCTTGAATGAATTTCGCTTTTCAGTTTTGTTTGATTTTGACGTCTCACCTAGCTTCTCTCCTTGGGGCCTGACAGTTTTAAAATAGGCAGTGACCGTAGTCTACTTCTCTCGGAAAATAAATTGCCCTTATAGTTTTTTTTGAGAATTAAACAACTCATTTAACAGCGTTGCTTGTCAAACGTAGCAGCAGGCTACCAGGCTGCTGATACAGTAAGGCTCCAAATTCGTGCGAGATGCTGACATCTGCAAAAGATCGATACTCATTCGCTTATGGGCATTGAGTAAGGTTTTAAAATTGATGATCATGTAGCCTGTTCTCAAGCTATTTCAGTTACGATAGGATGCTGACTTTTAACGGGCTTCCTTCTGACTGCTAACAAGTAGTTCTTACTGTAAAACTGGCTGCTTAAGAAGTATGCCTTTTTGTAATTTATTTTGACTTTTTTTATGGAAAGTATGAAAGAACAAATTCCTTCTTGTGCTTGCTTGGTAGGACATTAAGCCTTCTTTAAATGTTATACGTAAATAAAGGGCATCGTGCGGTTTTAGAAAGCTTCTAAATTGCTGAATAATTTTGAAACCTACCGGCTGCTACACCTGAACTCAAGATTTACAAACTGCACGCTGTGTACATCCTGTTTAAGGAAAAGTACGTTGGGCGTACGATTTGAGAAAAAAGTCACATAATTCTCAAACATTTTTACAGTAGATGTGGATCACGCCACATAAATCAAAGGTAGCATTAATAAATTGACGGATACGATGTCTTATGAATTTACACCTCACAATCGTTAAAAAGCTCATAATAAAAAATGTTTTTAAAACTGAGGCCTATCCTTTTTTAAGTATATAATTCAAAGAAGGCGTCATTTGATACCAAACAAGTACAAGAAAGAAATGTTCGTGCACGATTTCCATGAAATATATTTGATTTTATAAAGGCAGTAAAAATCAATGAAAAAATGCATGCTAGTTAAGTAGCCATTTTTTACACTACCTACTATTCGTTATCGGTCAGCAGGAAACTCGCCAAAAAGCCAGCATTCCATAGTAACTGAAATTACTTGACAATAGTTTACATGATAATCAGTATGAAAACCTAACTCAATGTGGTTTAGCGATTGAGTATCGATTTTTCGCAAATATTGGCATGCTGCACGAATTCGGAGCCATACTGTCGGCAACCTTGCGCCCAGTTGCTGCGGCACACACGAGAGAAATTATTGTAGAAGACGGCTTAGTTATCAGGTACCTCAAAAATCCCCTCCATAACCCGTAATGATCAGGTCCTTTCATGAGCATCCAACAAGAACAGAAGCATACATCATTTCTGCCCACCGGAATGTCGTTCATTGTCTGCTGACATTTCGGACAGCTGAGCCGCCTGTCCTTTGACAAAGTGAGAACTGACTTTATCGATCAACAATTCAAAGTTTTGGCTGTGTGTGTTGGTCATGGGCTGATCCACGTTTTTCTACGCTCGCTGCATGACCCTGCGCGTGGATTTGGGCAAAACTTGACGGCAACTAGTCTTGTGTTCCGTCCCTACAGTATAAGAAGCTGATATTCCTGCTCCCTCTTCCGGTCGTTTCGTCAAGATGCCGTTTTTGTTTGAAAATCCTAGGTTCGGTTTGACCAGGTCCTGTCCTTTACTCACGTAATGGCGTAGGACTTTGTAGGATGCGGCGCGGTCCAGATGCTTTTCGACAGAGTTGTCTTCTGAGTATCATGCCTCAAGCATCAGTCTTTAAATTTACATGCACAACAACTTAAATCAAGCCTTGGATGTATTTTCTTCCAGTTGATGGCCATTATTCTCGGCAAAAACTTTGAACGCCCACCAATATGTTGGGCGGTCATGCTGCACGTTTATTGGCTAACTAATCCACCCGGTGGATGCCATTTTGTGCTATTTAGATCAACCCGAATAAACCACCCATTTATACTTAACTTCTGCAAGCATATCTTTCACTAAACAGATTTATAACTAATTCTTTTCATTCAGCACATCTACGAATTTAAGGTGCTGACCCACACATTTGAATGGTTGATCGATAAATTCAGTTCTCGCTTGACAGAGGACAGCTGGCCCAGCTGTCCGAACTGGCAGCATACAAAGAAGCACATTCCGGTAAGCAGAAATGATCTATGATTCTAAGCCCGGAGTGCTTACTTTTTCAAACATAAGAAGAGGAGCACCTTAGAGTAGACTGCTAGTTCGTTGTGGAAGCAGGAAATATGGCGGAACCTAGCAAAACCTCTTCATTAAAAAACCAAGTTACGCGTTACCAACTTCACATAGTACCGCCAATCGCAATACGTCTTAGTCCTCTAGCTGTGTTCTCCAGATGTATTGGCAAGTACTGAGACATTAGTGTAATTCATGCGAGTGTTTTTTACCCACAGGCAGACGTGCTGGAAACAACGTACCTCCCAAAATTCGATACGATTTAACCCAGACAGAGGTGTCTTGAAGAGCATCGGACTTAAAAACACAGTCATCTACAGAGGAGGAGGAGGAGGAGGAGGAGGAGGAGGAGGAAGAGGAGGAGGTCTTTTGTGGGAATAAGGGATGCTTGCTTAGATACTAGCATATCGAGAAACACTTTGAAAATTGGGATGATCACTACTGGCTCATAAGCCTGCTACCAGAAATCACCCGCAGTACAAAGTACAACTTTGGTAGAAGGTTTGCACTATGAAGAGAACAAAGCTCCGCTGCCGCAGTCTGGATAGCCTGTGCTGTGGTAGTAGTAGTAGTAGTAGTAGTAGTAGTAGTAGTAGTAGTAGTAGTAGTAGTAGTAGTAGTAAGTGGGCAAGTTAGTCACCACAAACGTGGTGTACGAAATCCACTTATGTGGTGGGGGAGAGGGGAAACGAATGAACTTTTAGCCTCCTCAGGACACTCCACGCACACAGACAAACGGCTGTGTTCCCTTCATTGGCCAAGGTTGCCTATCTAGCTTAAACCGGAATGGTCACATCATGCACAGTAGGCCACCCAAAGCACGACAAGTTTTGTTTTCTAAAATATTACCTACTGTTAGGGTAGAGGACAGCTGCATATGTGTGGTTGCAACCTTGAATAGACAGTACCATGCTCTTTAAACATTTCATAAAGACAAGCGATCCCCTCCAAAAACACGCCAACACGACTACTTTAGTAGTATAATGTTATATTTCTAATGGCGAGGCCTTTATGTATGGAGACATATTTTTAGAAAGCATACTTAAAACCATATTTCCTTAATACATCAAATCCAAAAAACGTGGTCAGCTACCCAACGAGTACAAGAACGGATATTTTATAACATGATTTTAACAAAATATATTTGGATTGATGAGGATATTGAAAATCAATAGAAACAAGAATGTTACCTATACAGTCTACTTTTACAAGGTGTGCTTTTTGCAGGCAGTCGAAAGACGGTTTCTTCAAGAGCAGACATCCTGGGGTGACAAAATACCCTGAGATTATGCCGAATGATGAGCTATAGTAAAATCCTGGCAAGCTCTCTTTACTCGTCAAAAATGCGCTTCGGAATTCTGGTTACGATTGCATTAAATTTGGTCAGGCTAATTTTTGAAACTGAAGATGTTTTATGAAGGTCACTTAAAAACAACGTAATTCGTGCCTTTTGGGGTAAAACACCAGATAACAGGGTCTTTAATAGCCCAGAGGGTTCTGCGACGTTTTTATTATTTAGGCAGTGGCGGGTGTAAACGGAAGCTGCACTAAAAACCATATTTAGAAGTGTGTCCTCTCTAGGCGAAGATGATAAGTACTAGGGTTTGCGTCGGTGGGTATGTATTCTTTTGGTGCAACCTTATCACCTGCAATTCTGGTGCGTCAGGTGTGGGCGGCTGAAGGGTGCCAGACATCTTGATGCACGTGGTGAGGCTAGCCTTGCTGGAAAGAAGACCCATTTAACTCTAAACAGGAATTAACGGAGGAGGGGGGGGGGGGACCGATGCGAAGTTTAAGAGTGAACATTGCATCATGTATGAATAGGCTTACTGTACATCAGTTAATATGTTATAATGTACTGGGATGATCAAAATAGGAGTTAGTTGTTAAAAGAATATCTGCTGACTGGAGTTAAGACACTGAATGTTAAGGATAATTGCATGTTCAATCGTGAAGGAAAAGAGACAGGATTTGGACGAATTTGGAGGTCGTCAGATATCCAAGCAATGTTGTTATGCTATTTGATATCACAGAACATAAACCCTTGATTTGATACGTTGTACTATAAAAGTTTAATAATATAAGCAGGAAATTTAAAACAGGCGTATGCGACAGGATTAATTGAAATCATACTTATGTCAACAAATCCTACCGTTTTAAATTTGTACCGAGGAACAAATGCTTCAGATAAGCAAGAAATGACCCAAAAATATCGCCTCTGAAACAGGAAATATCTGATCCTAAGGCCATAAAAATCAGATCAAGGCAAGGGTCTTGGATCGCATTTTTTCAATTAATTTTTGCAGTACTAAGCTTTTCTGACTGCACTTTGGTTAACCAAACCGAGATTTAAGATGGTAAGCGAAATAACTACAGTAGATTGTACATCTGATGAAAGGTGAGGATTAAAATTTGATTGGAGGATGTAATTCCCCTGTGAGGTTGTTTACTGTTTATTGGTTTGACATGTGGGGAAAAATTATGTTTACTAGAAAAGAGTTTAGTTCAGATCAGTATAATTAGGGTCAAATGGGAACAAAGTCAACTTCTGTTTACATTCAAGGAATTTCCTACGCCATTATACGCTGCGGACCAAAGCGTCTTGTTTGTGCACGTTGTATTATAGAGAAACATAAATAAATAGCAGAAATTGCTAAACTTTATATGTTCAGAGAACAGATAGTATTGTTTTGCTTTCATGAAATTGGGGTAAGTGCAGTTATGAGATAAGGCGTTATTGTTGGCAAAAGAAGTACGCAGTTAGTTTGAAAATTCTGTTTTGCAAATCTGCCAATTTGTTTGCCATAACATTAAGTAATAAACATAGAAAGCTGTAATTTGCTTTACCCGACCCTAAATAACGGTTAGGCTTATTCACACATAATGCAGTGATTGGTCTCAAATTTCTAATCAGCTTCCCTTCCTCCCGGTAGTTCCTATTTAGCCTAAAGCAGACCTTCCCCATCAAAGAATGAAAGAATTCACTTTTCCGTGTATACCGGAGCTGCTTTTAGTCTATTGTTTAATTCTTGCTCCATTTATAGGATAACAAAATTAGAACAGAGTGGCAGAATATCATCGACGATTTTGAGAAAACTAATGATATTCTCCCGTTCCGCTTCAAGTGTTTCTATAAATGTATTCTGCTCCATAGATGGAAAGTGTTTGGACATCTTTTACGCAGGTTTGACAGGGAAAATCGACGACATGTTTGGGTGTTTGTATATATGCTTGGTTACGGTCGTTATTTGCGGTAGGAATAGGGATAAGTATGTACTCGAACATTTGTTGATTGGAGTTAAGGCAGGGAACTCCAAATAAAATTGCATCTTCAGTCTTGTATGCTTAAGTGAAGCGGGCAGAATGTGGATGAATTTGGAGATTTGCGGATATCCGTCCGTGTAATTATAAAGATATCAACATAAACGTAGTCAATGCCGCGCTCACTTCAAGGGAAACACGATCCAAGTCGTTTTTCGCGACGGTAGAACTTTCATGTAAGTATTTGGAGTACGAGTTAGTGCTCGTCGTCCCGATCTTAACCGACAAGACAAACCGTAATGCAGTGGGTTAAAGTGCTGCACTTTTAATCGGCAGGTAACGGGTTTGAGTGTCCGATGGTGTATCACCTGAGGTTAGGCATGACTGGTTGTAAACGACTAATGGGCCAATCATTAACCATTCCAGTCTCCTTTATCTCTGTTGGCAATGTTCAACTTCATAGAGGAATGTACGCACGCAACCCCAGCAGTGTTCCTAAGCTTTGAATCGCAAGCAGAGCTCGCGGAGGGATAATGACTTACGAAATTGAACTTGTTCAGGCCCTAACAACGGAAGAGACATCGACATAGGGGTGGATAACTTACGATAGTACACTTTCGTTTTTATTCTGCCTCCTTTTTTCTACTTTTTTGTTTTTTTTTGGTGTTCCCTCTATTGCTAGGTCTTCCCTTTGTTACCATTTGGCTTACGGACACATTCTAGGGAAAAATTATAATATCAATCAGGTTGCTTAGGCCTTCTATTATGCCCCGTTTTATAAGGTAAAAACTACCAAGCAACCACTTAATCCACCCTCTAAATAACTGATAAAAGCATATTTTTTTCAGCATTAACTTTGGAACTAAATTGCTTTATCTAACAGACTTTAAAGTAACCTGGAATGAAGTCGGGCGCAGATTTTAAGCTAAGATAGCAGCTAGAGCAGGCCTGGCCAATCCAGGTACCTCAGCTCCATACATAAAAATTCCTGCAGAAATAAAGCTAGACCACTCTCCTCCAAGGTTTTATCACCGAGAAGAGCAAAGTACTCCAGTTCACACAGCAGCTGAAAAGGGTACTTTAGTCATCAATGGGTCCCCAATATATACGGCAAATATGTACTTTCTAACCCTGGCCTTTGAGGGTAAACGTCTGGCATCAAAGCCAGGCGCATAAATTAAAGTAAAGCATCACCAGCACCATGGTTAAACCACTTAAAGTGCAAACACGTAGATGAGAGCGAGTCATTTAGCATTTAGCTAAATCTAATCAACTTGAAATAATTGTAAGTAGCCGACAGCGGATAGTAAGCCAGAGCTGAACCGCCAAGCCCCTTTTGTCATTGCCGACATAAAGTCCTTGTGACTGTCTGCGAAAATCCCCAATTGACATCTGGATGAGCATGTCTTGTAACCTGCTCGGTGACCAGAAGACTTTGCTGCATGTTTCGAATCGGCGAGGCAGATGATGAGCAGAAAAACACTGTGCAGCAAAAAGAGGCAACTTAACTTCTCCAGCATAACACCAAATAATAATTGATAAAGCAAAAGAACCACAACTGCTGAGGATACGAAAAATGCAAAATACCGCACCCCACTCCCCATCAAAGGACTCTTCAAGTCCGTAATCGATAAGGCTGAGTATACGACAAAAGTGAATGAAATCTCTCGAATGCGAACGAGTTCAAACATCTCCGGATCAGCAAAGTCGAGATGATTGAAAAGTTGAGGATGGTGGGAGTCCGCACGGGAAGGGAAGCGTTGGACACGTAAGCCACTGATACCGCAATGGTGCGAGTCTGCGGCACGCCAAAGATCCAAGAGCCAGGAGTGTCCCTACGTTTGATCGTCGCAGTGCCTGGCACGCCGACATTTGGACTGTAAAAATGGTTGTATCAACGAACATTTTTCCGAAGCCAAGTTTTCGAGGTGAAGAGGGAAGTCTGTTAATGCATCTGTGACTAACATCTAGCACCTTGAACCAGAGGTAGACGAGATGATGTTGCCATAAGATGTGATCTCGTTATTTATCCCTATTCCAACTGCAATAGCTATTAAAAATATCGACGGCTTTCTCCGATAAAAATATGACGAGGCTGACCAACGGCTCAAACGAGCGCATATCATCGGGCCCCTCGAACTGTGTCTTTAAGCCTTCTTTACCTTTAACGGCTAGATGTACGAACAAAAGACGGGGACGCTGATGAGCTCACCTCTGTCGGAAATTTCTGCCGAAACACTTCTACACCTAAAGTTCTGAGCCGGATGCGTCGATGGAACTGTGGGCATACTCAAAAAAAGCCATGTGTAAGCTTTCAAGGCATTATTGAATTCCATCAATTAGTTGCTATTTCTTGCGGAAAACGAGCAGACGGGAAGATAAGGACAATGGACTACCGTAAGGTAACGAACACTAGTCGCATCATCTACATCAGAGTTAACCACCCTGTTTGCCAGAAAGGCAGTTGTGTCAGAACCCTTTTCCGATGTATTCAGGCACAGTTAACGACGACAGTGAGAAGATCAATATACTCCAGTTCACACAGCAGCTGAAAAAGGTACTTAAGCCATCAATGGGTCCCCAATATATACGGCAAATCTGCACTTTCTGGCCTTGCACTTGATGGTAAAAGTCTTGCATTAAAGCCAGGCGCATGAATTATAGGACAGCATTGCCAGCACCATCGTTTGACCATTTAAAATTCAAAGATGACGATGATAGAATCTAAGATGGTTGTTTTTTACGAACCTGCAGTTGGCATTCAGCTGGATATAATCTACTTGAAACCCATCGTGAGTAGCCGATGGCGGGTAGTAAGCCAGATATGAACAGCCAAGCCTGATTTGTCATTGTCGGCACACTTTTCAGCATATTGTCTTTGTCACCATGTGATTGTCTGGAAAGGTCCCCAGTTGACATGCAGACGCGCATGTCCTGTAACCGGATCGATAGACACCTTACCGCACCACCATATCGACCGCCGTATATGGCCTGCCTCCAAGAAACGCAAGATAACAGTTGTTTGTGCCCCAGCAAGTACTCGCAAAGAAGTTTTGAGGTCCACTGAATGACCTCTATCCAGCAAGTGTTCAGTAATGGAAGAACGAGGGGTTTTATTTTCCTATTTCAATAGCCAACTATGCAAGCGTTCCTTGGCTCTGTCTGCCAATCGCCATTGCATTCGCCCTATGCACTTGCATCCGTAAGTGCATGTTAATTCGTAACCACAATTAGAAGTTGCTTAAATGGTAAGGCATCCTTCGCACAAGGGCTTAGTTGGATTGTAAAATATGAGTTCGGCAGTATTGTGTGTCATTTCAATGGTGTTAAGTGGGCGTCTCTTGAGGGTATTTACAATGTTCTAGCCCTTAGAGGGCAAGGAAATGAAAACAGGCTTTTCAGGAACTAAATTTTCTGTCATTTTAGTTCATAAGGGTTTAATATACTTGTCCATAAACTGTGCTGGATGTTTTTACTTCAGTACATTTTCTTTGAGACAGGCTATCTCTGCATCGAATGTATCCATAAAGGGTATTTTTTCGTCCCCTGGAAGAGAATATATGCCAATTTGCATTTCCATTTAATGGGAAAAACTCAGATTATGCAGTTACTGACTTTTCCAAGTATTCTTATGGTTGACCGTCTGTGTAATGAGCCATCTTTCTGTCTGGACACGTGAACGTCGAGGAAGAAATGCTGGTTCGCTTGTTCCCGCTCCATAGTATGTTTACTCTTGGGATGCAAACTGTTCATTGCAGACAATAATTCCTTGGCTTCCTTTGTGTTGTCAACAATCGCGAAGACCTCATCTAAATATCTTCTGTAGAGTGTTGTATTGTTTAATTTTGAGGAAAATTTTGCTTCTAATTTTAACTCTGAAACTAACGAGCACGAGACCTCGTTGGTAGAGCATTGGAGTATATGAAACTTGGTGAGGAAAAAACGGGGCTTTCAGGCCCAGCTGTGTCCAGCGCCCTCCTCAGTATGGCAGACTGACGAAGGCTTCCTAACCATACATGACAATTCCACGTTCCGTCGTCCTAGTCTAGGCTTTCTGGCATTGGCGGTAATGGCATTATGTGTAGCCGCTGTGTGGCTGCTGGTATGCCTCAAGCACAACTTAACAAACGAGTCCCGTTAATGACCAGTGAGTGTCAATCCACCAATCTGCCAACCGACCATGGCAGATTTCATGAAGAACATAATCAGACTACTAATACCTGATTTCCACTTTCCAATTCAGAACTACCGACGTATGATTGAACAGCATTCCTCAACCTGCCGGTCGACGTTTACGTCGCACGAGCTGCGAACCCTCCAGGCGGAAATCCTAGATAGTGTATGGCACAATTGAAAAGTACATGATGACCACTTTTCTGCAAACTTGGAGAAAATCGGTCCGTCAGAGCAATCCTCTTTTGAGAGAGTACTGGTTCACAACTAGAGCTCCAATTCTATCACTCAGAAACAACTAGTGGTTCCATCCTCTGACGCAAAATCCAGCAGGAGAAATGTTTGACCAGAAGACGTAGCTGCATCCTTCAAATCGACGAGATAAACGAGGAGTGCAAGAACGCAATGCAGCAGGCTGTGGCCATTTTACTCCTCCAGGAGAAATCCCAAATGACGATTTCTAAAACAAAAGAACGAGAACTTCTGAGGGCCTGAAAAAAAAGAAGATATAAGCACCCTGCTCACTAACGGAGGATACTCGATGGTCGCTATGAATAAGTCTCCGTATGCGACAAAAGAAGAGAACCTCTTGATGGACAAAGAATCCTATGCGCCATGGACTACCAACGAGTTCAAAAAGCTTGTGGCTGGATATGAAGTAGTCCGGCTGGATACCAGAAGATAGAACGCATCCCAACGGTTATGAAATAGTAGATAAGATAAAGCCAGAGTGTTATGGATAATATACTTATACGTAGAAGTATTAGAATATTAGAAGTGGGTAATTTACTCCCAGACGAGTGCAGTCCAGCCATGAGCGGGCCGGATCCAGAGTCGCATTCCGGTGGTTAGTTCACGAGGGCCAGATGTCTGCAACCGACCATGATATCGCCGGCTCCGGGAGTGTCTAAGCGTAAGTAGTCACCAGACTAAGGTCCTTTGTGAACTGGTCTTGGGAAGTGGTTGGGCAGTTTGGTCGGGCAGGCATGTCCGTGACCTTAACCTGCATTTGACAGGCTTGGGTGCGCACGTGTTTAGTGGACACGAATAACAGACATACCAGACATGCCCCAGAGGTGTGCGAACAAAGCATGGCTTAGGATACGAGGTCGCTACATGCTCGTGAACAGCATAAACAAAATGAGCTACAAGCTGAGAAAAGCAGAAGTTTGGATGAGAAAGGAGTCGCTGGTCACATAAGCCACTGATACCGCAATGGTGCGCGTCTGCGGCATGCCAAAGTTCCAAGAGCCACGAAAGTCCCTACGTTTCATCGTCGCATTGCCTGGCATGCCGACAATTGGACTGAAAAAATGGTTGTATCAACGACTTTTTTTCCAATCCAAGTATTCTAAGGTGAAAAGGGAAGTCGTTTAATAGCACCTTGAAGCAGAGGCAGTCGAAATGATGTTGTCATAAGATGTGATCTCGTTATTCATCCCTATTCCAACTGCACTGGTTATTCCACACAGGCTATTAACATTAGCGACGAGGCCGACCACCAGCTCAAACGAGCACACATAATCGGGCTCCTCGAACTGTGTATTCAGACCTTCTTCACCTTCAACGGCTGGGTGTACGAACAAAAGAAAGGGACAATGATGGACTCGCCTCTGTCAGGAATACCTACCAAAACAGTTCTACAGAAGCTCGGACAGCTGATCTTCTGCTCGGACACACCGGAGTTTTGAGCCTGATACGTCCATGGAACTGTCGGCATACGCAAGACAAGATATGTGCAAGCTTTCAAGGCATTATTGAATTTCACCTTTCCAGACATCACGTTTAACTATGGAAGAAGTCAACGATTAGTTGCTGTTCCTTGAGAAAAACGAGCGGACGGAAAGATAAGGACAACGATTTACCCTAGCAGTGAACACTAGACGCATCCGCCAGTTCAGAAGCAATCACGCTGTTGATCACAAACACAGTTATGTCAGAAACATCTTCCGACGTACTTAAGCACATTTTAGCGATTACAGTGGAAGCTGGAATGCTGAATAACGTTCATATCCTCTTTCAAGCCGATGGCTATTCGAAGGTCCTCATCCGCAAGTGTTCCAGGAAGCCTCTTTTTCGGCGGTCGATGGAAAAAATCCACAGTGTTGGCTCGCAATCCCTACGTGAAAAGCATTTCAGAGGCGACTGTGAAAATCCAAAAACCTTTTAAGATCTGCTTGGCTCATAGACAAGAATTCACAATCAGATAGTAAGTCATGAAACCCAGTAACCGCACAGTCAGCAGTGGTCTGGAGAATACTATGCAGAAATTGCGATGCCAGGCACGTTGGAAAAAAAGGGTAAATGCCCACATACATTATCGTGCGCATTCTAACTTTCAATCAAAAGTCAAGACAGACTGTATTTGGTCTATGATAACTTGCAACAGCCGAACCACGATTTTGTTTTTGAAAAAGACAGGACGATCGGCAGAGCCCATGAGAAGATGGCTAGACCACTGCTCGAAAGTTGGTTCTCGACTGACTCAATCATCCGAGCTATAGACTTTCACTCCGCCTACCAGGCGCTTCGTACAAGTTTCGTATCAATTAAAATGGGACCAGTAGAGCAAACAAACACGCGGAACCGAGAGTCCACGCTCACAGAAAATAGGGGTGAGGGTCGGAGGTCACATGAGCCAAATCCAAAACTGTGTCACTGATGCGCCAGCAAAATTTCAAGCGAACAGCAACAAATAATCTTTCCACTGGTTGACTTTGGGCTGGCCAACAGGCATTTTGACATGCCGACAGCTATTTCCACCGAAAGGGAACAAAGATCACGCAAGCTCCCTGGCATTCAACCGGGCATATTGCGATTTATCAAGGAATACTACGGTGTTTAAAAATAGCGGCTTTTTAGAAAAAGGAAAAATTACGGAAAAGCGAAAGTCGGGCTTACTAGGTACACTTAAGTTTTAAATGACGACGAAGCGTGTCCCTGCAAAACACCTAATTAATAAAGCAGCACAAGTAGAATAACGTTGGGAAATAATTGTTTTATAAATATTTCTGATACATATACTTCCACATTATGTGCTCTGCAATCTATGGCTGTTACCGAACAGCCCAAATTTCGAGTATGTTTTGCAACACGGTTTCACGGTTTCCGTTTATCCATTGCTTGAGTCAGGCTGGACTAAGACAACCAGAGTTTCGCTTGATTTTGCCAATTGGGTGGTCACAGGTGTAAAATATTTCGCAAGCTTGTGTGCTGACATGCCGGTCAATGACTAATAAATGTTAATGGAATTTTCAGGTGAAATTGTAAACGTATGATTTTTTGTACGATAAGAGAAATTTCCGACTAGTTTATTTTGGGATTTCGGTTACGATGAAGTTGAAATATTTCTTTAAATGGCAATTAGCACTTAAGGATTTTTAATGGCTTCAGTCGATTGGCCAAAAATAAGGATTCTATTCTATGTGCTTACGAAACCTTCAAAATAATATATTTTTCGAAAGCATTTACCTACATAATGAGTTGGTAAAATTATTTCTTATGAAGCTATCTGTTTGGGTCGTGTTTTTAGAATGACCCAAACATGTCAACTCATTGCAGAGAAAAACGAATATCCAGAACGAAAGTCACGCATACATATGCCGAAGGTTAATTTAAAAAACCTTATATAACAAATAACCTACTGAAAAAAGCACTTCACTTAGGCATTTTGGTGTCGAATGTCTGCATACTTTTTTATGGTTCAGTCGAAAAAATTGAAATATTTACCAGTTTTTGACTTCCCCAAACAATAAGGGATGCATCTTCTGCTGAAAATTAAAAAACTCACTTATCCATGTATACTGGAACAGTGTTTACTGTATTTTTTTCTTTTAGGCCCAGTTCTAAGATAACAAACTCAAAGCGGATTGACAAAATGTCAAAGACGATTTTGAGAGAACTACTAGTCTTCTGTTCCTTCCATTTCAGTTTTTTCTACTAATTGATTTGCTCCATAGGTAAAAAATGTTTGGACATCTTTTACATAGACTTGACAGGGCAAATTGATGAAATGTTCGGGCGTTTGCATCTATGCTTGTTTACGGTCGTTATCTGGGGTGGGGTAAAGAAAATTACAGCCTTCTAAGTTAACTACTTAATTTTATGGCACAAAACTTGGCAAATTTGCAAAATGAAATTTCTAAACTAACTGCTCTCCTCTTTTGCCAACAATATTGCATTACCTCATAACTGTACTTACCCAATGTCATGAAAGCAAAACAAAACTGTATGTTCTCTGAACATATATAGTTTAAACAGTTTTGCTTTGAAGAAGTGGATCCAACCAAGCAAAGGGAGATCGAAATGGCCATGTCTAGCTTACTATACATCATCAGCCAGTCATACCCAATCTCGTATTAATCCGCAGCGTTTATTAGTGTAGGAAATTGCTTCGATGTAAAAGAACCTGGCATGTTTTCCTACAATGCTGATCAGAACTATATTCTTTTGCAGTAAACAGCATTTTTTTATCACATTTTGACTCAATGAAAACAATAAGCAACTTCAAATGGGAATTAAATCCTACTGTCAAATGTCGATCCTTGCATTTCATCAGCTTTACAATCTATTGTACTTATTTCGCTTACTATCTTAAAGTGCAGTCAGAAAAGCTTATTTCTGCAAAAAATGTGATTCCATAAATTTGCTTCGACCTAATTTTCATTTTCTTTAGATCAGATTTTTCCGGTTTCAGAAGCGATATTTTTGGAAATTTTTCTGTTCGTGCATTAATGGACTTTTACAGCACAACACATCAGGTAAGGAATTTTAGTTCTGTGATATTAAAAAGCATTACGAAATTGCTAGGATATCCGTCAACCTTCGAATTCGTTTAAAGGCTGCCTGTTCTCCTTCACACCAGTCAACAGATATTCCCTTAACCACCCACCTCTATTATGATCATGCCATAACATGACTTATATCAACTGATGTACATTAAGCCTATTCACACATGATGCAATGTTTACTCTCAAACGCTACATCAATCCCTTCTCCTCCCCCGTTAGTTCCTGTACAGAGTTAAATGGGTCTTCCTCACATTGAGGCATTGACTCAGCTACCTCTGTGACATTTGTCGTTGAGTGGTAATCCGCTTAAAACGTTTTTTCGGCTGCAAATCTCGATACCTACCGAGTGAAATTTCCTTCATTCAGCCTTACCAAACCAACTTCGTAAATAACATGGTTTAAGGGCTCTGTCAGACTGGTGCCTTAAGCTGTCCATGGCCCATGATTTCAATATTTAGAATATCACTCATATTATTACTCATATTATTATTATACTAAATTTCTTACGTGTACATCTTCGTCTGATATTTCCCAGCTGGAGCAGACCTTAGTTATATACTGTCCCTCATTCTCTCCCCCTCCTGGCGGAACGGCTAGCCTCATCTGTAGAGGATCGAACTGTCTGGCATTTTCCAGCCACCTACGCCTGACGCATGAGAGCTGCAAATGATAATAGTGCATCAGAAGAGGGCATTGCTACCCGGCGCGATTACTTACCTTCTTGGCCTATAGATGACATACTTCTATATTTAGAAGTTGCCTTTTCCAAAAGTACACACTCAAGGTTTCCTTAGGTAATCACACCCTCCACTGCCCAAACAATCACACTGTCGCACGATTCTCTGCGTTATGAATGAAATTGTTTGTTGTTTTGTTTTACCAAAAGGCATGCATTACGTTGTTTTAAGTGGCCTTAATGGTCGTTTAAAAATAGCCCACTTATAGTCATTGACCGTTTTCATGAAATGCTAGCCGGGATTCTGAAACGCATCTTCGACTAGGAAACACAGTGAGTCGGGGTTGTACGATGGCTCATCAACTGGCGTAGGCCCAGGATATGTGAAACACGTGGCAGGAGATCTGTTTTTGCATAAACTTTCTTGCGACTGCCTGCAAAAAATTGCACTTTGTAAAAGTAGACTTCATGATTAGCATTCTTATTTTCTTATTGATTTGTCCTCATAAATCTTAATATATTTTATAAAAATAATGTTTGAAAATAGCCATTCTTGTTCTCATTGGATAGTGCCCCCCCGAAAACGGACCGTGTGATAGATGCAGTGGACCAACGCGTGGTGTAGATCAGGGTATGGCTGGTGTTGCACTTCCATAACAAATTCCGAACATGGGGAGTACGTTGGGACGTGAAGGGGTGGGTCTTGGTCGCGTCATTCACTTGCGTTCGATTCCGCCTCCGGTTTTATTAACTCTGTCTTGAGACTGGGCATAGGTGGATGGGAAAAGAAACTTAAAGAGATTTTATATTCCCGTTTTACAAAGTTTCTAATTATGAGGTTTTTTTTCAAGCACGCATAATATCTATTCAAATGACAGTTGACAAACGTTTCCTAATGCCCTTCATGACTCATGCAAAACAGCCAACATTTATTGCTCCATTTTAGGAACAGTTTATTGTAGCTACTTAGTGACGCAGAGGAATACATGCTTTTCCCTGCATAGGGATCATATAGATAGTAGACCTAAGGTCCTAACATCGAATGCATAGGACGATCAGTGTCAACATTATTATGGAGTGGAAAACATTGGTAAACATGCATAAACGCTTTTGTTTCGAGTAGAACGTTTAAAAAATTACATGACTTGCTATACAATGCTTATACGAAATGAAATTCTTGAGCATGCTATCTGAAACGCATATTAGAGTTTATAAAACCATCAAAAATCAAAAAATCAAATGTACATTAATTATGTAGTTTATTTTTATCCGGAGTGGACGTGCAGGCGGCCGCGAAAAATAAAGTTCAAAAACTGCCGCAATGATGAATCTTTAATCTCATATGATTATGTCGCTGGATTATTACTATCTGTATACTTAATAAACGTCTTGCCTGCCTCTGTGTAGACCTCCATTTTCATTGGTGGATAGCATCAGTTTTTAAGTCGATCACGGAGCGTGGGCACACACACGCGCGCAAGCAGGGCATGCGCTCCTGTCCATATATTAGTCTCGCGCGCTGCCCGCCTTTTGCGCGCCTTTCACGCGCCAGTCTGTACGTCGATCACAGGGGAGAGTGCTGGTGTCACTGTCTGTTTTTATCCCCTTTATCATTGATGGCAGGCAGCTGTTTCAGACTCGCGATTGACACCCGCCGTGACAACCGGATGTGAATACGCCACTGGGGGTGGGCGGGGGTGGGGAAGGGGTTTCATACTCAGTGACCTAAACCCCTTGACCTACTATCATTTGGACCCTCCCCCCCCTCGGCTTACGCGTATGTTGTTGCGGGCTAGCTCTTAGATTAGATTGAATGGCCCACCACATAAATCCCTACACTTTCATTCTAATCTTTGCAAATTATCATAATGGACATCAGTGATGCCGTCAGAAATGTTCTGAACACAAACAACCCGACAAACGATGATGGACCGGTGACTAAATGTAACGTTGTGGGCTTACTTCTTTTCTACCCAATGTTTTTTTGTTCAGAATAATAACCTATTTGTAGGTTCTACCTCATTAGGTAGAAAAGGAATTAGAGCAGCCGCGAGAACACAAGTTCAGACGATGGAATAGAAGAGATTTGCCAATGTTTATAGACATTTGCAAACAACACATGCAGAAAGACGGCTTCGCCTGGAAACTAATGCTATGCGTCAGCGATATCGACGATCCAAAGAAACCGGAGATCAAATGCTGCAAAGAAGATACAAAGATACGATTCGCCATCCAACTAATCACTCCCAACAAACCGAAGAGCAAATACTCCAACGAAGGCACGAAGACGCGATTCGCCATAAAACTAATCGCTCCCAAAAAACTGAAGTCCAAACTCTGCAAAGAAGAGAGCTAGGTAGGATAAGAGACACGCAACGTCGGTAAAACGAATTACCTAGACGTAGAAGTGCACGTCTGGCTATGCAAGCATCACAAAGAGCGGATTAACGGCAAACCGATTCTGAAAACTCAAGTTCGCAACCATTTTACATATGGTTTGGCGACCCTGGCCCGTAAATTGCTTCCATAAATGCTCAAGTATGGAAAAAGGCCTCACTCAATTACAACCCAAGGCATGGTTATGCGGGAGATGCAAATATTTCCATTGGGAAGATGGTGGAAGTTTGCGGGCATTGTCAGACGGAAAAAATGGACTGGTGAAAAAAACGGCATGTGATGTTCCAATGGCAAAGTTCTCCTGCATAACTTCCCACATCCACCAGAAATAATCCAAACATTGCTTGCTGGTGATACCGACGACTCGAAAAATTTTCTCTCAAACATTCGAAAGCACAACGGGGCGTTTCAAATGACCTCCTTTTGTGCCAACATTGTTCATAAGGTTGGATTTATGCCAACCTTTAAGGTGGAAGGCCAAGTTTGCGACCAGATTGGATGGTTACCACCTCCTCCTGATGGCAGGCCGACATTTCTACAGAAATACTTCGTAGAAGACATCAACCTGCAGGCTCAAAGCTGATCCTGAGTTTACCCAGACTTGAAGCATCACATAATATTGTCCCTATAAGACATGCTACACCAACGCAACAGCTACGTTAACAGTTTCAAGTCCGCCTTGGAGATGCACGCTTCCATTGACTTAACTATTGTCATAGATGCGGGTAAAAGTCCTCGTGAAGAAAATAAACGAAGATTCAATGCTCCCACATGTAACGAGGTAGCCGTCATCATTTCAGAAACACAGCGTGGCCACAGAAATATTGTCTTGAGAAGGAGAGACGATACACTGCAAAGGATATATGAGTCACACCGTTCATACGGCACTTTGCACTACCCTCTCATGCATGTTAATGGTGAAAACGGTTACCACTTCAAATAGCCATCCATAAAACAGTCAGCTGTAAAGCCTTCTACTCATATCACTTGATGATTCGAGAATGATCTTACAACCTACTTTGTCGATTCAAAAGGTTGTTCCTTCAACTTGCTGGTAATATGTTTGCCAAAATGGAAACAGAGCGACTTTTTTATTTTCAAACACACCAGAAATAACTTCGCGTGGACAAATACATCCACCTTAGAGGCAATATCCTTACTGATGTTGGCGATAATGCTGGTTGCGGTCAACTTTTCATCTTGCCATCAAGCCACACTGGGTTTCCTCGATAAATGCATGATATATGCGTTGGTTTACGTTAGACATTTTGGACGCCCAGATCTACTCATTACGTTAACCTGCAACCCATCATGGCCTAAAATTACTCATGAGCTGCTCCCCGGTCAAATGCCAAAGGATCGCCATGATTTGTCAGCACGGGTATTCCAGCTTCAGTTGAAAACCATGATGAAACACATCACAAAATTCAATATTTTTGGTGACGTTCAGTGTCATGTGTAAACTGTAGAGTGGCAGAAGAGAGGACTGCCCCACGCTCACATTTTGGTCTGGCTAAAGGAAAAACTGCATTCTTCAGATGTCGACCAATTCATATGCGCAGAGTTGCCTGACCGGCCTGTTGACCCTGTTCTGCTTGAAACGATCAAAACTCAAATGGTGCATGACCCATGGGGTCAGATAAATCCCAACAGTCCTTGCATGAAGGATGGTAAATGTACCAGGATATATCCCAAGTGATTCCTAGGTGCAACTCAGACTGATGGCGATGGGTACCCTCTCTACGGAAGGCGACAACCTAATATTTGCGGACTCGAAGCAGTTATCAATGACAGGCGAAACAAAGGGGTGGAAATTGATAACCGATGGATTGTGCCGTTTTGTCCACTACTGTCAAAAGTATTCAACGCCTTAATCAATGTTGGATTTTGCAACTCAGCGAAGTCCATCAAGTACGTCTGCAAGTACATCAACAAAGATTCTGCTCCCCTTAACGTAGTTCCATTACTGGCAACGCCACATATTCTTCATCACAGGTATTTACCTATATTTCCCGAATTGAACTGAACTGAACATAATGATTTAAAGAGGTTCTCATATGCGGTTTACCTACATAAGGGACGACCTTTAAGAAAGCCCAAGGCGATGCCAGTCTTCCGCGCTAGTTAAGATTAAAAGGCTAAAAGTACATCCATATCCTTCACCCACATAAGTGGATTACGTACACCGCGTGTGTTGGTGACTAACTAGCCCACTTACTACTACTACGGCACGGGCTATCTAGACTGCGGCAGCGGAACTTTGTTCTCTCCATAGTGCAAACCTTCCACCAAAGTTGTACTTTGTACTGCAGGTGATTTCGGGTAGCAGGCTTATGAGCCAGAAGTGATCATTCCAAATTTCAAAGTGTTTCTCGGTCTGCTAGTATCTCAGTAAGCATCCCTTATCCCCACAGAAAACCTCTTCTTCCTCTGTAGATGACTGTGTTGTAAGTCCGGTGCACTTCAAGACACCTTTGTCCTATCGGGGCCTCTGAGTTGAATCGTATCGAAATTTGGAAGGTCCATTGTTTCCCGCACGTCTGCTTGTCAGTGGTAAGCACTCGCATACATTAGACTAATGTCTCAGTACTTGCCAATTAATTTGGAGAACATAGCTGGAGGACTACGACGTATAGCGATTGGCGGTACTGTGTGAAGTTGGTAACGCGTAACTTTGCTTTTTTTAATGAAGATGGCTTGCTAGGTTTCGACCGCATTTACTCCTTCCACATCCATCAAGCTTTAATTGTCAGTCTATTCTAAGGTCCTCCTGTTCTGGTTGGATGCATATGAAGGGACCTGATCGTTGCGGGTTATGGAGGGGATTTTTGAGGTACCTGATAACTAAGCCGTCTTCTACGATAATTTCTCTCGTGTGTGCCGCAGCAACTGGGCGCAAGGTTGCCGACAGTATGGCTCCGAATTCGTGCAGCATGCCGATATTTGCGAAACATCGATACTAACTCGCTAATCCACATTGAGCTAGGTTTTTTGTACTGATTATCATGTAAACTATTGTCAAGTCATTTCAGTTTCTATGGAATGCTGGCTTTTTAGCGGGCTACCTTCTGACCGCTCACAAAACGTGTTCACAGTAAAAAATGGCAACTTAACTGGTATGAATTTTAATCTTTGACTTTGCTGTTGTATATTCAAATCTATTTTATGGACATCATGCATAAAAATGTTTTTCTTGTACTTGCTTGTAATCAAATGACGCCTTCTTTCATTTTTTACTTAAAAAAGGCTTACCATTCGATTTTAGGAAAAAAATTATAATCATGAACGTTTTTATGACTGTGAGTTGTTAATTCAAAAGACATGGTATCCGTTAATCTATTAATGCTGCCTATAATTTATAAAGCAACATCTACATATATTGCAAAATTTTATGAGAACTTTGTGATTTTTTCCTCAAACCATATGCAAAAACGTACTTTTTCTTAAACAGAATGTACACAGCACACAGTTTGTAAACCCTGAATTCAGGTGTAGCCGTCAGGAGGTTTCAAAAGCATTCGGCAGTTTAGAATATTGTTCAAAACCAAAGGAAACCCTTCCTTCAAGAATGCCATTTTAAGAATGCGTAATTTTCTACCAAACAGGAACAAAAAAGAATAAATTCGTACATGTTTTTCATTCAAATATATTTGAATTTATAGATGCAGTCAAAATCAATGATAAAAGTACCGACTTCTTAATTAGCCATTTTACAGTACATGCGTTTTTTTGGCGGTCAGAGAGAAGTTTGTTTAAAAGCCGGCATCCTTTCGCGATTGAAATGGCTTCAGAATAGACTATACGATAATCAATATTACAACCTTACTGCATGCCGATTAGCGAGTAAGTATCAATCTTTCGCAAATATCGGTCTGTTGCGCAAATACTGAGCCATACTGTATACCTTAGTATTCTTTCTTACCAAAATACACTTCGCGATTGGACGAAGTCGCGAAATCGGTCGGTTTGTGCATAAACACTGGGAAGACCAAAGTATTTTCATGCTGCATCCCTGCCCAAGAAAAGGCACCTATCAAGATGAGTGGCCGTCAACATGAAGAAATAGACAGTTTTAAATAACTCGGACCAAGGTTGTTGCTGAATGGATAAAGTAAAGATGACATTGTCTCCTGAATTGATGCAGCACGACACGTTTTCTTCAGCCTTTGGAAGTGCCTATGGACCCAATGCGATTTTTCTATCTTCACAAAGATATGCGTGCACTGTGCATCTGTGTGGTCTGTTCTTTTATAAGGATGCGAGTGTTGGACTATGCGCCTGGAAGATGATCGGAAGCTGGAATACCTTAACCACTACTGCTTGAGTAAACCTTCTTCGTCTCAAAAGATACGCCAAACCATTCAATAAAGAAGACTGAGATGGTCTGGACACGTTCTTTGCTGTTAACCTCACGAGCTTGGTGTTACTGCGTTCGTTCCGAAATCAATGCGTAATTGGAAACGTCGAAAAGGGGGTTAACTGAAAACTTGGCTCGAATTAATCCGTCAGGACATGAAAGTGATTCTCGGACTTTCGGTATTCGGTGCTGGCGAAGAGAATGGCTCGAACAGTCCAAGTTTGCTGCCACGGATCGTCGCGCATGGAGAAGCATCGAAGTGGACAACATTAAGGCCGGCTAGATTAGTCCTGATTGCAGCTGCAACAAGTACAAGTACAATTCTTTCTGAACACAAATACATTTCAGACTTTCGGTTAGCAGTTGATGCGATCGGTCCCTGACTGTATATTAAATACGCTTGCATCAGGGAGATAATTTGACGAATACTTAATCTCCTACCAGAAGTGTGTACAGAACGATGATTGTATGCACCCGTTCTAAAAATATGTGTGAATGCACAAAGGCCCCGACATGATACACAAAATAGCATATACCTTAAGTATTGTGTGTCCCAAAATTCTCCGCAGCATAATAATACAGTCATCGTTTCTAAAGTAAAACATATTTTTTTACCTTCATTTTCCCCGGAAGAGGAAGAAGAAGTGGAGGCGATTCCTGGGACCTGGTTATAATTAAGCTGACGTTTCGGAAACTCTCTCGTCTCCATCGTCAGAGCCATGTCCTTTTCCTGCCGTTTGTCTTGAGAGAATGCGTCCTGTCTTAAGTCCGGTTTCATAACGGTGCGTCTTACGCGCGTGTAAATCGATTGGACCGATCGATTGGAGGTGGTTGTTTGAATTTCCCTCTTCCTCGCGGGTGCCGTCACGGGAATGAGTGCCACCTTTTTTACACGACTCTTGATAATTGAGACTTTCCTCCTTCGTGGGTTTATAGTCGTTTGCGTCTTTTTCACCTTTGTGGGCGCACCCACGAGCAATTGTGCCATATCGTTTAGGGGATCCTTGTTCGTGGACACGTTCCTCCTTTGTGGGCGTCGGCCGTCTGTCCTTTTTGCCTTCTTTTGCCTGGCCTGTTGCCCCGTTTCGCGCGGAGGTGAGCCCTGCGTGGAGCGCTTGGTAGGCCGGATGAAGGTCCATGGCTCTGTTAAGTGTGTCATTGGAGGACCAACTTTCCAATAGTAATCTGGCCATCTTGTCATTGGCTCGGCCTACTATTCTTGCTTTTTCAAAGGCGAAGGTGTGGTTCTCCTGCTGTACATGCTCATAGACCATAGACAGTTCATTCTTGTATTTGATCACGAGCTGATGCTCATGCAATCTTGTGCCCAGGCGCCTGCCCGTTTCACCAACATACCTTGCATTGCAATTTTGGCATGGTAAGCTGTAGACCACTGACGATTGTTCTGTCAATGGAAGCGGGTCTTTGGGCTTCATCACTTGCTGTCTGATAGTGGATTCAGGTCTATGGGCCACACCAATCCCAAAAGTTTTAAGGATTCGCGCAGTCGCCTCTGAAACGTTTTTGATGTAAGGGATTGCGAGCCACAATTTACTGTATAGAAAACAGTCCTTTGACCTTAAGGACAGATTCTACTTTGCTTTGCATCGAATAAATGACATTTTGGAAGGTCTTCAAAGGGAACTTTCTCTAGGCGTTGAGCGGGGATGTTTGCAATTCAGCAACGGTAGTAGGAGCAAGCAGGTTCTCGTCAACCATAGTACCGAGAACTGACCATGGATTTTCAATTTGATTCAAGCCAGGACTACTTGCTAGCCTTATTTATGTCCTCCACAAATGTGGAATTTTCTCTGCCAGCTATATTTGGGAAGCCAGAATTGTGTAAGCTGTGGGTCCCTCCTGCATAAAATTTAGCCTTGATATGTGTGGAACAAGTTTATTTTCAAATTTTGACCTGCTCACAAATTTTGTCCAATCTTTTAAACAGATTTTGATTTGGGATCCTTCTCTATTATATTCACCATTCAGTTGTGGACGCTCTGGTGCATTGTGCAGGTCAGAGAGCCCTCCAAAGGACATTGTTTTCCACACCATGCCTGTAGTGTTAAACTTTGGTACTTCAGCGTTCTCGACCGTGTTACGACTATGAAACCAAAAAAGTCGTTTTTGTGTTTTACGAAAGAAACTGTACACCCGGCGAGTAATCGGAGAAGATGACTTGTTCTCAGTCGTTCACAGTCCACCTCCTGATTATCTTACAAAGGCTCGTTCTACCTTTGATGTCCTTTGCTGTTAATCTATGGATTTTCCTTCTCTGATGGGCTTTGACGCCCAATCCTTCACGCAACTAGTGGTGCATACTGGACGTAGAATCCCTCAAGCCCTTAACATTCAGTTTCGTTCCAAGGATCCTTGTGCTTTGCTTTGGTTTACCAATGGATTTTCAAAGCATTTGCTTCCCGGCACAAATTTAAAGCAGGCATATATGGTAGGATTTATTGATATCAGTAAATTTCATGACAGCTTTTCAGCTGCTTCCTGCCGTTGCATGAGGAAGATAACGAGGAGACATATAACAGCTGGTTATTTTACAGAATTATTGGCAATAATCGACAAAGGACTGTGCGTCAAGTCAACGTATGGGAAGTAGTGAGTGAGGGAGTAAACGAAGAACACTTGGGAATTAAATTAAATGAAAAATCACCAGGGCAATTGGAGCTTGACCACATGGTCAACTTGCTTGCATAGGTCGGGTTTTCCCCGCCTTATGTAGGCAGCTTCCAAATAGCGCAGAATTCGGTTTGTTCGGGTCCGGAAAAGTACTCGAAAGGCTGTTTTGACGTCTACAGAACGAACGTTGTGTAATAGATACTTGGTAATAAAGGAGCATGGTATTCTGTCTTCTTGCTTGAAAAGCCAGTTGGGCAAGTGCTCAGCGGCCCTGGCCTGCAGTTGCCTTTGCGTAGGCCCAATGTACCTGTATTGTCCTTGATCGATTATTTTTAATCTCACCCATGTTCCTTGCCGTTATGCCATTAATTATATGAAATTCCCAACTCTTCTATGTCTCCTCGTTAGCTTTTTCAATAAGCAACAAGAAGCAGCTGAGAAGCTGTCGCGAAATTTATTGATCTCAATGTATTTTTGCTATAACGATGCTTTAAACTCTCCCCAAAATAATTGGTCTTCCAGAGTTCTTCTGCATTTTGGATTAGACCTGTCCGCTTCTACTGTGGGCATGATTACTTGACCGTCCTATTAGATAAGCGCACAGCTTTAGCAACCTCCATTCGCTTCACTCTGGCTTCCAGCATACCTATAGCTCGAGCTCTATCCCCTGAGCTTCACACAATCAAAATCTCAGACACATTTTTTCAATGGTTTCAAGTTTTCTCTGTATTGCTGAACTGTACAGTAAGCACTCTGTACAAAGTTTGTTTATAAATGAATTTACAACGAATAAGGTTGAGTAATACACAAGTTATATTGCTGAATATTTAATCATAAACAAATTATCGACATTTTAATAGGTGCAAATAATTTTCGGACAGCCTATAGATACTTTGCTTTGATTCCTGCAGGCTGTAGCTCGCGTTAATGAGATGTCTGAAGAGCCTGTTACAGGCTGTTCAGGGTCGCAACCGCACATTAGCTTACCTTTCCTAGCGAAATAGTAGGTACTATTTCAGCCTATTTTTCGTGCTTTGGGTGGCCTACTGTAAACAATGCGAACAGTTCGGATAAGCTGTGTATGCAGCGCTTGCCACTTACAGGAACCCAAATGGTTGTCTGCCTGGAGCATCCTGTGTAAGTACTGGAATAAGAGGGCAGCAAATATAAAACACCAGGGACGCCAGTCCGGAGGTGACTGCACAGGGCTCCCTTTGCAGGGGCCAGATCGATAAATCGATTGACTGAGTTTACATTGGAGGCCCAGGCTTCAATCAATTCCCATTTCGATTGACTCCTGCCTCCTATAACTGTTGCTTTTTTCTTTTCCTACGAAACTGGGCCTGAAGGTCTAGTGGCTAGAGCCTTACCTATGAGCTGAAGCCACTGCAATTCTTCATCAAGTTACAGAAGGTGATTTAAATGAGAATATTTTTTCTCCTTAAGATCCCACAAATGGCATTAAAAACTAGACTTATGAACAATGCCTAAGGCGTTTTTTCACTGTCCACCTTTCTAACGCAGTTCCATTACTGACAACGCCACATGTTCTGCATCATTGCTGCTGTGTACAAAGAGTGAGTTCAAAGGTATTTACCTATATTTCCCTAATAAAACCGAACCTGAGCTGACCAATATTTTCAGCCAATGCCAAACGGCAAAAGTAGCTTATGTAGCCCCACTCATATACCCCTAGATCCAGCATTTTGTCCTGCAAAAACGGTGGTTATAGAGTTTTGTGGGGTGGGCAAATAGGATAGACAAAGAAGGAACTTTTTAGAAGAAAGTGTAAAGTGAAAAACATGTAGTCAAAGCTGCTTCCCGCGGCCGCCGGGAGCACGTTGTTCCGCATGTAAATCGAAGAGTTGCGTGGGGCTTAGCGCCGCGGACTATACTTCTCTAAATCCAGAACGGTAAGTTGGATCCCAAGTAAGTTGAAGTACACGACCTCCTTACAACCATTTCAATATTTCGGTAAATTCAAGAAACCTGCAATTTTATAATTGGGCTTTTCCGCAATAAGTTAAATGATAATACAGATTAGGAAATTCTGCAGATATAAATCAACAACACTTCTAAATGCAGTAAAATAAAATGCATTAAGCATTTATTAAAGTATATTCTAATGCGTGCCCCAATTTTCCGCCCATGCAACCCGATTAACACCGTTTTCATGGGAAAAAAATTCGGGTTGTAGGGACTAATGAGTGGAGCTTCATAACCTACTTTTGCCTGCCAAACTTTTTGCAGTTTTCTTTTCAGTCAAACCTGTTCCGGAAAACGTTTCTTCTTGTTGCAGGGTATGTACGTGGATAATTTATTCGAATTAAAAGTGCATAAATGTGCATAAAAATCGAAGGCATGTAAAATGCAATCAAATAACTTCGTCATTAACTTCCCTACCGGCCCCTCGAAGAATAATCTGTCTAAGGTTACCTAAAAGGTTTTCTAAAAGGTTCCTTTGTTTAAACTGTGTTATTTATTCGGTCATTCGCATGAACAGACTTTACACAATACTATAAATTGAGCATATATACTTTCTACAGGCATTTTTGTGCTTCCTGTATTTGTTATCCCTGCACAAAATGTACTATTTCTAACCAACGTAATATTGCTTCCGGCACCTCCTGTGTAGTTTAATTTAACCAAAGGTTTCCTCCGTCGCTCTTGCTCTCGCAGACATAAAACGAACGACTAGTAGTCAGATAATTCGGCCGCATTTGAACTGCTGCTGTCCGCGGAGTCTTCTATGAGGACTTGAAAAAAGTAATGTTGGACACAGAACCAAAGTTATTGTGATATAAACTTGAAGCGACTAGCTCCATACAAAACGCACTTGTGGACGCTTGCCATCACTAGATAAAGTCAAAGTGCATTTTGGGAACGCCTGCTGCTTCCGGCCTCGAGAACATCCAATTACAGGCCGGCGCACTCAAGGCCTCAGATGACGACTGCCGAGCAGACATCACTTTAGAAGCCGTCCGCTGCCTTGCGGTTGTGTGATCGTCTGGTAGTCAATTTTCTACTATCTATTCCCCCATTTATTCTGTACAGAAAATACTGTACCTTCCGATCTGGCTTTCCAATGACTTCTCTTCTCTTAATAGAAAACGGGCCGGGAAGCTCGCAGCCATTAGGGTTAACCTCTATTTGCCTTAACCACACCTCGATAAACCGTTCTCGGACGAGAGGAGGAACGACGATAGGTTCGATTCAACCCACGTCTTGATGGGTCAGCAGGCCAATGCAACAGTCGAATGGCAACAATAGTTAGGAAGTCAAATGCAGTGGAGTCTCGGGTAACGAGCAGCCTCATCTATGAGCATTTCATGTAACAATCAAGCCACCAACAGAAACCGTGTTCCGATTGACGAGCCTTCCGTCCAGTTAACAAGTTTTCAGTGCGTGTGCGTGTGTAGCGGTTCCACAGCCCACCTCCTTCAAACTCGAGACGCCACTGACGTGTTCTCGTAGGGTAAATCTTGGTCACCCAGTCGCGCCTTTCCAAGCGCGATTGCGCATGTCCGCACCGACGTGCGACCTTTGCTCTCGCACGACCGGGGCTCAAAGACGCGCCCCAAATGGTGGACCAATTAGCATCCCGAGGTCCTCTGGGCCAATCAGCGTCCTGAAGCACTCTGCAGTCCTCAGTCAATTCCTGCTACGACGAACACTTGGGAATCCACTCTGAGCGGATACCCGCTTACGCGCCCTCATGACTGAACGCCTGGCTGGACCGAGTGGCAACTTCCCCCTAACTATTCTGTAAACAATATATTGTTTCTACTACTCTGGCCTTCCCAAGACTTCTCTAATCTCCTAAGGAACCGGGTCTGAAAGATCGTAGGTGTTAGGGTTAGCCGTTTTAGCCTTAATACCTATACGAGTGCCTGTGTCCACCAATGAGAATTTCCCCCGCCGGCTATCGAGCTAAATATTCTCAAATAACATAGTACTGTTTCTGGCCTGTTTTGCTAGTTGTAAAATAATTCTACAGTCTTGTCAAAGTAGAAAGGGGATAGAAAGGCGATAGAAAGGGGAGACCTTGAATGCAGCAAAATGTACAAATACCTGAGCTACGAAACTTCCTGTGCATCATTTGAAGTTTAACCATGTTGTTCCACCCTCTTACAACTCTTAATTCAAACATTTTTCTAAAGTGTTACACGAAATTCTCAATTGTGTTTTCGAATCGGAAGCAACTCGTTATTCACATCAAGATGTCGGCTTTTGAACAAGTATTCTCTCCCACCATTACCTCTTTCCTCTTCCCCATCACGCCCCAATCGTCTCCCTCAAGCCACTAACGCTCTTATTAAGGCAAAATAAAGATGAAAACGGTAAAAAATCATTTATAATGATTACGTATGTTATAGTTGCGGTGGAACCTCGGTTAAAGAATAAGATCCACTCCGGGACAGAACTCGTCATGTGAAACAGTCACGTTGCGAAACGAATCCTATCAACCTGCATCAGTTGACTGATTGAGTGTAGGCGGCCGAGCATCCACGCGCTTGGAGCAGGAATCAACGGCGGACGACAGTTCGACCGTCGATTTCAACGATATCCACCAGGAGCTCCAACGAATTGAATCAACGCGGTGACTCCCACCAGATAAACAACGAAAGTAGACTCGCAGATAATCTACCCCACTCTCTCACCACTCCCACACATCGGGACCCGATGTGAAGACAAAAAACAAGAAGGCCGGAGATGGGGAGGTCGCAGACGGCTGACGCGATCAACTCTCAACACGCGTACCAACAGCACGTCTCGCTAGGTAACCTCGCGACTAGGAGCACCATAAAGGCTCATTAGGAAGGAGCCACTGAGGCTGCCTCTCAGCCTGCAGACAGCCACTGCACACGGCAAGACGCACTGGGCCGACTGCGGTGTCCAAGTTATCCCCTCAGTTGGCAACCCCCCAAGCCATGGATTTTAGCGCACCGCGATCATTTTAAGCGTACCAGATTGAGTAAAGGGAGGAAATAAATGCGCTGAGGGCTCGACCGCACACACTCCCCCACCGCGAGCAACAGGCCACAACCTAGCTGATTGGTTGCCTGAGGTGGGATGGGTGCAGCACAGAAAAGGAAAAGAGGTCAGAGCTGAGCATTTGAGAGCGGATCCTACAAGAGAAGAAGAAGAGAGAGAAGAAGAAAGAGAGAATAAACGGAGAGAAAACAAGACGGCGAGTGAAAAAACAATAACGCTGAGAGTTAGAAAAAAAAAGAACGAACAAGAAAAGAGAGGGGAAACAAAAACGAGAACAGAGGCACTCAGACACACACACACACACGCACTGACAATCCGTTAACTGAGCGCAAGCTTGGCAGGCGAAATAAATGTTCTGCTAGTAGCCAGCCTGGTACCTGAAATGCTGGTAGATAGGGCTGTTCGTCACCCGAGGCTTCAATGTACATAATACAATTTTATATTCATGTATTTTGGCAGGGGGTTGGCTCAACATTTTTTCACAGTATTTTAACTAGGAAAATTCGTTTTACATGACGACTTGGGTGCCTGAACGGATTAAACACGTTAATCGTGGGTCACTGTACCTTTACCTCGTGCTCAGCCACATCAAAGCAAGTGGATGCAAATACAACCAAACATGCGTGGATGCAGTGGATGCAGCTAGAGGCTGTGAGATCCAAGCAATCGTCAAAGAAGGGAGACGATCAGCCGCCGTTTTATGGTCAACCCACTGAATGAGCTTTGGGATGGCTAGGTAAGCTGTGCTGGCCGCTAAGATTGTCTGCAAGCGTTATCCGAAGGAAAGAAACTTATTTTCACTACAAATGAACGTCCTTTGCATGCGATGGAGGCATTTGTAGATCTTTTTACACTTTCATTTTGCACATTTATTGTGTTCACCTGAATTTCTCTGTCGATTTGTTTTAATTTAATAACAAATAAACACAACAGCAAAATTCGTCTTTGGATGAGATTGCTATGTTTTCGCTGTTGTATGTTGTCGATTCACCATTAATCACGTCCACTTGTCCCAGCAACTTTTAGCCTACATTGACCGTCAATTCGTACCCATGCAGCGCATTCCAGCAGAATAAAATTGCCAATCTTCTCTCGAGCTTGGATGGGACACCAATTGAGTCTGGGTATGACTGGCTGACGACGGCTAAAGAGGCAGAGATGGCCATTCCAGTCTCTCTTGTCTTTGCCGGCTATATTATCTGTCTATACTACCAGCTGCTACGACTGTCAGGCCCTCCGTCGAGACCCAAAGCAGAGCGGTGTAGATGAGTTCCGTTATCGGTGATGTGAACGTTCATCAATTAGTATTAATATCGTCTAACCTAAACCGGTGAGACAGCGGGCTCGTGGCTGAATGGTAAGGGCGTTTGACTCTGATCAGAAAGGTCGCGAGTTCGAGTCGTGGGTGGGACGCCACTTGGGTCTGCGTATGACTGGCTGACGACGGCTGATAAGCCAGAAATGGCCATTCCAGTCTCCCTTGTCTTTTCCGGTAAAACTACCAGCCCAAATCAGAGTCTGCTGAAAAACACAATGACCTTCCACCTGCCTATTCCGTACTGAGCCTTTTATGTGAACAAAGTAACTTGCTGCGAACGCAGCAAACAAAAAACCAGTATCAGAAAGCCAAAAATTTCACTAATTATGACGCCAGCGATCAACAATGGTAGTGAACAAGGGCCAATTAAAGGCTCGGTTGTGGGTGAATAAGTACCCACTGTACCAAGTACAGGAAATAATGTCAAAAATGGGCGCTGCCGAGTATGCTGGATATGTGGTAGCTCGGTAATTGCATCCTATGAATCGGCAACGGTAGTTTATGTAGTGCACCTCAGAAATCCGTAATTCCAGCGTTTGTTCTTAATTGAACGGTGGTAGTCAGGTTTTTTTGCGTGGGGAACTATTATAGACAATAGAATATATTTTAATAACTGCTTAAGACTTTTTATTTTATTGTATTTGGAAATCCTGTTGATAAATATCTGCCGATTTTATTTATATTCGTTGTCATGTAACTTTTGCAGGAAAACTTGATTATCAAACTGCCGGTTTCTTGAAACTCTTTAAAAATAGAAATGGTGGTTAGGAGGTCGTCTAATTCAACTCATCAGAGGTCCAACTTACGGTTCTGTAGTTAGATTAGTATAGTCGGCGGTGCAAAGCATCGCGCGCACCTTCAAGTTACTCGCGGAATACCTTACTCGCACTGGCCTCGGGAAACGAATTCGACTAAATTTTTTTCCCTTTACACTTCCTTCTTAAAATTTTCTTCCCTGCCTGTCCTGTTTCTCCAAACGTAAAACCCTGTAACCACACTTTCCGTAGGAAATATTCTGGGACTAGGGGCTGATGAGATGCGTTGCTCAAACTAATTTCACCCTATAAATGTGGCACTTTTACATGCAGCAACACTGTGTCCTGCTGTGGTGGTCGATTCAGACGTGTTATCGAAGTGTTAAGGCTAAGGTTAACAAGCAAAATACGCAATAGGAAATTGACTTCCAGATAACCTCACAACCGCAAGCTAGCGGACGATAATTGTCAGATGGGGTTCTGTCTGAATTGGTCTGTGATTGGCTGTTCCTGAGACTGGAAGCAGAAAGCGTTCCCACAATGCACTTTGAATTAAACTAGCAACGGCCGGCGCACTGTCGCATCATATCCACCTTAGATTAAACGGGTTCCTCATGAATAAACCGACGTTCGCTGCAGCATTTGCCAAGAGGCTTTGTAATTGTTTGTCCACGTGTGTATGACTCGGATGTTGGACAGTAAATTACGTTATTTTTTATGATGTAATTCCAGAGAATGAGGAAGGCGGCAAGCTGATCAAATGCCACATATCTGAGAAACGTTTCCAGGTTAATTTGGACATTATCAACAAAAAAAGGACATGTGCCACACTTAATTCGAAATTGAGAAATGCCTAAACAAGTAACTTAGATATGAGCTTAAGGTGCGGTAGTTTGCTAAAATTAATGCAGGTTCCCAGTCTGGCCCTGTGTCCCTGTCCTTATTGTCACAGTCTTTATGAGAAGCAGGTTATTACTTATTTTTGTGCTTGACTTATAGCGTCTCCGAATTATTTGCACCGTTTAAAATTTAGATAACTTCTTTAAAATTAAATATTCAGCAGTAATGTGTATGTTTTCCTTAGCCGCATTAGGTGGTGATATATATTGAAACAAATATTGCACCCAATTTTCACTCTACAGTACAGGAGTACAGATATAAAAGAAAACTTTAAATCTGTAAAAAAAGCAGTGTCTAGGATCCTGTTGGTACGAGACTCAGAGGACAGAAGTAGACGCCGGGATGAAACAAATGGAAGTTTTTAAAGCTGTAGGTGCATCTATCAGGAAAGTGGAGTATTGATGGTCACAGTATAAACAGACAGGTACCCTCAAATAGCAAAAGACCTGTAAACGACACACATTTTGGGGATAATTTAAAAAAAGCGTTATTATAAAATCCATTGGTAAACCAAGGCAGAGCGCAAGAATACTTAATGCACAAAGCCTGAAGCGTTCTAAGTCTACTGGGAACCGATATTGGCATGAAAATTTGGACGCTATCACCTATAACAGAAGGAAATTCCTTTGACTAACAGAAAGACAAATGAAAGGTAGGATGGTCTTCTATAAGATGGGCAAGTGGTGGACGATAGACGACTCGAAACAAGTCATCCTCTCCGATTAATCGCCGTATAAAGTACTTCCTCCTTCAAATCAAAGAAGTGACGTCTTTTGGTCCAAGTCTTCACACGGTTGAGAATGTTGATGTTCCAACTGTTAGCTCTACGGGCATGGTGTGGGGAGCAGTGTCATTTGGAGGGCTCTCTGACGTGCACACTGCACGACAGGCTCAACGAGGGACCAGTGAATATTTAATAGAGGAGACCTTAAAGAAAAACCTGTTCAAAAGAATGGAAATAAATCTTTAAGTAGGTGAAACTTTGAGAAAAAGCTTGTCCCGAACATGTCAAGGACTATTTTTATGCATGACCAAGGTGTAGCTCATACAGCTCAAGAGGTCCAGAGGTCGCTATCAGAGAAAAATCCACATTTCTGGAGGTAAGACATAAGGCCATTAAATAGTCCTGACTTGAATTCAATTGCGAATTCATGGTCTATTCTTGCTACTTTGGTTGATGAGAAATTGCTACTCCTATTATTGTTGCCGGATTGGAGGGATGCCTGCTGAACGCATGGAGAAAGATCCCCTTTAAAACCCTCCAGAGTCTCATTCATCCGATGCCAAGCAGGAAAGAAACTGTCCTAAAGATCAATCAAATGTTTCCTCTAAAGTAAATTCTGGTTGCCTTATAATACGAGAGTGTGTTGGAATTGTGCAAATAATTTCGGAACAACCCTTCGATTTTACGCGGAGTGTATGGAGGAAATAATGTACAGTAGACGTGCTATTTCCTGAAACCTTAACTAAAAAACCAAAATCTGTCTTAGATTAGAAAAAACATTGCTTAATTTGTGCTGCAATATTCACCATCATGCAAACTTATGCCAATCTGTTTCGGTCACTGCAGGATGCAGGCATTTGAACGGTCTTCCTTCCGGCTGCTTGCAAACCGCAAATTCTAGTAAACGTGGCTACTTAAATGGTATTCCGTTTTTACATTAATTTTAATGCTATTATAAGTTCAAATACATATCATACGTAATGAAACTAAACTCAAATTAAGTCCTATTAAACTCTGTTTCTTTGAGAGGGAGCCTTTTTTAGTTTAAAAAGATTTATAATAATTTGAATTTTAAGACACTAAAATGTCCATTTAGCAAGAAACCTCTCCGTCCCTTTATTAATGCGAGTTTTACAGTACACAACGTGGCGCACATTGATTACATCTTATTAAAGCAGATATGGAGGTACGATACTTTTCACATACCAACTATTGAGTTTGTGGATGGGAAGCATCGAATGCAAGTATGATAGCAGTTTGAGTCCCAAAGTCTTCGGTTATTAAAAAAGCTTTTGTTTACTGTCAACATATACCCTTTGGTTAAAAAGGACATTTGGCGATGTAGGTTGCAGGCAAAGTATTAAAATGAAGCCATATTTATTCGTATTTATTTTTAATACCGTATTTATCAGGAAACAACACCAATACCCCGACCAGCCCTTTCTAGAGCACATTTTGTTTACGACCGGCAAAAAAGATCTCATTTAAAGTCGAAATTATTAAAAAACTGAAATATCTGAGGATTATTCTAAACTTTAATTAGCATAACGACCCTACTTAAATAACCCTCTCTAATCAGAAGCAAATTTAGAATTTCGGTTATCATTTTATGAGAACGGTACATCTACGGTCCAAAATAGCTTTCTTTTTTCGAGAAACCGTGTGCTCCTGACTAAAAACTCCTGGCAAGATAACATTGAACAGGCCAACTCCAAACCTGCTTATTTTTTATAGTTTTAATAAGTACTGTTGATAGGTTCTCCTGCTCGGCGAAAGCATTTTTTGGAAGTAATTACTGCGCCTATTATGTTTTCAACATATTTTGTTGCCATAGCGACCATCATTTAAGTAATCAGAGGAGCACGCATCCGAGTGAACTTCAAACGTGTACTGCTATTAGCCATCGAGAAAAAAGGCTTTTAAGATTTCATGACCTAATATTTACTATCATGTTGACAGACGTACAGATTGCATGCTATCGACGACTTCAAACATGGTTTTTATAAGTACATAAGAAAGCACTATTTTCAAGTAGCGCTCAAACCAACTACGACGTTACACGCCCAAAGGGTACACCCTGACGATGCGGTCAACTGATTAGACAAGACAATGTTTTCTGTCAGATCCCATTTGGCCCACACAAAGTCACTCATAGGCATTGCATTAAAAACGCCGCCACGCGCATTAACGAACATAAGTTGGTAGTAAAAAGAGGAGACCACCTGTTCCAAGTCAACACACATACCCTGGACTGACCAACTAGTGGGAAAAAAACTCACACTCTCGCTGTCAGGCTGTTTTTGAATAGAGGGCCAAATATTCCCCGGATAGTTAACGCATCAACCCAGTTTATTGAGTAAGATGGTACGTACAAAAGTGTCAGTCAAAAATAGGAGAGACTTGAGTCAATCCAAACCGCATGAGACACACGGTGACGGTTTAATGGCGCAAACCCCCCGCCAGTGTCGATTTTTTAGGTGCATTTACGATATTAGCCATTTCTTGGCACTTTCACTTTGCCCTGCGCCTGACAACGACCCAGGGAAAAGGCCTTGAAAAACGAGACAACAAATTATTCTGCTCAAAGAAAGGATCTCACTTCAGCTTACAGTAATGGATAGAAATACGTCGATGGCAAAGACAAGGGAAACGATAATGGCCATTGATTTGTTATTAACCGTCATCATTTAGCCATACCCAACCCCATAGGTAGCAATTTCAGGTGCCCTAACTCGTGACCTTGTTGGCTAGACATCTGACGTTCTAATCAATGCACCATCGCATTTCTGCCTTGCCAGTTTTGGTCGGAAATACTAAAAATACTAGATGAGCGCTTACCAATATTTAGGAAGTCACACGTACTGAATCGGTCTTCTCATCCCCAAAAGTAAAATTATGCTTTAATTTGCCACAAAGCAGAGGCAGTCTATTCACAGCTTTCTCTGCAAGCTTGTGCTCACGTGATTTTGGGCCGAATCGTTTGGTCGTTCTACCAGCACTACAAAATTGGCACAATAAAATGAACACACCTGTTGTTGGTCTCGCTGCCGAAAGGAGAACTTTGGGTCTCATCTCTTGTTTTCTTATTGGAGATGCCCAGATCCGGATTCTGGCTTTCGCCCACCTGAAACCTTCTTCAAATAGAAGAAGACGAGCCAAAAAGTCGGCTTCTCACCGCTCGTAGGTAGGCCCCTTTAGGTATTTGCATAGTAATGAACGTGGGTGACCAGCGCAGAAACGTCATGTCCTCATTTTCTTACTTTATTCTCACTAGAGTCTGTCAGAATCCCCTCGAAGAGAGTTCTGGCTAAACTACGTCTGAAACTAACAGGATGCTTACTATTAAATTAAAGAACGTGTGCAGTATTCAGTTCTTAAAGGTACGCCATAGTCCCTATTTTCCCATTTGTCATCCATCCATCCATCCATCAAGAATGGAAAAGTGATTGTTGATTTCGCTTTCATCTTTAGGGAAGCGAAGTTAATTGGCCAAGAGCCTGGCATTCAAACCTGGGCTATAGGGTCATTTGGTGCTACGTATTTAAACTTTCTTCCACTGAGCCATTAACGGACGTTCTGTCGGTTGTAGTCTACATTATAAGATGTGCTCGTCTCGCTGTGCTTTAAAGGTTCTATCTTCAACCCTCACAGACAGTTGCATATTGCCTAGTTATACAGAATAGTTCCCTTTTCATGAAATGTTTACCGAAATTCTGATCTGGGTTTTTGATTCTAAATGATTTCGTAAATAGGGTTGTAATATTGATTATCATGCAATTCATTCTCAAGATATTTCGGTCACGTACGCTTGCCTGCTCTCGAAGAAGCTACTTTCTGATCATCTACAAAGATCATACTCTAACAGCGTTACTAACTAACTATTGAGCATTTTTATCAATGCTTATAAAGGCCCTTACATACTTAAATATAGTTTTAAAAAAACTAACAGAAAAAGACGCGATCACTGGAGCAGGAGTTTTATTTTCCTGGCCTTTCAAATTCTATTGAGAATCCGTAGTCATAGGTAATGATAGGATAGTCTGAGCCATGCGCAGAACTTCCATGCCATGAACTGCTTCCTGGAACTCTTATGTTCACTTGTCTTGGTAGAACAAAAACAATTTTTTGTTGTAATTGATCTGTAAAAACTTAACTCTTCTCCAAATTTATTTGTTTAAAGGAGGGTGTGTTTTATTTTTTTAAAAACTTTCAAAATTATCGAACAATTTTCAATCCTATCCAGCCCTTACACTATCCTCAAGGTTTCCATCCTACCCGCTGTATGCATTCTGTCAAAACAAAATCACATATTTCTCTACAATATGAAGAGGAGGCCACAAAGGGTTCACAAATTCTTTTGTAGTCGATGTGAATCAAGTCATATACTGTACAGGCTAAATCACTAAACTAACGGATACACTCTAATTGGAATGTGCATTTTATGGTTCTAGAAAATCTCATAATAAGATCCTTTTGTTAAAATCGAAAGTTTTGCTTTCTGCAAGCAAAATATTTGAAGGAAGCATAATTTTCTACGGTAAGAGTGAATTCATGAATATGTTTTATGCATTTTTGCTGTAGATATATATATTTAAATGAAGAAGACATTTGCAAATCAGTTACAAAAATGCATTTTACTTTAGTAGCCATTTATATTCTTAGTATATTTTTGCAGGACATCAGAGCGTGATGCATTCGAAATCAAGTGTTTTGGCGCAACTGAATTATTTTTGGATTGGGCTGCACGATTAACAATATGACCACACTTTTAATTTAATTTGTTGAAATGAAAGAGGCATTTCAGACTCTAGGTTGACATTTCATAAAATACGGAATCAACTGTCTATGGATGGATATTGTAACGTTCAAATAGTTAACATTCATTGACGAACCATTGCAGATTTGATTCCCCGTTCTAAATGATCTGCGATCGGAACGGTTGGCTGACGATGGGCCGGAATTGGCGAAAAATGTCCAAGGTTTATTTTCCACTGCCTTTCGCCATTTCTTGGTATATAACAGACAGCTCGGACGTAGAGTTCGACGATGGCCATTGCGTGTTTTACAATAGATTGAAAGAAAACGCGGTGAACTGCGCGTAAATTAGTGATAGTAGCATTGATATTGATAGTAGTAGTAGAAGTGGTAGTAGTAGTAGTAGTAGTAGTAGTAGTAGTAGTAGTAGTAGGAGTATAAATGCTAGTAGACTTGCGTTGCATTCAACGCAATCTCTGTTCTATGACCCGTCTGTGCCCGATGCGGAGCAGAGTCCGGAAAACCAAAAGGCGTTCGGTTACAGGCGGCTGGCACCAGAGAATACGCTCCTAAGCATATGAACCTGCTCCAGCCTGATGAAAAACGAAAACCACGGTTAGTATTTGAACACACCAACATGACAGGAGGAGCGGCATGGTCGACAGCTTTCATAGACTGACCCTGCGGGTGACTAGATCCTATCATCCATGCAGTGGGACCGAAGAACGAATTTCTCAATTATGTGTGAGATGCCGGCTTTGTTTGGTCATAGGAGAGTGTCCATATGATTCGTGCGATAGTTTAGAGACTGTTGGCGTTAGCAGATGGTTTGTGTATGTGCTCCAAAGATGCCCAGAGAGACCGATTCGCGCAATAAAAGTTCTCTGAAAGTGTAGACCTGTTTTGAAGAGTTGACTGTGGGCCTTTCGGCCAGGCTTCACCGGAGATTTACGTGATTCTCATTTGGCTTTGGCAGCGCGCAATAACGAAACACACGTATCTAAAAATATCCCAAACGCACTATTTTTTAAACCTAGTGCTATTTTTGATGTTTTATTGATTCGCTTTTTGCATGGAAAAACTACCTTATCATGTAAAACTTAAGTTTTCTTAGAAGCTCCGATTTTTCACTTTTCGGAATTTTCTGTTTTTATAAAAAAACACTTTTATTTTACTACATGCTAGTAATTGATTAAATACAATGTCCTTTTTATTAAGATATTGACTTTTATAAACTAAGAATCTAGGGAACGTAGCTTGGGCTTTTTTTGTGTACCGAGGACTTTCTTCTAAAATTCCACGGATCTCATCAGTTAGACCACTTAGTATATTTCATATGTTCTTGCGCAAAATGATATGTGATAATGATCGGATTTAGCGTTACTGTGAGGATTAGAAGGGTCAGTGCTAGAAGATGGCTAATTCCAAGGTTAAAAGTTTAAAAAAGAATTGACCCCCGGGCATTTAGTGCAAGGCCACCTGGGGTATGATGCTGGTTATAGCCATCTGCTCGAAGCCCAGTTACGGCCCTTGCAAATAAATGATAAATTGATTTTATAATTACGAGACAGGTCACGAGTTTATCTTCGCAGCTGCGAGAATAATCGCGCCCTCTGGCAACAAGACAGGGCGTGAATTGATTGAAGCCTGGGCCTCGGATGAGAGCTTAGTCAATCGATTTATCGATCTGGTGCCGGCACATCGCACTGCGCAGGCTTCTCCGGACTGATGGCACTGGTGGTTGCCTTAAGGGTCGGTTGGCGCCTGCCTCCTATAACTGCTGCTAGCCTTTTACTTGATACCTTTTATCGCTGACGATGGACTCCAGAAAGAGCCCGAAAGCTCAGACGAGTAACCTTATGATTCCGATTATCAAAATGACCTCTCCTTTTCTATCTGCGAAAACCTGCCTCAATTCGTGAGATATCTTTGAGCATATAATAAACATACACGGGGATAATTTTCCGAATAATACTACTACGTCAAGAGGGCAGCCGAGGAAGTCTGTATTGGAAAGGTAAATGATTAAGGCGGGCTGGAGAAGCAGAAAGTTTGCAAAGAGTCTGTGTTCGCATGGTGGGAGGGATGAAAGGAAGAAAGGAACCCGGTTGGTAAATGGTCGTGGCCCACCGTCCTTCGAGTTGTCTACTGTGTCAAAACATTCACGGTTTTGGTGGTTCAACGAATTAAACCCCCGTTAACCTACAACGACATTTGATATCAGAGGACGGGAGTTTCAAGGCAAATGACAACGGTTTTCACTATGTGATTATTTACAGATAACTGGATAGTTACTAAGCGGGCAGTATAGTTAATAATTGCATATTATACACTGCTGACTTTCTGCTGGCCGCTTGCGAATATAACGCAGTTATATCACGCAATAGCTGATAGTTTTCAGGTCAAATATACATATCAAATTTCGGACAGAAACTTTAAAAGGTCTGCCTCGGGTTCACACACTTACTGCCTCGGAAATTAAATGGGACAGGCTTTAACTGTTACAGATGTACACTCCCTGTTTAGTCGTAGTCCGTTTTTTGGCATCCATTACCCAGGATAAAAAGAGGCTTTGTAACATGTCTTTGGTGCCCAGTATCTGCTAGATCCGAAAATTTCAGAGCAATGGTCATATATTATTTTGCACAGGGGCTTTGACTTCCGAAGCATAACAGCCACCAGATATTAAACTGAGTGGATTTCAATTGCTTTGGTGTGAATGAATAAATTTCCTGCTAACTTCCAGGTTTCGCCAGCCATACTATCTATTCGCGGTTTCACCTCAATTGCCCCTTCTCACAATTTGCAGTTCCAGCACCTCCCTCCCTACAAAGCACCTAGTTTTTAATCGAACTTAAGTTTTTCTTTAAGCAAATCTGCAATCCCAATAAGCACATTGGGAAAAAAAATTGTCTGTGTATCGGCATAATGTGGATATTACGCAGTGGTTAACGGGTTTCAACCCAAACACAACTTACAATCTCGGTCTATGCTTAAAGACCATGAATATACTGATAAATACCGCAAAAAGAAATTCATTTCTCAGGAGATTACAAAGTTGAACTTTTAGAACCGGTATATCAACTAGAAAGCAGACATAGAAAGCTGGGGATCCACTGATGAGCCGGACCCACCGCAGCTGTGTCAAGCAGCGGTGGAATACCGACGAAACGCGTGTCTGGGCCTTTTAGCTAGTATCAAGGCTGTTAGTATGGTAAGTTAAAACGTCATTTTATACTACTTAAGTCTGTCTGTTGGCAGGAATTGGATATTTCGCAGTGGTTGACGGGTTTTAAACACAATATACACTTACAATTTCGGAGCACGCCTATAGACCTTAAATATACTGATATATAACGTGAACCGAAATTAATTTCTCAGGAGATTAAAAAATTGTTCGTCTACAGTGCAGTAGTACCTATATGTGTGACCTTTAAGCACTACTTTTACGGGGTTCGTGTTTTTTTCAGGGTTATGAACATACTGATATTTCTGAAAAGAGATAAGGAATTCTCCTGCTCACGGTTTATAGACGCTTTTAACGTGATCATTCACGTGATTCTGTTAAAGTGCAAAAGTCTGGTAAGCGAAAACAAGACTGACCTTTCCTGAAGCACCTGTAGGCTTTGCAAAGCAATGAGCCAACGGGAACCTCCAAGCCAAAAACTGAAATTATGAGCACGAACGATTAAGCAATGCAAGGGGTTAGGAAGGAAAAAGCGAACATTAGGTACTTGCTTTTGTACAAGGAAGACAGTTAAAAATAGGTGAAAATGGAATCCTAGAAAACAACATCATTGAACTCCTGTCGTCTTTACACAAAAAACTCGTTCGGGAACAGAAGTTCAGTGGGCAATATTGAAACCAGCGTTTCTTGGCAATTATATGGCTACGTGATCGATTATTTTCAAAGTTGAAAAGCGATTGTTTATGAAAGAACACAAAATTTGAAACAAAACTGTCGAATATTAATAATTTTATCGGTGTTTTAATATGTCAGATGTTGCACCGAGTTAGACTGCTGTTACTGACGTTTCACCAGCTGGTACAGGAATCAATACAAGTAAACTATGGCAGGGTTTTATGGCAGTGTCGGCTATGTTTCTTGGTAAAGAATTGATGTAATGTAAAATATATAACCTCTCTTAAGTTGTTTAAAGCGGTTATTGACCTTAAATGACACAGTAAACTCCCGTTTTTTCCTATTCTGGACTTTATCTATCAGTTTTTAAGGCACGTCAACTTTGGAGTTCTTTTTGTGTGTAAGTCACTGCGACACGTTATCCACGTGTGCTTTACGCATGACATCTGTATACTGCGTTGTTAAGTTCTGTCTGGCTTTCATAGCCTTGTAACTGTTTTTACTTAAAATTATGACGTTTGAACAGGCGAACAAGTTAACCGAGCCTAGCCTTCTGCGACTACGACACACACGAAAGTTACTCGAAGGCAGGTTGGAAAATTTGTATTTTGGTTAACCACATCATGTTCGCAGCTGTGTTTAAAGCTGGCTACGACCAATGAGCTAGAACAGAAAGGCCACGATAAATGTACACGCGGTTGCGTCCAGCCAATAACTTTCTAGGAGTCGCGTTCACAGGGATCTTACAGGAGCAGTCGCGATGGAGGGGGTCGTATCAAAGAGTGCTGGACGCTATGACGAAACTCTGCATTGTTATGTAAAAACGACTGTGGTTTTATTCCCACAGCTTGAATCAACAATCACATGAGGATTATTCTAGATTAACCTTCAGCTAACAGTTTTCAAAAAAAACATTTTCCTTTAAACCATACCCCAAACCTGGGATGCATGCATTCGCTCGCGTAAAGTTAGCTTGGTTTTCTACCGTCTTTTGGTTAATGAAATATGTTATATTTTTAGGAGAAAAGTTGCTGCTTATAAATATGTAAAAGTTATCTAGATTTCATGCAAATATTTACGTCTTACATTATGTCTATTTTAAGATAAACCTATTTTACAATTCTAGCCGAGCAATGTTTAAAAAAGGCAAATTTAACGATATCAATTCTTGCGTTGAAGAAATAAGACCTAATTGGAGTTGGTAAACTTAAATCGTTTGATATATCCTTAGATTGGGACAGCGTTTAAACTCTATCTTTCTCGCAGCATGAACGGTTGCATATGAGTGAAATAGGCTTTACAATTATCCAATCTATTTGAATCGGTAATAGTTGCATTTCCTATCTTACTATCGGTGTAGTAATAAACTAAAAAATTACACATAAGCTGTTTGATAAATTGGCTTGGGCAGAGAGGTGCTGTTGTCTGCTTAAATATCACCTTTATAGATAAGGACGTTGGGATTATAACCTAACCTTTGAATTTAAGCCAACAGACAGCTGAAAATATACACAAGTGGAAGGTAAAATCTGCCAGTGGCACAATGCAGAGGAAAGGGCCATTCACCGACGTACTCCGCAAGCCACTTGATGTCCCGGGGCAAATTTGAAAAACCATCTTGACCAATTAGATAGTTTTGTAAAACTTCCCCCATTTCTGATCTACAGAGTGGTAAGCATTCGAAATAGCAGTAGGTCATATCCCATTATACTCAGTATTCTTATGTTTTTCCTGTTTAGTTTGAGGATATCATCCGTTCTATGGCCAATGTGTTCATTTTTTCTACTTTCGAATCCTCCGCTCGTTTAGTAAACACATAATAAACATGAGGCCAGGGTGCCTTTGGGACTGTCTGGACCAGAATTTCTTTTAATTGCGGGAATATTTGGAATAAGATTTTGACCTGAAAGGTGCTCATATATTTGACTTTCCCTTGTTTACACTATGGTTTCAGCTGTAACAGCAAAACTAATTACGATGAACTAGGTCACTAGGCCGTTTTGGTCTCTGTTTACACGTAGCTTTCAATAACGATTTCTGATGAGCTTAATGATCTTACACGCAGTAGCACCACAGGCAAAAAATGGCGTCGACTCTCAGATGGCATTGCACTCGACGAGACTTGGCCACTCGGTGATGTCGGCATGCTTCGAGACGTGGCAGGTGCGTAAGCCTATCGAAAAGGCGTCAAGGCTAAGGAGGTTTAGCCCTAACGGCTGCAAAATTCCAGGCCCGATTCCTTAGGAGGTGAGATAAGTCTTGGGAAAAGTAGATTGTTCGGAATAGTTTATTCTGCAGAAGGATACAAGAATAGTTAGGACGAAGGTTGATTCGGTCTGGCGTTGCGTTAGCCGTGAGGGCCGTGAGAGCGCGGCAGCGTTGACGCGTATACACCGCTCAGGGGCGGAGTGCCGAGTGAGTTCTGGGGCCAGTAATCGGGGGTGGCAGCCGAGTCCTCTCTTCGTCTCACGGCCTTGATGGTGATTGGTTGGAACGCACGATGGTAGACACTGGCGTAGGCAGTCCGTGTCTCGTGCGCCAGTCTGCGTCTGGTCGGATGCAGGCTGAAAAGTACATTCGCGCAAGGTCCCATGCGCTGAGTGACATTGTCTATAGCGTCAAGAGTCAGGTGGGTGTCGGGCAGAAGTGACTTCTACAAGCCGCAATTTGCTTGAGTCATGGGTTACGAGCTCGCAGTAAAGAAACAGGTTCAATGACCCCCCCCCCCGTTCTCGGCTTGGCAAAAGTAACTAGTGATTTGTAGACTTGATTTTACTTGTACTTGCTGCGGCTGCGATCATTATGATGCCTCGAAATGTACTTCTCCACGCCCGAAGATCCGTGACAGCAGATCTGGACAGTCAGATCCATTCTCTTCGCCAGCACCGGAGACCGAACATTCAAGGCCCAAGCGCCTCTTCCTTGCGAACTGATTGGAAAAAAGTTATGAGTTGATCCCCACATCGACGTTTCAAACTAGGTAACGGCTTCGGGTCAAAGACAATTGCACTGAGCTCGTGAGGTTGACTACGTAGAACGTACCTAAACTACATCAGCCCTTTTTCCTTAATGGCCTGGGATATCTTCGCGATGTTGTCGCAGCGAGTTCAAACAGTTTCGGTTGAGACGAAGTCGGTGTACTTCACACGAAAGAAGATACTCAAGCAGTAGACGTCAAATACTCCAGCTTCCGTTCGTCGTCCATGTGTAAAACCTAGAATTCACAGTTGTTTAGAAGAACAGACCACACAGATGCATGGCAAACGCGGAGCTTTGTTGTCATAGAACTATCGCGTCGAGTCCATAGGCACTTTCAAAGTCTGGAGAAAACTTGTCCAGCTGCGTCATTCCGGGAGACAGTGTCATCCTTACTCTGTCCATTCGGCAGCAAGCTCGCTCCGAGCTTTTTGAAAGTGTCTACTTCTTCAAGTTGGCAGGCATTAATCTCGAGAAGTGCCTTCTCTTGAGCGGTGATGCAGCATGGGAACACTTTGGCGTTTCCAGTGTTTATGGACAAACCGACCGATTTCGCGACCTCGCTCACTCGTGATCGCCAAAGCTTAACACTAGTTAAGAGACATCATTGGCATAGTCGATATCAGTCAGTGATTTGGAGAGCACGCTGGCTAACACAATAGCGGACAAGAAGCCTGGTGTGTCTGGTGATCGACCAATCATCACGCCAGCATCCAAAAGGCCTGATGGAATTTCATCAAGAGACGACCTACATGCTTGTTATGCAGAAATTAGTGCATTTAAGGACAATCATCCTTGATGCAGGCCGAAACCTCTAATTGTCGCAGGTATGCGGCAGCATAGCGACTGCATTCTAGAAGTACGGCAACCCCTGTGCGTTAATTAATTGTATGTGATGCTGTCTCACTGTTTCTCTCTCGTCTCCTGTTCGTTTTTTGCTCTTTCTCCCCCTCTATTTCTCTTCTTCCTTTCGCTGTTCTTGTTTTTCCGTCTCATTCTTGTTTTTTTCTGTCTCTTTTTCTTTCCTTGACCTCTCTCTTTCTGTTTTGCTCTCTCTATCTCCGGTACTGGCGTAAGATGAGGCAGTGGCCTGCCCGTTCGCCAAGTGGCGACTTGCTGTGGCAGTCCACGGCCTCATCGTAAGCCAACACCGGAGAGCCAGACGGCCGAGCAATCATCACGCCCGAGCCCACCACCCGTGATGAAAGTTACACAGGTCAGAGCCCACGTGCCGTCCAACAAACAGTCCAAGTGCAAGAAGACAATTAACGTTAATTGGCGCTGTATGTTTGCGGCAATGACTGTATCCTATAAATACTGCAGACTTCTGTGCATACATTACCTGTTCCTGATACTTATGCCTCTGATGATGAATCCACGACGGATGTCGAAACGCCAGGTGAATACAGGTATTGTCCCAGCAATCGAGTCTTCTTCTTCTTCTCAATTGCCTCCTGGGACACGCATATTCGCTTGTATTGGCAAGTGAGGACAAAGGTTGATTCGGTCTGGCGTTGCGTTCGCCGTGAGGGCCGTGAGAGCGCGGCAGTGTTGAGGCGTCAGCTCCACTCAGGGGCGAGATGCGGAGTGAGATTAGGCGTCAGTAATCGGGGGCGATAGCCGAATCCTCTCTCTGTCTCGCGGCCTTGAAGGTGATTGAGTTGGAGCACACGAAGGTAGACGCTGGCATGGGTGGTTTGTGTCTCGTGCGCCAGTTTGCTTCTGGTCGGTAGCAGGCTGACAAGTACATTCACGCAAGGGCCTGATTTGAGTGACCTTGTCTGTGGCGTCAAGAGTTAGGTGGGTGTCGGGCAGCAGCGACCACTACACTATCGCAGTGCGCTAAAAACCGTTGTCGGCTTAGTGCGTCTTGTTGTGTGTATTGACTTACCGCGGGCTGAGAGTCTGGCTTAATGGCTGTTTCTTAATGGGGCCTTTATGGTGCTCGCAGTCAGACACTACCTAGCCAGACGTACTGTTGGTACGTGTGTTGAGTGTTGGTCTCGCCAGCTGTTTGCACCCTCGTACAATCTCCGGCCTCCTTAAGTTTGTCCTGACAACTGAGGCCCGGTGGGGGAGTGGTGAAAGAGTGGGGTAGATTCTCCGCAAGTCTACTTTCGCTTTATATCTCGCGGGAGTCACCACATCGCTTCAAAACGTCCATAAACACCAGCATAGCCAATTGAGGTCTGTACAATAACTGAGGACGGTAAGTATGCCTTGGCTTTCATGGGCTCGGTCTCACTTCAGATTATCGGCAAACGGTACATACTGCTTAGAGTCTTGTCCTGAAAGAACTCCCGCCACCAAGTCACAGAGCTTTCCACCCTAATCAAAGACGACATCGACAGTAGACAGACAGTCCGCTCTAGGAAATACCCCTAAGACCACGAAATGGTGACCTACTCCATAGGTATAAGGCTTCATCCTGATGCTCTCGAACACATTTGATGTGCAGCTAAGTAAGGCAGACCACTGATAGTGACTGGTAGTTCTTAAACAATACCCGACTTCTCGTGGAGGCAGTAGTAGTAATAGTAGTGACCGATGATGATGATGATGATGATGATGATGGTTGTGTTGTTAGTAATCTACGAAAAGTTAGATAAATACATCAATGTATCAATTAGGCGCCGGCATACGGAGCTCTATGCAATCACCTGACTGGCGTCAGTGATAATCGATTGAACTATACCCACTTTATTTGGTCATTGATTACCTTGTATCCCTATAATTGTGACCTTTTTTCTGCTGCTGCTGCTGCTGCTCTTGTTGCTGCTATATGTGAATATAAACTTTTGATTGAGCTCTCAGGCAATACCACAGCCCGGTAGCGATAGTCATCGTCAATAACGAAGGAGGAACAATAATAGTAGGGCGTTCAGTCAGGTCCCTTAATGACGAATTAGTTTCTACGCCCTTCAAGTTTTGTCCTGTCAGAAAACTTTAATTCGGGCACTGCGACAATGCAATACCAGTAGGACTAATTTTGCGGTCAACAGTCAATCCAACAAGCCAAAAAGTGAAGAAAGACAACAGAGAGAGCATGGAAAAGCCATGGAGTACGCGGTAAAAACGTAAGACACCCAATGTGATCTACAAAACAGGCCACCCATTGATGAGCCGGACCCCTTGCAGCCGCGCCTTTGTTTTTAGAAAACAAAATGACCTTCGATTTCGCCGCTGTAGGAGGACTGACAAGTTATACTTGTAATTTCGGTTAAAAATGTCAATTCATCACGATTATAAATGTAAACTGTCTGGTATTCTGGGCGATGAAGGAGCCATTGAGAGCACAAGTAGATCTCGTGTAACACAAAGGAGCCGATATGACATTTGTCAGCATATCTTCACCTGGCACTAGAGGGCTTAGTACTTATGCATGGTTTTGACATATAATTTCGAATTCAGTTAAACAAACATTGCAAAATTTAATTTTATATGATTACAGCTTTTATGCCTACAGAACGAAAACATTGGTTTTGGTAAAAAGGTGACAATACCCGCATAGTCAATTTACTTAATTACCCTATAAATGTAAAGGCCTGATGAGAATTATCGAAAACAAACGTATGTTCGCCAATTCATCTTCTGAATACCGTAATTGTTTATAGTTATTGCCAGGCCTAATAAAAGTATGGTAAAAGCAGCTTAATAAGGGTCAAAAGTTGTTTATTTTAATTAATCATTACATGTTCATCAATACTAACTTGCATAAATTCACGAAAAAATGCATTGCATGTTGCCAAGGGCTTCCAAAGAATATTCGAATACTCATACATACTTGCCTGACTGAAAGGAAAACAAGTTCTCATATTCTAAAATCAAAAATTAGGCAAACCAGCGGACTGATGACAAAAGACTGAACGATATGCTGATATTGCATTTTTCCTGCTTCCATATGGTCCAACCTAACTAATTTTCACTAAACTTTTCGGTAGGGCTGTCTTTTGAGCCCCCTAAATTAAATTTCGACTGCCTACAGTCGAATTAATGCCAATAGGCACTGTCTACTATTCATTTTAGTCAATAAGCATCAGCTACCTCAGCAACGGGAGTTTATGCTGATCGATTTGATCATATTTAGCTCACTAAACAATTAAAAGTAGCTTAAGTTTATTTTCCTTACCTGAATTTGCGCCCAATTTAACACGCACTAACACTCCTTAATCAAGTACTTAACCTGTTACCACGAACTCCATTAGACATTTGGGCGGTTGGAGTTTATTTTCGGGCGACTGACACAGTTTCCTATGTGCAAAGGATGTGCAGGAGACGAAATTCGGGTTTGAGTATTGTAAGGGAAGCCAAACCTTCTTATTTCGAGATGGGCATAATTTACACAGTGGTTTTCTGCAGGCTATAAGGAGCACATTTTTGAAAAGAGGACTTACCAGCTGCCATCCTTTTATATCTTCAAAGCCAAGGTAAAGACTGATTCGTCTGTGCATAAATAATGGCGATGTTTCAATATCCAGTAAACCTAAAGAACGCAATATTTTGCCGAGAATTTATGTTCCTGTGTGTATAAATATGCACAGGTAGCCAACAATCTTCGTGACTCGCCCCTAAAATAAGTCATTGAATGAATGAAAGATACTGAGGTTATATTTATCCAATAAATTTGTCAATGATCTGATGTTATACAATAGGTACTAAGAGCTTTAGGGACGTGGAATTTTCGAAGTTCCATAAATTACTTTTGCATGCAAAGGAAAAATGTGTAAGCAAGGCTCTCAGCTATGCCGAATATGTACGTTTACAGAATTTTTCAAGTAATATTTGATTTGTTGATCGGTTCTTTGAAAAAGTATGGTAAAGAACTCTAATTAATACATAGAATCTGTGGCTCAAACGTTTTTACATAATCTACTTATCGTTGAACAAAAGAATTACGAGTAACCTTCATTTGCAGCTTCATTCCTAACCTATAAATCTGTAAAATCATTAAGGACTTGGCTCACTCTCATAACATCTATTTGAACTCTATAAATTCAATTTAATACGGAAATTATCATGTATTGCCAATTTTATGTTGCATCTTCAGTAAAGAAAATTTTAAAAATCCAGTAGGAATTTTAAGGAGAATTGCCAAAACCTCAGTAATCCAGAAATTTATCAACCAAACCTTTTCAAGACTTGGACTCGTCACAAAAAATGACAATATTAGGAGTTCAAGGTATTTGGATATAACCGTCAAACCGTAAAAATGTAGGCGACTGGAAAGTAATGTAGATTTACGGTTGATGTATGCAGCCGTTTTCCAGGGATAGTACAAATTCCGGCTTATAAACAAACATTCATAGAATTAAGGAAGTTTTGCAGAGATAAGCGGCTAATACCCTGTTTTTTAAGTCTCTTACGGGCTCGTTGTTTTGTCAATTCTGATCGGGAAAATGATAAATATATGGACTTCACCGATCTAGAAGAGGCACAGTTTAGTTCCCCTCCCACCTAGAGCTCACAATTAGAGCCCGCGCAGGCAGTCATATAGTGGCAATTAAGATATGATGATAAACTGGATCCGATAAAGCAAAGGAGACCGGAAGGGCTATTTCTGGCTTGTTAGCCGTCATGAGCCTCTCATATCCAATCTCAAGGTTGCAACCCCCGAGATTCGAACCCGGGACCTATGGTCATTGCGTTGATTACTCTACCTCAGCACCATTGGCTCGTTGCTTTGTCGATTGAGATCGGGAATATGATGCATTTATGTGCTTTGCCGATCTAGTAGAGGCATAATTAAGTTCCGCTTTGCCCATGAGCTCACAATTAGACCCTTTTGCTTTGGAGAATCCATTTCATCATCATATCTTTACAGTCACTATGTGACTGTGCCAGGGCGCTCTCTATATATATGTATGCATAACCATCAATAAAGCTATTGTTTTTTTCATACAAAGCAGAGGTAATGACATACGCCTTTTTCACAGTTATTCTGGGAAATTAGTGGTTCAATTATGTATTATTTGGCTATCTTGTTTATTCTTTCCTTTACAGCTCTGTAAAACAACAACAGCAACATTGAACAAAAGGAGAGCTTTCATGTAGAGTCGCGAGCCTCCGGGTAAATGGAGGCCCGGTTTAAGATACTGCGCTGGAAACTATAGCTGTCTGCTCTTACCTGGCATAGACTGTCTTCACTGGCCTTTTCAAAGAGTCTTTTAGCCATTCTGCGGGTTTCCAAGCGCGCTAATTATTTTGCAATTTGCATACGCTTTCGGTCACCGAAACCGCGTGCAATTACACCCCTCACCAAATGACCTCCTACAATCGGCTTTCAAAACTGAAAAAAAGAAAGACGTTTGCGTCACAGCTTACCTTTTGAGAGCCAAAGTTGCCGCTTAATGCTCTCATCCTATTGGTTGTTCTTCGGGCCCGGCGATATGTGAAACCTTTGCCAGCCTGATGAATGAGCGAAATGAGGATAGCAGATTTGGACCAGCTGGATAGTCAAGTGAATGTGCGAGCTGGAAGGTGGTCTGTCAGGTAATTGCCTGCGCCAGTGAAAAAAATTACGATTTGAAAACGTCGAGGACATAGCAGACAAATCGTTTATGCGCTTACGACGGGTCCACAGAAAAGCGGTGTGGAATTTATAATGCGGGGTGGTTCATTAAAACTGAGAGCTTGGCGTTCGGAGCTTGCATGTAATAACCTTTGTAAGAAAGATTAGGAGAAAGGAGGAGCGAAGGGATATAAGGTAGAGATAAAAATGGCCAACGAAGCAATTCTATTGTGCTCAGCCTATTAGAATGAGGAGAACTCTGGAAGTGAAATGTAGTGCACTATTTAAAAGAAGCCGCCGGGGAATTTTTATTTCCCATGCCCTCGATAGGATAAAGGTGTAGGAATGCCTCCTACTAAAGTCCAGGGAAGGAAGGAGTCGGGTTTAAGGTGAGCTTTAGTGTTGATATTAGAGTGTTTAGTGTTGAGGGTAGGAAAAGAGGTAATGCACCGTTCCTAAGATGTATTGTCCCATCATCAGTATTTCTAAAGGGTCATTTCTATTTTCGGAAGAAGAGGAAGCGATCACTAGAAAAAGGGTTTTATTTTCCTGATGTTTTTGCTACCGTCGGGAATCCATAATCATAGGTGATGCTAGCATTTTCATAGTCATGCGCATTTTCTTCTTCTTCTTCTTCTTCATCTGAATTGCTTCCTTGAACTCGCATATTCTTCACTATTGGAATTCCTATTTTTTTGTTCTTCTGGGGGGTGGGACAAAACTATCCTTACAACAAAAGAGACATTAAGACGACTAAAGGACTGTAATGTGTAGCTTAAAGATAATTAAGGAACGTGTGGTTTAAATATTTAAGGGGATACACCACTTAGGAGGAGCGGATCGTTTCACAAACCTGGTGTATGCTGTGATTGCTCTGCACGTGTTTCCCTGAAGCTATTATTAGCCTAGCAGTCACATCTCGACCGACTAAATGACATGAGTCTTTACCGTGTGAGTCTCACACTCAGTAGTCCTGTCTTCTCTTCAACCGTCCCTCCAGACATAAAAAGTGTCCATATGAAAAAGCAACAGTGATCCCGTAGACAGTCCAGGAAACTTACAGCCGTCTTCTTACTGAATGAAAAAATTCTGACTCATAGTGGAGTCCACAAGACGTCTGGGGTGAGTAAGCCATCTTATTCGGGGTAAGCATTGCTTGCCCTCTTATGGCAGAAGCGGATAAAACAGATGGCATACCCAAATACTGGATGACCACCCCATTCACAAGGTGGCTGTGACTCATGAATGCAAAATAGACAATCGAAATAGCATGTGAAAAAGTCATCGCTTCTGTCTTAGAGCCTCCTTACAGGCCGTCAGAATGACACTGACCACGCCGGCAGTCTGAAGTGTTCGTTCTTTATATACACGTTGCTGAATAACCAAAGGGAAAGGAGAACAGCTCTAGTCCCAAGATAATGAGTACTTAACCTAGTAGAGACAATAGATCTGCGCAAGTCCTAACTCTCCAACCTCAGAAGTCTTGATCAGATGGGTGATAGTTTAACCTCCGTGTGGAGCGGCCTTACAAAGGGCTAAGGGACGAGATGTAGGGGACCACCATTGCCGTCAGAAACCATATCCTAGGACAACCTCTCTGTAAATCGTTAGGCATCGACGATGGTCTTATTACTATGAGGCTGCCACATCACAGGGAAAAATTCGTCATTGTCATGGCTGCCTAATCTTTCCCCGATGATCAGCTTCGATGATTAGTAGAGCCTACATGCCTTCCTGGCTAACCACCAAATATTCAGCGCTAAAGCCTCGCAAGTACCTCGCCGCCAACTAAACCCATATGCGCTTTGCCATTGAAAAACTGTACGAAAGCAAGTGAAGCCAATACGATTGTACATAGAAATCTCCCGGCTCACCATCACAGGAAAAACCTCCGTCAATTTCCAGGTCAACTAATTGAACCTTCGTTGAAAGCAGGACCTTTAGCCTGAACGTCAATCCGGATTTTGGAAGAATATTTTCTCTACCAGTCAAGTTAAGTGAAAACCTCAGTTCAACGTGATTACAGGAAGAGTCACCGCAAACAGAGGAGTGTCGGAGAACAAGGCACACTGGCCATAAATAACTGAACCAAAATCGCAACATTTCTATGGCAGCTGGATGTTGCAAGAGCGTGCTCATACGGCATGCTTGCCTCATTCACTTTAAGTGAAATTTTCCTGAAATAGCGGTCAAAAGGAGCTATTAGTACGATACACAAAAAGGGAATGATAAGGGCTGGTTCTGCAATAGTTGAAATATTTTAGTTCAGTTGACTCACCTGTGAAAAATTCGCGGCCGCGGTGGGACTCGAGCCCACACAATAAGGAAGAATTTTGTGCAGCCAACACTCTACTACTGAGCTACGAGATTCACCGTACGCCGTGAATACAATCACACTTGGATCGATTTTACGCACCCAATTTACTGCTCTATGTAATCCACAATTACGGGTCAGCAAGCTGACTGCGCAGGTATGATTTCCTAAGCAGTCATCTAGAATCCAACAGAATGGTCACGAGGATCGCTTAGTGGTTAGGGGATTTTGGCAGATTTGCTTAATTCAGTTGACCCAATTGTGAAAAATTCTCTGCCTTGGTGGCGTCGAACAGCAGTCAATTTCCTGCTCCGTAATGGCGGATTCCATACGAGCAGTATTTTTGGCTAATAAAATCGATCAAAGTCATGGTGTGTAATGTAGCTCAATGATAGAGTCTTGGCTGCGCAAAAGCCTTCCCTACTGTATGGATTCGGTTCCCACCAAGGCCGCAAATGTTTCACAACTTAATTAAGCAAATCTGCCATACCTCTCTAACGAATGTTTTTTAATAAACATTTTTCAAGGAACCGGTTGCTCAGTTCGCCGGCAACCGACTAGTAAAACTAAAAAAAACAGCCTTATCGAGACAACATATATTTTTAACTTAAAAAATACCGTCAAGGTGACTGATGCGATGCAAGCCTGAGTGCAGAAGATGAAGCAACTGATAATTCAACCAGCGTAAGCGCTGAAAACACTAGAGCCACCCAGCGAAGTAGGCGGAGCTGGAACGATTCCGTGCATTTTGTTTTACTAGTTAAGCAGGCCTGCTCTCGTGGGAATAAAATTCAACCACGCTGGGGGTGAGCGCAGTTGCTGGCTCTACCAGTAACCGGTGTGTACATGTGTGTGTGCATGTGTTACGCAGCGGTTTAATAAAGCGGTCGTTGGTCGTACACGCACGTAAAAGTACCCTTAAAGTAATCTTAGGCAGGAGCGAATGCAGCCTAGTCCTCAGTCCGAAGAAGGCTAGCTCACGAATGAATGAAAGCGTTCTTGTTCCAGGTAGTTGCATGGATGAAAAAGAAAACCTGTCGAGCACCAGATCAGGTTGTTTCTGTTATTTCTTTTGTTTTGCTACTACCTTTTGACTATTTCTCTGATGACGAATCTGCGGCGGATCTTGAAACGTCAGACGAATAAAAGTATTGTCCCAGCGATCGAGTCGCCTTATTCTCTATCAATTTTTTTATTGTATTGAGCTTTCGCACCCATAGAAGCGTCCACTTTCAGATATAAGAAGCAGCAACCAAAAGGAGCGTATTTAGAGTGGTGATAGGCCAATCGACTCTCAGAGGTCATCATGTCGTCAAGGCCAAGTTGTAGAAAGCACAACCAAAAGAATAAGGGAGGGGGAGTTAAGTATAGCGGTATACGCTAATCAACTGTCAGTGAAGTCGGGGTCATGAACAGCAATTAGTGTAGCAGCTTGTTTCCGCGGTAGATGGTCCTGCTAATTCTGCCTCCTCTTCCGACCGGCTTTTCGAGGGGTCCTCTTGGCTTGCAATTCTTACGTTTGGTTTTGATCTTTTTCTGTACTTTACTGATATAAATGACTAACACCCAAAGCAATAATGACAAAAAACAGCGAGAGTTTGAAGCTGTGTTAAATATTAATGAAATAACTACAATCTCAAGTCCTCATGTACACAGCAATAGAATTCCAGCGTTGTTGTCAATGCATTCAAACAGAACGGTCTATCAAGGAAAAATGGAGGTGAGAATGTTGAAGGTCAAAGTTAGTCTGGGACATCGCCACTTTATAATTTACTTCGTTTTCCAACCTTATTCGCAGCACAGGTACTAGGTACTCTGCTGCTGTACGGAACAGCTGTGAAGTATTCGGCTCACCACCGGGTCTCCCAGCATTCCTTCTTTGCTTTCTGTTAAATACACCAATTTTGTCACGCTGTCAAAAGATTAATATCAAATATAGGTTTGCGCCTGTACACCCCTCAGCATACTGATCCACTCCATGTTCAAAATTGATCAATGAGAAAAATAAAATGACTTCAACTGCTTTACCCTCTTAGAACGCTTCCGAAAGAAAATAGGCTCAGTACCCGTTGTGATATTTAATCCTACATATAGCACGGTGTTAATTTATTTGGCATAACCAGTCCTCACCAAAATCCGCAATTCTCACAAAGACCTGTTTGGTAGTTGGGCCTCTGGAGGCTGTATGAGCAGTTTTAACAGGTAGAATTTCAGTGATCGTTATTTTACTTCCGCATATGACTCAGTGGGCACGTGCGCGATTGATATTTTGGGTCTTGTGTTGACAGGGAAGGTGCAAATATAAGGTAAGCATAAGCTCAACAGTCAAGCTACGTTAAATGCCTAGTTGTCCAATCGGGTCAATACTTTAATAAAATAAATTTACAAAAGATATAGGGGTCAAATAGCCCCGATGTTATAATGTTAACAGTTATCTCCGGAAAAATGACGGTGTTTATAAATTACACGAGGAATGAACAGAAGGTGATGCTGCATTGCAGGCATGAAGGAAGGATGTCTTAAGTTTCGATGTTATCGACACTGTTATTTAGATGATGGTCTTAGTGACGTTGCAGTGACGTTGCAGTGAATTCGGAGTTTTTCAGGGGGATCAATTCAGACTTTGGAAGGACACTGACAATAGGGACATACTGGTAGGGAGTAGATGCTGGTTGCTTTATTTCGTCGAATTTCAGTCTTATGTGAAAAACATTTTGCCCTAGCTTTCAGTGTTCCGTTGATTCCGAGCATAGATATTTCAATTTCATCCTCAATTTTTCATATCCTCAAGCGATTCGCAGGTTAATACTTTATGAGCGTTTTTAAATGTCTCTTATGGTGTCGCTTCTGTTCATCCTGTCTCCGACTTACATAACGAAAGGCCGTTGGGATGGTCACTTTGGTATCAGTCCATTTCTCACATAAAGATCGCATTCTTGTAGCTAGCCTTGCTTCAAAATGGCATAGATGCTCAGGATGAAATTCAACTCCACTCTAGTTGCTTGCACTCTGTGTATATCAATTTATTCAGCATGTATTCAGAGACCACACTGTTGATAGCTTTTTGACCAGTTTGCATAGCTTTGGTTAACGTTTCAAGTGTTCACAGCGTAGTGCCGAACCTATACTTACGGCGGCGAGGGTCAATAAAGCGGGATGGTCTTCAAATCCATGGAAGGGGGGGGGAGGTGGGTAAAATATGGATAATTCATGAACGTTTCCACAATAACGTTGATGACGGCTTAAATCCCTCAATTCTTTCCATTCCGAAGGATGCTCTTGAAAAATTAATAATCAGCATCAACAGAATTGATATATGCTCGTTATAAAAAAGGTCTCTATAAATACAACTACGTTCAGAGTAAAACGAATAAATTTTCGGTTGACTGGAGCGGTACTCTTTTATTATCCATTGGTCATTGAGGGATGGACATTCGAATTTGCTGGAGTGGGCGGGGGCACTCTGACGAACGCGATCGTTGGCGGTGTTGTACTTTCTTATTTCTAACGGAACTTTGACCGTGTGTTTTGCTTCTACAAGCCACGGTCAGACTAAAGAACGCATGACTACCAACATTTATATGGCACATTTCGCAACCTAATTATCCTTGCAGGGCAAACCATGCTCCTCTGAATAGGACTGCTGAGTACTCCCTAGCCGCTGCCAAAATCCATTTTAGGTTATGATCTGGTTAAGAGTAAAAACGACCCGAAGGCATTTGGGACGTTTGCCAAATTACGCTTAGGCCTCCTCCCCAAACACTCTGATGCTTGAGAGGTTAGGTGTTTGAGGCGGGTAACTGTGTCTAGCAAATCAAGACGTCCCCGTCTACACGGACCACCGCACAGCTGATTCAAATTCACTGTCAATTCTTAAATGCGCAGGTTGTTCATGCGGAGAACATCTTATTAATTGAACTGTATTTTTGGTTTATCTGCTGTGTAGAGCCCAGGTGAGTATTGCGTGCCAGCTGCCACTCAAGGGAATTTATTCTACCTGCAGCATTGCCCGTCAAGTGGCTTGTCGTTCCTCCATGATGGAGCACCCGCTTGCCCATCCCGTAATTGCGAAGGTATGTGCAACCAGCTGTCAAAGTGCCAGTTATTAACAGGAATGAAAGAAGATGCTAAGAACATCGTAAAAAGGCTAAATATTCCGTGTAATTTACAATATTTTCGTCACTTCTGTGTTATGCGAGGTCAGGAAAATTTCCCGTGCTACATAAAATTGAATTTAGCTAGAAGTGGAAGGTTAGTCTGTGAAGGTCTATTCAGGTAAATGCTCCAATTATGTTACAGGAGATTCTCCCATTTAATGCCTGATTGGTCCTCCGGCCTAAACAGGTGTTTCAACTACGAAGGATACAATGATTCGTTCTCCCTGTTTTTTGGACCTTCTCTAAACGCCTGTTCTTATAAGCGAGTCCAATCAGGTCGCAAACTGTCGGGCGAAAATGCCGTTGGTGTTGAGTGAGGCTACCTAAGCAGCAAAACTACTCCTTCGGGCACAATTGAAGCAAATACTGCAGTATTCTAAGCTCTTTGTGCATTATGTTGGAAATATACACATCAGGTGGGTTTTGGAGCATCCATAGGACGCATTATGTGTTGCCTTGGAAGCACAACCAACCGTCGCGAACGACGATGTCCATCACATAATACTCCACATAGTGAGCGCGGGACAGTAAAGTGCGGTCCAGAATTCTTGTAACTTGTCGATATAAGCGAAAGATTGATACACTCTCGATAATCTGGATTGAGTAATTTGTAATACTGATTATCACTTAGTCTGTTCTGAAATCATTTCAGTCACGATAGGTGGTGGCTGTTTGACGAGCTTCCTCCTGACCGCTTACAAAACGAAAACGTTGCTTCTTAAGTAGTATGCCTTTTTATCATTGAGGTTGACTGCCTTGATAAATTCAACTATATTTTATGGAAAACATGCACGAATAGAATTATTTCTTGTATTCATTAGGTAAAAAATTACGCCTTCCTTAAATTTATACTTAAAGAGAAGGTATCTTTCGGTTATATAATTTTTCTAAGCATGAGCTTTTTTACGATTGTGAGGTGTTCATTCAAAGAACATTGTGTCCGTCAATTTATTAATGCTGCCTATCATGTATACAGCATGCTCCACATGTGTGAATTCTTCCGCAAACCGTAAGCAAAAAGGTACCTTTCCCTAAACAGGATGTACACAGTGCGCTATTTTTAAACTTTGAACTCAAATGTAGCAGGCAGTGTAAGTCCAAATCATTCGGCAATTTAGAAACATTTTTAAAATCCATAAGTACCATTTCTTTGAGTATAAAATTAAGAGAAGGCGCAATTTTGCTATCAAACGCGTAGAAGAAATACTTTATTTTTGTGTGCTTTCCATAAAATATATTTGCATTTAAAAAGGCAGTTAAAATCTAGGATAACAAGACATGCTACTGAATTGACCACGTTTTACATAACATGCACTTGAAAAGTGGCCAGAAAGAAGCTTGTTAAACAGCCGGCATCCTATCGTGACCGAAATGACCAGAGTAGACTGCACGATAATCAATATAACAATCTTACTCAATGCCGATTATCGAGAGAGTATCAATCTTTCGCGTATTTTGACATGTTACACAAATTCTGGGTCGTTCTATGGATGGCTTCTCTAGAGTTGACCAACCCATTTTTTCCCTTCCATGAACAAGTCGAATTTCTTAATTTGTTAGATGTTCGAATTTGGCGCATCGATTGGCGTTTCATGAAGCCTACGCCAGAACGTGTTCACACACCCCTGCTGCGAAATATTCTCGGTTGCTGTCCAACGCAGTCCACTGTGGGAACCTTCTAAGAGGTGTATAGTCATTCGAAGACGACCCGTTCTGTGGTTTGTTTGCTAACGGGCTCTATCGCTTTCTTACCACTGCTGCAAATTACCTTATTTGCATTGCCATTTCAGTCCATTTTATTGTTTATTGTGGATTTTATAAAGGAGGACATGTACAGTAGATTGTAAAATTTGGAGATCAGAATTTGAGTGGGGGATTTAACATATATTGCAAGTTGTTTTTTTGTTCATTGAGTTGACTTCAGGCGCAAAATGCTGTTTACCAGATAAGAGTTCCGTTCAAATCAGTATACTGTGGCTAATACGGGTGGAATGGGGCCAAAACCAACGCTTATTGGTATCCAAGGGATGTCCTAAGCAATTAAACGCTGCGAAAAATAACTTCTTTTTGTGTGTATTGTAGTATAAGAGAATTGTAGTATATTCCAACCAAAAACTGAATAATAATAGGTGTTCAGAAAACACACAACTACGTTTTGCTTTCATGAAACCGAGCAAAGTTTAATCATGAAATAACGCATTATTGTCGGTAAAAGAAGAGCAAGTTAAATCTGAAAAATTCTATTTTGCAAATCTGCAAAGCTTTATGACATAAAATTAAGTAATAAACTTACAAGACCGTCATCGGTTTTAACCCACCGAAAATAATGAGCGTAAACAAGAATATATACAAACATCCGAGACATGCCGTCAATTTTCTCTCTTAAGCTATAGGCAAACTATTTCCAAACACTTTCCATCTATAGAGCAGAATCAGTGAATTGAAAATTTTGAAACGGAACAGGCAGAAGATTATTATTTTTCTCAAAAGCTTAATTAATATTCTGCCACCCTGCTCTGCTTTTATCTTAGGACTGATCCTTGACGAAAAAATATACTGAAAACTACTCCGGTATACAGATTAAAGTAATTTTTTTCATTTTCAGCAGAAGATATTTCCCTATGAAATTGCTCGCCAGAGTGGTCTTCAACATCAGTAAGGTTGTTGTATGCGGATGACTATTACTCATCTGCAATACTTTGCGATGAAACGTCAGGCAAAATATGTTTATAGGCACATAAAGAATGCCAGCAAAGGCAAGGGAAACTAAAATGACCATTGCTGGCTTAGTAAATATCATCAACCCGTCATCTCCAGCCTCAGCTTGCGCACTACACGGTGCTCGAACCCAGCGACGTTTGGATTTTGAAGCACAAAACTCTAAAAAATTGAGCCAAGGAATTCGCTTGTCGGTTTTGATGAAGCGTGTAGGCATTTGTGCATGGACGTTCATCGATCATCGGTTAAGGTACTCGCTCACTCCTTTCGTTCGGTCTTGGAGCTCACTCTCGAAGTCTGTCAACAGCCGCTGAGGTCATGCGCAACAGAGACTTGAACGCGCAACCTGTTGCGTACAATTTAGACGCTCGAACGCAGACAAAAAGTGTCTTGCGATGTGTACGTGGGGGCTAATCTGTCGCCGAGACTACCCATGTGAGCGCACAGAGGAATCGCTATTGGCGAATAGCTCAGAGCTCTTCAAACCCCCCCCACCCTCTTCGTTGATTAGGCGAGGAGGCGCTGATAAGTAAAACCTTGGAGCAGCTCCAGGTGTTCTCGTGACGATGAGCATCGATTTACTTCAAGCTTACACACTTATCAAGTGGCGAGTCATCCGATAGCGTTAAAATACCGATAGCACGCAGAGTGGACAATTTTTCACACGTGAGTGTGGGTCATGGCAGACGAGAGCAGGATGGGTCGGCGCAGTTGCGATGGGCGGCAGTCTCCAACAGACGAATCGCTCAAAGGTCTTCAGCCCCCTCTCGTTCAGTAGGCGAGGAGACACTGTAAAGTAAAATCGTGGAGCAGCTCCAAGTATTTTCGCATTGAATACCATTAGAACGATACTGCTGTGCTGACAAATGAGTAATTCTTAAGCCACCTTTAAAAGGGTCAGTGTGGCGTACTTGAGGAGCTATGTTTCGGCACTGCATGGAGGGAATGTAAAAGTGCGTTTTGAAAAAAATGTGTCTGCTTTCACACGTGACTTGATTTTTCCGATGACCCAAGATGCTAGCTTGAATGTCGGCAGTAGACGGTGAGGCAAAATCACATGGGCTATGTTGTTCACAATTCAGGCGCGGTAGCCTCAGACGTCGGCGCAGTACAAAAATTTTCGTCCTCAGCACGTCAGTAGGTCGTCTGGTGACCCCATAAGGGGTGTGGTCTGCACTTTGGTATTTTAATAGCAGCCGAGTTGCCGTTCAGCTAAGGTTCACAAATAAGCGCCTAGTGGAGGCTGGCTTCAATTCTGAGTATGGGAGTACGCATATAAGTCTTCTTTTGCTCCACTCAAGAGTCTGCAACGGTGTAAAACCGAGTTCGAAGCCATGTCGGTGGGTGCCCGGTGGGAGAGCATATTTGTCGACTTGCAATGGCTTGTATCCAGGTGCATTTATCTCTTTCGACCGGCCTTTGATCAGTTAAACTGCCGGCTTTGGCTTCTGTTTAACAATATTGTAACTTAGACTGTCCCCATGACTGCTGAGCGAGTACGAAGAAAAAGAGGCACACTGTAGATTCATGATGCGTTTAGTTGGGCTTAAATATTTTCTTTGGCTTCAGTAACGTTCTTGGGACCCCCTGTTTCCCTTAATTTTTATCGAGCCAACACTCTTGGTTATGAATTTGTGAGAAGGGTCAGTCAGTCTTTGTTCGAGGAGAAGAAGAAGAAGAAGAACGTTTGAGCACTAGGACAAGCCTAACGTTTCTGAATGCGTCGCGGATCCTTCATCAAAGACATTAGTAAAAACAGTAACAGAACCAGTTAATTCAAGCACAGATAGTAGCAATATTTATAAGATACAGCAATTGTAATACTGCACCCTTATTGCAATTAATAACTCTTCTATTGGTGTTGAGATTTTCTGTCAGCTGACAGTCTTCATTAGTACGCTGTGTAAAATTCCAGAATTATCTCTTATTCCTCCGTCAAGGTGACGTTGTCAGACCTACTGTGATCCAATTAGTGTTTTCACGTCAGAAGTGCGGACAAAGGACCCCCACATACACTCACAGCTTACAATGGCACTGGAAAACTGCGACTCTATGCAGAATTTAAAGTGAAGTTCAGGGCAAAAACCTCTGTAGCGGTCCAAGCAGTGATTGTACATAAATCGATACAATTATCAGATCGAATCCCAGATAAAAGGTAAAAGGTGGAATTCAGCAGAATGAGAATTTTATTGTGTACAGAAACCGAAGTTGATGTTTCAGGCAGTAGTGGCCGCTGTTGAAGTCAGGGCTTGTGTCGCCTGTAGAATCTCCCAGTTGCGTGGCCGCGGCTTGGCGTGTATAAGTGGCCATTGAGAAACCGCGAGTAGATGGGCGCGCGTGTGCCCGCCTGTGTGCGCACGTGTGTGTGTGTGTGATTGAATATCGATCAAGAGGTCCTCAGGTTAGCGAGTGAGAACAGCCGCCTGCGAAAACGGATGACGTTTGGGGGCGCGGACATTGAAGAACGAAGGAGGGGACAGGCATTGGTGCCATTCGTCACACCTTTAACGGGCTGAAGTTAAGATAAATGGATGCGCTCCTTTCGCATATGACTCCGAATATTTGACAGAGAGAATCTTTGGATTCATATGTTGCATGTCCAAGTGCCCCTGATTAAAGTCTCCATTTCCCAGCCAGATCCATGGTAAGGCTGACTGACGATGGCAGATGGAGCGGAAACCAACAATCCGCGTTTTCCTGTCGTTGTTTATTACAAACCCCAAAATATTTGACTCTCTGCACCATCAGCATATAACATAATCTATTACTATGATGTATGTTTTTTAAAAATTAATCTATAATTTTAAACCTAGCTTTAGACACGTTATTCCTCTAGGATTTTTTTTGCTAGCATAATCCCCTTATAAGCAACATATGCACTTTAAAGCCCTCCATCTGTTCACTGGACTCAGTCCAGCACACCTTTCGTAAACAGCAGATGACTTCTTTGTCAGCTGCTGGCTGCGGTGCATCCCACAACACTTCCCCCCCCCCAAAGGTGATGGCAAAACAAACCAATCGAGTACGAAACCTGCCAGAAGGTAAGACACCGGAGGAGACGACTTATTTAATCGCATGACGTGACAGGGCTAGCTGCATGCAACTGCAGGACCTCGTGAAAGCGTGGGGACCGAATGTGGGTGGCTCTGCCTCCGCGTAGACACTGACGGAGAAAGGAAGGTAATTAATCTGTGGATTTCTAGAGACTTTTCTCGCAGTCACCTAATCTATCTGTCTGTCCGACTGGCCTGCGCGCGCAGACACATGCCGAAATTTTGACGGTTCCATAGCCCCTGCATAACAGCCAATGAAAGTCCTTGCAACTCACGCATGGTATTATCGCTTGCTTAGCCTTTTCGTAGTGTACCTCTGACCCGCAACTAAATCAGCACCGGTAGCAGGCTAGGCTTTGTGACTCGGTGCCGGGTAGATGTCTCACTTCAATGGCCCAAATTGCATAAACAGACGTCATAAGCGTAGCCCCTTCGCGGCCTCTGTGTGGCACTTTGTGACTCTCCGTCCGTTGGTACATGTTATCATGCAACCTAGAGCCTTCTTTTAAGTTACCTGGCTAAAATGCGCGCTTCGCCCTCTACCCACATTGAAAAAAAAACGGCAAGCCGCATTGTGGCTTTTTTTCTAAGCCTAATATGGCGCTAAAATGGATTTCATCGTTTTGATGAAGACCTCATGTGCAGGCCTACTGTTTCTTATGGCGTGTGTCGCGAAGAATCACGTTCCAGAGAAAGAGTCTGGTGTTCTCAAGCTTTACCAATAGTTTTGAGAGCAGTACGTGTGGTCTGCAGATAGCTAGCATGATATCTCATGCTACGCTATTAAGAGCAGGCGTCCTGGATTAGTTGGCCATGAAGTAGTTGTGTCGGGATGGGATAGGATATACCTAGGTTAATTGATTCTGGGGGAAGATTGTTCTCCTATTAGACAGGAGACGTCCCCTTCACCTCGAAGTGAGTTCGATACTGCGGTATGCCAAAAGTTTCTTGGTGGTCCTCCGGTCGTCCTCTGGTCTAAGGAGGAATTATTACTAGCATAAGCACTCCTTATGTAGACATACAACTTCTGGCAGCAGTATCCTGGTGACCGTAGTCAAACATAAATAGAAACTGCCATGGGCTGGTGGATAGAGCTGAGTGGACGGAAACCAAGGGAAGCCCTGTTGTGCTCTGGGCTTCTACCCTGTACTCATTAGGAATATCATAATCCGAGGTTCACACTTCTTGTTAACATTGAGGACATATGAGCCCAATGCTGACCTTAATAAACGCCAATTTTTACGAGTAATAGCGTCAGAAATAGTACCAGTACTACTACCACTTAGCTACACTCCTTGTTACTAGTTCAATAAATAGCAATAGCAGTGGCAGTAGTAGCAGAACCAGCATTAATTTCCTTGAGTCTGTCTTGGCACCGAGTGAACGTCAGCGAGGGCAAAAAGTGTGATAATACCAGCGCAAAAGACTACCGTCCATTGAGACTAAGTTAGGTGGTGTTCTGGCCTGCATTGATGAAAGCGGCCTACACCCGATCCCGTTCGGTCATCTTGACTTTGTCTTGCCACCGGTTCAAACGGGTTGAGCGGGTTCAGAGTGAGGTAGACAGCTGTGCATGTATTTCGCTTAAATCTGGTTTCTGACGCCAGTCACATACCCTGCTGCTGAGCAGATGGCGGATTTCATCGAAATCGATTGTCGAATTATCGCAGATCACAGTTACACCAGTTACCCATTTAATTCACCCACTAACCGAGGAAACAGACGGCATCTTTAGCACAAACTCACTCCATCCACTGAGAGCACAATTGCGTGATATGTTAACCGAATGTTTGGAGCGCGTCTCCAATTAGGGCAGATAAGCGCGGCTTTTATATCGATCATCAGGTGGTATAAGTCCATAACATTTTACTCAGAGCAGGACAACGGCTTTTGAATGCGTTTCTATTCGGTTCCCTGTAGTATGCTCTTCATTTTAGGTATTCGATGCCTGTATGAATGCAAAGATATGGTAGAGAAAACAAACTGAACGGTATCCTTCTGTTGTACTTCCCTGATAGACAATGACATCTTCGTCCAACTTTTTACTCGATTAAATATTATCTTTGGGTTCAAGTAATTTTGTAAAATTACCAATCAAATATTCTCGAATCTGCTCGTTTATTAACACTCTCACGAATTATACAAAATATTTCACAATCATGCCTACCAACATTTTATATTATCTTCTTAGTGAAATACAGGAGTCCATGAATTTCCCTATAGGGAAAGCACACGGGCTGTACACTAAAACCCATTAGGGAAATGCCACATCAGACCAGACTCAAAAATATTCGGGATTAGGTTAATTAGTTAAATTAGCTTAAAATTTGCAACTGGTTATTTCTGTGAAGTGTTCCCATGAATCCAGAGGTGACGGCTATTGTTAGCATATGGTTTTTGAGGTTTTAAATTGCAATCAAGGTTACTAGTGATTCTGTTGCTTTTTGTAGATTTCTGCAATTGTCTCATTTGAGTTTTCCCTAACACCCTAAGCCGAAATTTTGTACTTTGTATGAATACTTTTTAGCAATATTCGAATGGCCTGAAAATAATGCAAACGACGACACCACCCTCAGGAGTTAGTGGAACTAGCACTTTAAGTACAATTTTAAAATAACTATGACTTAACACTAATCGACGACGTAAAGGAAGTAGAAAAAGGTTAGTATTACTTCGCTCACTGGGTTTTCGTGAATTTGACCTTTGTGATACCGAAACCAGTAGATGCTTAAAAGGAAAACAGCAAACGGCGAGTGTATTCTTTCCAGTACGATGGGCGTGCAGATTGTAAGGAAAATCTACTTGAGCGAATCTGAACAAACTTTATTATGGCGATACCGTTGAAGAATATCAAGTTGCTAGCCAGAGTACCAGGCTGTTTTCTGCTTAATTATGTTTTTTACTTTTAACTAACAGCAAATAAATGTACTTTTTATATAAACTCAGTTCTTGGTCGAAATGCGTGTTTGGGACATGCCTAGTTTAATTTAACAGTTTGGCAGGAAAGGAAACCAAGAGCATGCTTTGCATACCTCATACGCATAGTTGTACTTTTTTGAGAGCACTTAGAGCGGAACTCATCAGGCACCTTATGCTTGAAGCAAATGCCAGTTTCCGAGGAACAATATTTTATTCAATAAATGACCACTTTTATCTTCTTTCATCTATCATGCTTCCGACGCCAAATGAATGGATGTTAAGCTCATTCGCGCGTTTAATGCCTCTGTGAAAACTAAGACCAGGCACTTAACCAGCACAAAATCCTACTATAGTCCAATGTGAAACGACCAATCGGAATCAAATGTAATTTTGGGCTGTCCTGCAACGCCTTTTTAGGACGCAGGAGTGTGCGAGGCTGGGTGCTCATTGTGGAAGAGTTCTAGTCCTTTCTAAGCCCATAAATAACGCTCTACATTTGGAGAATTGACTTCTCTACGATTTTCCGTCCTGGTGGGATTTGGGGTCTCGTTTTCCTTGTACTTTAGACAGGCACACGCTCTCCAACACAGGCAAGCGTCACCAAGTTCAGGCCACAGAATTAATCGGAGGCGATGTTTTATTTCGTCTTCCACAGAAATCCATTAGCATAAGTAGTCTGAAAAGTCAGCTAGAAATGACATTCACCTATCTGCGAACTAGCGATTTCGAATATACTTATTATGACAGCATTAAAGTTTATTTTGATACCTATTAAGATGGTCTTGATGATGTTGGAATAGATTTTGCTGTTGTTTTAAGCGATGTACGTCATTCGACTTGTGTTTCATCCACGAATGGTAGTCGACGGATTTTACGAAACGCCTTTGGCATGTTCAGTTAATCTTACCTTTCCTTCTGCTAGTGGTGATAAGCAACCACACGACACGTGGTTGGACATTGCGCAAAAATAGTAGTATGTCGTTCTCTTCCTTTGCACTCAGCTCCTTAAGTCATGAACTTATGACAGGCAAGTTGTTTGACGCAGAACTGCGTCCTTAATCAATCCTAGCAGGTGAGTATATTCGTAACCTGAGGAGCAAGTTACGTTGAATAAATGAGGCCTGATTAAGAGTGAAAAGTTAGCCTTAGCACGTAGTGAGTTGAATTAGCTCGATAAGCGCCGGCACATCACTCTTATAGCAAGAAGGCCGAAAAAAATCGTTTTTGTGCAGGGTGAATGCATAGGAGTTTTGGAAAAACATTCAAAGTGAAAGTGATTTCTGTTGGATGTGATGCATGATTTGTAAATTTTAGCTTACTTAAAATCAGACTTATGGATAATCACCACCCTTCTGAATCACAATGAATTAATCTGAGTAGGGTATCAATGAGATTACTTTGTTGGACAGCTAAGGGTTAGTCTGTACGAGACATTTGAAAGAACCCTATGATAAGGACGAGAATACGAATCTTGAGTTAATTGGCCAATGCAAACAAACAGGCCAAATTGAGTCTCAGCACCAAATATGGATTGATGCTGAGACTCAATTTGGCCAAAGCAAGTCGCCGTTTGGCGAACGGACGGGCCACCGCCTCAACCCATACCAGTCCCGAAGGGCCAGATGATTGGGCAGTCACCACGCCCGAGTGCACCATGCGTGATGAAATGGCAGCAGGTCAGAGCCCGCATGCCGTTCAGCAGACTTTCAACACTCAAGAAGGCAATTACGGTTGATTGTCATCGTATGTTTGCAGAAATTACTGTATCCTATAAGTAATGCAAACTCCTGTGCACATGCTACCCTATCTGCTATTGCTCTATGACTATGTCTCTGATGACAAACCACAACGGATATCGAAACTTCAGGCGAAAAAAGTATTGTCCCAGCGATCGAGTCGTCTTCTTCGATCCTATCTTCTCCTATCCGCCTTTTTTAAGATAAAGTGAACGCAAATAAGCAGACGTCGGCAGTCGGTACGTCTTAGACATCTCCTCCTCCTCCCCCCTCCTCCTCCTACATGGCCGATGAGCCCACGGAAAATATTGGGTTCTAAGGTCCTTACCTGCATGATGAGCCTGCTTACGAGACATTTTAAAAAACCCTATGGCGGGGTAGAAAATATGAGTCTTCATTTAATTCCTGGCAGGCATGTACAGCAGGTCAGACCTATCCACCTTTTGTAGATGTGAAATTGATGGGGCTTTTAAGGATTAAGTCAACGCAAATAATTAGACGTCGGCAGTCGGTACGTCTTAGACACCTCATTCTCCTCCTCCTCCTTCTCCTCCTTCTCCTTCTCCTCCTTCTCCTCCTCCTCCTCCTTCTCCTCCGCCTCCTTCTGCTCCTCCTCCTCCTCCTCCTCCTCCTCCTCCTCCTCCGCCTCCTACATGACCAACGTGCCAACGGAAGGTACTGGATTCTCAGATTCCTACCTGCATGGTGAGTCGGCTTATGAACGGTTGCGCATGTGCCACAGTCACCGCGCGTGTTTGGTCGACCAAGTAGACAGCAAAAGGAGTGCTGCGCGCACGCTCGCACATGTGTGAGCGAGAGAGCGGCACCACACACGCAAAAGTGTGTGCGCGCCGCCCACGCGACCTCATCGTAGTCGTCGGTTCAGACGACGTGTACGTGCCGCGAGCGTCCTTCCTCAAGATGGCTTATGCCTGACTGACAGTCTAGTCACCGGCACGGTGCTTCTCTCTCTCTCTCTCTCTATATATCTCTCTCGCCTGGGTGCCGAACTTGGCATAAAAGTACACAGGTTCCAAGGCCAGGCACAGATTTACGTTGCGTGCAAGTGCACCTGAAAACTGTGCTTGTGTGAGATCACACCAGTGAGAGTGATAAAAGGTCAGCGCATGAGCAATTAAAACTATCCTCTCAGGCACTGAGAAGAAGTTTAGATCAGGACTGCTACTGCGTCATTGTACCTTCAAAACACGTATGGTGGTTTGGAAGCAAGTAAAGAATTTTAAGTCAGAAGTGAAGTTGGCGGGCCTACGTAGGCTCTCGATAAATTCTCATTGGATCACGGGGTAAAAGTTAAACAGACGGTCAATAATGGTTGTCTTTTGTTTCAAGCGAGTCGTGGGAAGTAGGTGGGGGTAGGGGGGAGGGGGGAGGGGTCAATAAGAGAAGGATAAATACGTGGGGAGACTTTGTTGAAGCCAGTCTAGCCGAAGGAAAAGAGAGCGAAGGACGAGCGCGGACGAGTACATGCAGCTAAGTGGCTGTAGGTCATGCCATATGTGGAGCTTGACGGAGGTACTTTTAAGCACACAACACCGGTTTCCTCAAACTTGTAGAGATCGCTTCTGCTGTTGCTAGCAGGCGCTGATCAAGGGACTTTGGATAGTTTGGTGGGGCTTTATAAGCCACCTTGAAGGCTTCGTTGGGGTCCCCACGATGTCCGAAATCAACAAAGTGGGCGATAATTGCGCTGTTTATGTTCCCGATTATACTTTTTTCAGCCATGGCGGGAGGTGAGCCCGTATTCTTTTGGACAAGCACCAACTCGTGCGACCGATTAAAAACCGGCTCCACTGGAGCAAATAAATGAGTAGATGCACATGGAGGTGGTCTGAGGTGGCAACTTATCCTTACCTTCCCTGTGCAGGGCCAAATAGGTTGAGAATAATACCAGAACTCTCGCTGCTGGGAAGGTTCTCGACATGGCTTGGTCTAGGCGTTTTTTTAGGAGATCACTTGCCGCATCCCCTAGAAAGGGGACTTTTGCGAATAGCATATTCTCCTCTTCAGTGAGTGTGGCGGGTTACATTTCTCTGCTTTTGAAGAATCTGTCAGGATACCCGTTATCTTGAAACAGGTCCTGAAGTTGAGTCGCTCTTTCTCTCTCTCTCTTTCCCTAACATGATAACTGCGGCCCCTTGAATGAAACCTGTCATGTGCGGAGTTTGGTGCCGGTCGGTCTGACGAGGTCTTGAGCCCTAACGCTCGTGGCATCCCGTCATAAGGACTTTGCCCTATCACCAAAACAAGTTGATTGTAGAAGGTAGATGCAGCGCAAATAAGCCCGCAAATGAACAACCTAAAGGGGCTACATTCAACAGCCAAAACACTGATGGATAGTATCTCTTGCGAAGGGCGAACTATTAGAGTGAATGTGGCATTAAAGATTGCACTTTGGGTGTACTACACACGCTAAACACCACAAATAGTAAAATGAACTTTCAAGTGTACTTGGAAATCGTGACGTTAACTGTTCCAGACGAATGTACTGAGTCAGTCATATTGGGCAGCTTTGTGTCAGCTAAAATTGTGTGGGCACTCTAGATCTTCAGAATGAATAAGTATGCGACTTCTAAAAGGGTTGTGAAGGTGTAAGTACACGATATAAGGGAGATCAGATGGGCCCATCTCATGCGCTGGAAGGCGAGGGAACCACTACCGAGGTGCTGGTCATCATCCTTATCCAAAAGTACTGTCCACATGAGGCTAACCTTGTTTAAATACACCAAGCAAGACCTTAAAACGCGAACGTGCACTTTAAAATACTGGAAATTAAAAGCTTTAAATACGCGGCGGCCCTTTCAAATCGAGCCGTTATTTTCCTCCCTCCACTCGCGTGCAAATTTTCTTAGATATACATCGGTTTGCCTACTGCACTCATTATAAACCGGTTGTTATCCCTGCTTGTTTATTTGAACTACAATAAGGTCATCAGTGCACGAGGCTTGCGCAATTTTGAAAATAGTCCAAGTTCACAAATTTTTCAAGGGTATTTATCTACGATGTCGACAATTGCATTAATTGACGATATGGTGAGCTTGACTCCGTGTGAATGGAAAATGTTGTCACTGAAAATTTAGGAATGAAATTTTGAAACGAAAGCGAGGTCGTTGTTTAGATATTCTTGGTGAGCTGATAATAACCCATGATGACAAATCAAGTTGAAGGTGAAAAAGGAGTATGTCTTTAAATGCGACGTGCGTGATGGCCACGACTGAAGATATACTTTACTTTGGCCATTCTCATAACCTAACCACTGAAGTTGAAGGTATGCGTAAGTCCTAATCAGAATATGTAAGCCTAACCCAAACGCGACGTGACGGAGAATAAATGCAAAAGAACTCGATTCATTACAGTTTGACCGTTGCTCTCGACGAGGTACACCGCGAGCTTCAACAGGCTGAAGCAACGATGTAAACCCCGCGGGATTCTAGTGAAAGTATACCTGCGGATAATCTACCCCACTTGCTCACCACTCCCACATCGGGACTTAATTTCAAAAAAAGGTCGGGAAGACCGTAAATGAGGGAGGTTGCAGGTGGTGGGCGCAAAACACACTCCAACAGGCGCCCCAGCAAACCACATCTTTAGCTGGTCTCCCCGCCTGAGAACGCCATAAAGGCCACATTAAGAAGTAGCCATTGACCCGCACACTCATTTTTCAGTAAGCCACTCCGTACAACAAGACAAACACTGGACTGACTGCCTTGTACAAGTTATACCGGAAGATATAAACCACTGAGGTCTGACCATAAAAGACTGCCAACTCAAAAAATGTACCCAATAACTCCCCAGAGTAACTTAGCAGTAGCAAATTGGGGGATTCCTTGGGTGAGTCCATTCGATTCATACATTCTCATAGTATAATAGCGTATTATAAAAAATATATACCGGTATCCAGTATAAACCAGGTAATAAGAAGTGACCCTCCAAAGCCGGGGGCAGTGATAGGTTACATCAATGCGCCTAAGTAAAAGCAAGGCCTCCTCTACAAGAAGACAGGCCAAAGATGTTAGCTAAGGACTGCATATCCATACGGAACTGGGAGCTTGCCAGATTTCAGGCGGGTTTATAATTGGCTTGGTGAAGGCAACAAAAGAACGAGAGAGTTCTGCATCAGTCTATCCGCGCATCCGTCATCACCACCCAGCTAAGTTTTTTGTTTGTGTATTTCGTTTCTCAAAAGCACAAAAGTGTAGTGCTGCACCAAAAAAGATCACCAGGCGCGTAAAGGTCAACTAATAGTTCACATCTTAGCGTGTCTAGCTAGACGTGTCTGAAAAAAAATGAATAGAAAGAAGCCCCGCCACATCTGCCGAGTTCGAAGTGTGCACTTAGCAGCATCGTCAATAAAGATTGTCTTATTATGGACGTTCCAAGTGAAGAATAACTGGTGCTAAGAAATAAAGTGCTATTCCGAGGTTGTGTAACAGACGGAGTGACCACAGGGATGGAATATTATTCTTTAAAAAATACGCCGCCTTTCATATACAGAGACAGGCAACCTACTCAAGTGTAGGCAGCGCTATGAGTAGAAGAGGACTCGGGTTGGGTACTATATGCCTCGGTTTTCGTCCACGTGCATGGGTTTTGTATAACTTAACAGAGAAGGCTCCTATCCTGGTGGCATGCTCGATTTTGGTTAGCACTACAATGACTTCCTCTGAGACAAGTGAGTTCCTTAAGCGATCGGTTAACGTTCCTCAACGAGTGTCAATATCCCCCAACCTAAACCGCCAAGACAACGAGCTCGTGGCTTACCGTTTGAATGTTAGACTCTGGCTGGAGAGGTTGCGCGTTCGAGCCCCCAGTGGTGCACCACTTGGGGTTGGGTATCATTGGTTGACGACGGCCATTCCAATCTCCATTGTCTTTGTCGGCAATACTATCTGGATATATTGAGCATTTATCAGCTCAATTATGGCAGACCGTAATAGGCGTTTCTCCTGTTTGCACACGGAGGGATTTCTTAACTTGAATGCCATTTTCGTTTGTTTTAGCCAACTGTTATTCTACTTAAGAAATCTCATTATATTTATTAAGCATAGAGAGTTAGAGTAGCTGCACACTCGGGCTATTCAGTCGCATCCCAACCATGATGGAGAATGATATGTGCTTCGAAGGAACATGAAGAAATACACCAAAAATCAAACCCAAATATCTGAAGGATAAAGATAATGTGTATTTAGGCATATCATTCCTAAATTTTAAGAGTTTATTATTATTAGACATTATTTTAAAATTCAACCTACTTTGTCCTTCCTTCGTCATCGGCAACGAGCACTAACCCGAATGCCGACAGAGCTTGGACTCCTACACCTCGTCAGCTGGTTAAAAGTCTAGATTTGATGCGAAGCTGAGTCTCCGAGCTCCTTAACTGCAATTGGAAAAACCAAAAAGCACACAATTGTAACATTCGCTGGAGCTGCTATTTCAGGACTGTATAGAGCCGACTCTTACATTTGTAACTTGCGGACTTCGATGAAGTTATCAAGGCCACGATCTATAACTCCTCGTGATGATCAAAACAAAAATCTGATATATTAATTTTAACCATAAGCCAGTATCAATTATAGTTTTCGGTCAAACTCATGAAATAGTACACGCAATGCGGAAACAAATTTCCGATAAGAAAGAATTTTAAGTTACAGGGTATACCGTAAGGAGAAAAATCCAGTTCGGGAGTCGGTTCACCGTATGCTTCATGGGGGCTGGGGTGCGCAATGTAAAGGAAGGTTCATCATGCGAATCTTCGCAAAACCCTAACAACTGCCTTTAAACATGACCATATTAACTCCTCAGACGACTTCTTCATTTTCGTAGCTTTAAAGCAGTGGGATGTACTTGAAGCATCACAGTTGTCATTAGAAATTCCATATTGTAGCTCAAGTGCTTCAGAATGATAAGCGCCATTTCGAGTCCAATGCCGCTATCCACCTGCTCATGCCGAAAGTGAATTCAAGAACGATCCTACAGTTAATGTTCGTGTTCTACCTATCCAACTTTTTTCTTCTCTTTATGTAGCTCCCGGGATTAGCCATTTACGTCTGTATTTAAACCTTGTTTTCATGCATCATTATAATTGCATATGTTCTAATGTTGCATATATAATGTAAAACTGGTTTATATTGATTGCGAACAGATGTGTATAAGATGGTGCCCATGATTTATTTTTAGTGACATCATTGAAAATCGGATTGCTTCCGCACGAAAAATATACAGCTTTTAATATGGAAACCCTAATAACAAAGGCAAAAGCAGGTAAGATTTAAAATTAAACAGCACTAAAAGCGTTTCTAAACCACAAGATGCATCTCTTTCTGTTAAAAAAATTAAAGTTGACCTTTGCTACCAGATGAGTAGATGAAGAACACGTTTTGAATGTTTCCTCCAAATTTTATTCCAAAATTAATGAAATCAAAAATTAATGGAGATAATGCCCATTCAGAAGTGGAAGATGTGATCATTGAAACAAACTGTTAATGTGTCTGACTTTTAAGATTCTCTCGAAAACCCGTCATCAGAGGTAGTTGTAGAATAGGAGAAAACCTGCACAGATTAGGTATCCAACGATTGTATGTTCCACTTCTGACCTGCTTCCTGGAACTCCCACATCCGCTTCTATCGGCAAAATACACACTTCTCACCTAGCACCTTTCGAAGGAGTGTAATCCTCAAACGAAGCACATTCAAAAGCCCGCATTCTGACACGAAAAAACACCTTGGGATTGTGCGCCTTGATAATTGATCTTACAGTCCCACACAGTTAATCCTTTCTAATAAACAAACTCGTTTTCCAATCCTTTCAGTTAAAATTTCAACTTATAGGTTTCCTACTGTAATTTCACTGTAATACTAACAAAAAATTCGATTACCAGTTAATGGGTCATAAGGAGAGAGAGTGTTTCTAGGAGTCTCAGACGTTAGTGTTCTCTGAACACTACAGTTTTCACGCCCAGCTCCCTACAGGAAGAAAATGAGTAAGGCCAGTAAGAGTTGTTTTCTTGTATACAGAAACACCGCAGTGATCCGAAGCCCGGACGCACGGCAGGCCTGGGCCACGCGCGTGCATCTATCTGCTAGCGTGGCGTGGGCGTGATTGCATAAACGTCATGCGAAAATGAGGCACTGACCGCTTGATCAACTGCTTGGCCAATATCGGTCTGAGGCACCTGTGATTGGCTTTCCCAGAAGCAAGTTGAGGAGTACAAGCACGTGAAAGATTGTGTGCTTTGCCTCGGCAGTGGTGGTGATGGACGGCGCTATGCGTTCACCGGGACAGGCTTATTGTGTATCTGACGTTTTTGGTAGTTGTTCCATCTCTGGCGATGGGCAGACAAAATGACTACCCCAAATGTCACATAACAATAAACCTCTCACGACAAATGCGTTCATGTCATTGCTAGGCTACCAGTACTCACGAGTAAAGTCTTATTACAGGAATAATTTGAGGAGAAGATTACTTGGTAGGTCGAACAGGAACATTGTTTGGTCGATGACATGATAATCGGTGTTAGCAACGATAAGCAGCATTGCATGCAAAATGTTGCTGAACGTTCTGAAGCAGTTGGGCCCGAAACACAAAAAGTCATGCGATGCGTTAATATGGCCAGATGTTTGTAGTATTTGTTGAAACAATGGAGAGTAATCTGACACAATGAACGGAGTCATTAGTTGTGTGCAACCCATCCCCAGTAGAAATGTATGTCTGAAATAAACCCAAAAGCAATTACACTGTTGCTTTTTGACCCACTTTTTTGGTCAGATTTCTGTACTCCAGTCTTAAAACCAAGCCGACAGTAAATCCCATACTTGACTTGTTCATAAAGCACTCTACTTCTGACTCACAAAATAGCCCTGCGGTTAGGTGCGGCCGCGAATGCCAAGACGTATGCAAATTATATTCAGCCGTAAATGGCTGCCTCAACGGACGCTAAGCGAGAATCTTTTGTGCCTAAGCCTGCAGTCGGAACAGACAGAGAGCCCCGAAGCCCTTTAACACGTTGAGTGGGGTCGGGTTATTGTCACGAACCAGCCACGCCTGGCTTGAAAGGACAAAAATCATGATAGTTTGCATGTCAGGCGGCTGGCTGCGCGCACGAATCTGCACATGTATTTATGTGGTAGATAAGTGAAATATTTAGCAGTCCCAAATGATATCAGTAAAATTGGAGTTTTATTCGTGAATTTTCGAACTGGTGACACTACCTCTTCGTCAGACTGAATGAGCTTGGGTGCTGGGATTGTCGCAGTAGAGGGTTTGAGGACAGATGTCACATCAAATAGGGGGGGGGGGGGGGGGGGGGATTTCGCCGGGGACGGGCCCCGAAAGGGGGGGGGGGGTGTACGCTTCGATCGTAAGCCACGTGCCCGAGGGATGCAGAATGAGTGAAGTTCCACTTGGTCGAGCACGGATAGACTGTTGTTGTTTCAGGCAGGGCGCAATTTAATGGACCATGCGCTCAAACCGGTGTAATGTGAATCGAGATCCAGGTACCTGTTGATGCTAGTCGGACTCGAGTGCCAAGCTTTGAAGAATTATCTCGCTTGCCCCATTATAGTCATGCGATCACCTCGGTGCTATCCGAATTCAAACTGTGATCACACTCGAGAGAGTGCAAAAATACGTCAGCGAATGGATAACTTATGTTCTTTGATGTGTGTACCGAGACGTCGGCATGTGTGACCAACATAAACATAAGGATGCGTGCTTGTGAGCGACGAAATGCCAGAACGACCGAGTTTTCGAGATATGTTTTCAAAGATTCCGCTCATATATGGTGAGGAATAAAATTCCCGTGGCACTATATCTCCATCGAGAAGGAGGGTATGTGCTTGACCCTGAAATCTAAGGAAATCTTTTGACGAAGTTTTGTAGATATCCTTTAGACTGGAAGAATTTAAACACATACACTAGTTTTCTCTTTAGTTAACTATTATTCATATGGTCTTATTTATTTATTGCCAGGTTACAGGCAAGGGTAAACAATTTAGACAATATAGGATCGAGCTGACAGTGAAAAAGCTCCTGATCTTTCGCTCTAAAAGTTTTCAGAAGAAAAATCTGCAGCTCGTTGAATGACTGAAATTTAGTACGGGGAAGGGTTGACACATGAACACAGTGAGCTCAGTCTGCCTCAGGCGTTATGAAGTCGGTATTCTACCCCAGAGAAATGTGTGTCGGCGAACGGTTCCTCGCTTTCGTTTGAAGGATAAGTCGACTGTGAGCTGCAGAGTCAGCACCATTACCCTCAGCATGAAGTATGGCACAGGGTTCAGAGTCTGTGAACGCTATGAGCACAGAAGAGAGATACAACCGAAACAAACAACAACAATTCGTGGAAGTTGTCCTGAATGAAGTAAACCATTGATAGCTTTATTGAGTTTTGATATTTCTGGTTGGCTTATTCTAGATCCCTCTGGCGTATACTAATAACCAACTGGTGGTCTCTGGTGAATTGTGCATCCAGAGTGGTCGTGATGCTTCAGATTAGTAAGGGGATTGAAGATACAACTGTTTAAAAGGTTTGAAAAGTAAAAATGCTCCCCCCTGTAATCTGCAAAACCGCAACGGATCGAGGTTATTCGGTGTACAACGCTGCTGGTAGGACAAGTTAGGGTGTCCTGAAGAGAAAACACGTTCGGTAACGAAATACTGGACCAATTCTCTTTTGTCCGTTCGATAGCACGCAGAAGGCTAAAGAGAAACCACCAGTATTCCAGACAAGGTCTACCGTACGTTTTGTAAAGCCTGGTTCTGCAATCGATGTTTTTAAATGTTCTGAGAATAAATCTGGTAGTTGGGCGCGCTTTCGAGGAAACCAGAGCGCATAACTCTGACACAGCAAGACTATAAGAATAAAGTTTACCCAGATTCTTTAGGACTGCGGGCCAATTTAGGTCATGACCTTCTATGTTTAGCTGAGGTTGATAAGAGTAACAGTTTTTTCGAGGACGGCACCAGTCCAAGCCCGGATGCCGAAAGTGGATCGACCGAGGTTTCAATGAATGTTCTCAGCAAGAAACCATGGAAGATATCAGCCGTCAACTAAGCGTCAGCTATGGGGTTCACTAAGGCATTTCGAAGTACGGAATGCCGCATTCTGCTCTGAGATTTTACTATGCAGAAAAAGAGATTCACAACATTTAGCGAAGTTTTTTCAGCAAAGTTTATCTCAATGGCCAGCTGTTTTTCTTCGGACAGCCTCCTAGCCTGCTCAAAGATACGTTGGATGGAGGGCAGAACGGAGATATGGTTTTGTTGATGGAATCCATATGAAAATCTACGCAGTCTGCGATAGAAAGATGTAATGGGAGGGTATATATACACTTGATATCAATTATTTCCTTACGGGAAACAAAACAATAAGTGGATCGAGAACGTTTTACAGTGTATCAGTACGAAGGTTCACATTCAAACTTAGCAAGAAGTCAGATCAGTCGTGGGAATTAGGATGTGTCCTTAATTCCCCCGAATCTTCTGATCGGAAATCATAGAATAAAACATATTTTTGGAAAACGTTTCGTCAGCATCAAGTTTTAAGGTAGAAACGACTATAATCTAGATCACATTATGACACTGACAATGGTAGATAACACCCACTGAAAAAAGACCCAGTATGATTTAACCCTGGGTGGGAAAACTGAAAACCTGAATGCACATGCCGCTATCTTTGGTCTCAAGAAGTGTAACGAACTTTCTCGAACGGGAGGATGGAAACCATTCAACTTCAGGAAGATTTAAGTCGCCTGCAATGAGGCAGTACATCTGACGACATTACGCGTCAGAATGCGTGTAACATGCCGACATATGCGAAATATTGATACTCTTTCGGTAATCGGCTTTGACTCATGTTGTGATACTGATAATCGTGTAGTCTATTCTGAAGTTATTCCAGTCATGAAAGGATGTGGGCTTTTTACCGAGCTTCGTTCTGACCACTTACAAAACTTATGTACTGTAAAAAGTAACCACTTGAATAGTATAAGATTTATGATTGATTTTGACGGCCTTAATAAATAAAAATATATTTTATGGAAACCATCAACCATTAACGAAAAAAATATTTCTTGTACTCGTTTAGAAGAAAACTACGCCTCCTTTAAATATTTTAATTCAAGAAAGCGTATCTTTTGATTTGAAAAAAAGTTTCTTAATTGCTGAAAAATTTCGAAACTTACTGTCTGCTACGCTAGAATTCAAGGTTTACAAACTGCGCACTGTGTACATCCTTTTGAAGGAAAACTACAATTTCGTCTACAGTTTGAGAAAGAAGCCACATAGTTCTCATAGACTTTTGCAATAGATATGAAGCATGCTTTATACAGTATAGGCAGTATTTATATAGTGACGGATACGAGGTGCTATGAATGAAAACCTCACAACCGTAAAAAGCTCATAATGAGAAATTTGTCTTAAATCGAAAGATAGATCTTTTTTGAGTATAAAATTTAAAGGAGGCATAGTTTTCTTTCAAACGAGTACAAGAAATAATATTTTTGTTTAGGTTATCTATAAAATATACAGGGTGTCACATAAAATGTATACACATTTTACATCATTTTAAAATTGGTATTTAACATAATTGTATTATTGCAAAATTTTGAAAATATTTACAAGTAGCATTTTATTGTTTTCTTCAGTGAACGTTCTCAAACTGCCGTCCATTGTGATCATGGCACTGCTGGCAACGCAAAGCAATGGAATCGCACGCACCATGAAACAATTCACTTGGTATTCGTGTGCATTCATGTTCGGCAGCTTCTCTCAATTCAGTCACGTTTGCAATAGTCAACATGCAGTAAAGAAACAATAAAATGATAACTTTTAAATATTTTTACGTCTTTGAAATAACACAATTATAATAAGCACCAAGTTTATATCTACTTAAAATGTGTATATATTTTTTGGGGCACCCTGTATTTTAATTTATATAAGCTGTCAAAATCAATGATAAAAATGCATATTATTTGAGTGGTTACGTTCAACAGTACCTAAGTTTTTTAAAGGTCAGAACAAGGCTCGTTAAAAAGCCCACATTCTACCATGACTAAAATATCTTTAGAATACACTATATGATAATTGGTATCACAACATGAATCAATGCCAATTACCGAAAAAGTATCAGTATGTCGCATATTTCGGTATTTTGAACAGATTCTGGCACGTAATATATACGCCATCGCAACGGTCGACGTCCACTGTATTCACTGAGGTACCTTGTTTTACCACCAGTAAATAATTGCGTCAAAGCTATTGCAATTCTTACATACTTGGGGTCGAAACAGTTTTGCGAAAGACTGTGAAAGGTAGTGTAATTACGACATGCGTTCTTTTGGGACTGGTTGCAATTTATTCTCCGTTCAACTAAAAACAGACTTTGCGTGATTTTGCAAGCAGCTTTGTCAAATTAAAACTCTCCTTTGCAAGGGTTCCTACATCGACCGCCAACAAACGCTTCTCGTAGCAAAGTTTCCTGTTGGTATCTGCTTTTGGCATTAGGCGTAGAACACGCCTATTATCAGCTACTGCATCAGTGCTGTGGTAGCTTTCCTTTGTTATTAAATGTTCATTCAATTTCCAACATGTGTTGCAAATTTCCTAAATAACGTGGAAATATTCGTTACGTCAGCGCATAATTGTAAGATATTGAAGTCCGGTAAGGTTTTTGTTTTGTAGCAAACCTTTTCCGGCCACGGTTAAACCATTAATTGTGACACTATCTACTTAAACAATACATATTGTATCATTGATTATCAAGATTATCATACTGTCTTATATGACTTATAGAGAAAAATCACGGTGATATTTTCTCATGTAATCTTTTGGCTGTACGTAACATTCTCTTCAAATTTTTGAAACGAAAGAAGGATACGTTTCGGCATTCGACACCTTTTTTCAATTTCTGAATGTTATTTAACGCTGTATAAATTTAACTTAAATCATTCAGTTCACTAGGCTACTGGGAAAGTGTCACATGATGGTTATAAAATTTTGCTGTAAAAAGGGGAATATTGTATAGTTTATACGTAGGGATAATTAGTATTCAGGAATGGTATTTGAGGGAATATAATTTTTTATTATTTAAAGATCTCATAACTTGCTACTTTTTGAACATCCAAAACATTTTTCAAGTACAACCTATAAAAAACGCAACTTTTCTATCAAATGAATAAAATAAAATCATACTTTGGGGCATATTCTCTATGAAATAAACTTACATCTGTAATGACCTAAATATAATTGAGAAAAATGTATGTTGTTTAAGTTGTCAATTTTGTACGGATTTCTATTTAGGCAGAAGGCAGAAAGCGGCTTGTTTAGTAGTCATCAGCTCAGCATGACTGAATTAACTTTGGATCGTGTTGCCTAATGATTAATATAAACGTCCCACCTACGTTATCCTGTCTGATAAAAAACTCGTTTCAGAATTTCAATAGACAGGTCATATCTGTCATAGATAACACAGCGAAGGGTGAGGCTTTCTGTGTTTCAGAAAAGTTAATCAAGCGTGAACTAGATTTTTCAGACAGTCTGTACTGTGTAAGTGCGCATGTTCTTGATTTCGGTTGCAGCTGTTGCGTGGGCGGTCTGCTGACTGAATAGGTCAGTGATAAGCCCACAGGACGTGCTGCTGCCTTTATCAGTTAGTTCCGTGTTTGTTAGATTCTTTGTCCTACGTATTCTGCCTTGGAATTGCTGCCATCCTAGCTATGGATAACTCGGCAATGCCAAAAAGACGTCTCATTCGCTGCTGCGCATCAAATCTAATCTCTTCCTACTTTTAAAATAGTTCTAGAGGTTGCAGAACAGGCAGTTACTCCGAGATAGCCTTTTAAAGGAGTGTGCCTAAACCGAACTAAAAGTCCATAGGCTTATTCATCTATTTGACGGAAAATGGACGTGCTCCGATCTTTGGAGCGATTAAAATCTGGAATAAGGAGTGTACTGCTTGGGTCCAACGCCAGGAGACGAAGGTCGAATATGTCTGTTTAGAAATAACCCATACAAGTTGGGGAAATAAATCCCATTTTCAGTTCAAAAATCAGGATTGTTGACCACGTTTTTGCAAATGGTTACATTTGGACAATGGTCTTGCAAATGGATTTCCCAGGTGAGTAAACATAGTCGGCCTCAGCGCATTCACGCTGTATGTATTAGCATTATCAAGCTACTAATTATCGACCATTCAAAAACATTAGTAAGCCAGAGGAAACTATTAACGGTACCTTACCTATCATGTCCCGGAGGCACGTGAAAACGCACTTCGAGTGCAGCTGCATAGTATATCCGAACATTTAGTACATTATCCCAGTCGACTATTGGATCTTATGCCTATAGAACTTACACTGAATAATTTTAATATAGGGCAAAACAATGGCTTCGAACGTCCGCTATAAAAACAATCTTTAAAGTCATTCTTTATGCGAGCAGAAGAGCTGCATGAGTGCATGAGCGCCTTGAAGCAAGTGTACCTGCAACCATTTCTGCAACACCGCCCGTAATCTCCCCCACGAAGCTGGTCATCGTCCGCACAACGCAGTGATAAAATTTTCCACGCAAAGATGCAAATGCACAGACATTCACTTGAAAGGTATGCACTACATAATCGTTTAGTATCGATTAACCAACCAGTATTTAACAGAATACTTGGGGAAGCGGAACCCAATATAATTTTTGCAGAACGGATACTTTCACGATCCAACTTTTAGTGTACAGACGAAAAGTTGGACGGCAATAATGGTCATTTTGTCGGTAGAAGCATTACGGCGAGTAAGCTGCGTAAATCGTTCAAAATACCTGCTGATTTTTGGGTTGCGTATCACTTTCCTAACCAGCGCATACACGTTTCTATCTGCAGGCATATAAGGGTAAGTCTTAGGCTGAATGCGAGTAATATAATTGGTTATTAGTAATGCAGATGGGATGGTGTAACAAAGCAGTCGATTACGCGTCGTTTGCTTCGCCGATGGTATACATAAAAGCCGAAATAAAAATGACAATAGAAGAAAGATGAATAAAGAAGAAGAAGACGTTTTGGTTGAGCTTTTGAGTTTTTACTGGAGCCCATCGTCAGAAAAAAAGCTTCAACGCGAAACAAGCAGCAGCTATGGGGTGCAAGGTGGCGAAAGGGGCCAATCAACCGCCAGTGCCGTAAGTCCGGAGATGCTCACGCAGGGCGATGCATGCCGGCACCAGATCGATAAATCGATTGACTGATTTCTCATCTGAGGCACAGCCTTCAATTAATTCTCGGCCTGCTTTGTTGCCGGCGTGGGCGATTATCCTCGCAGCTTCGATGTTTAAGTCGTAGTTAAACCCGTAGGTGTTGGCAGCAACTTGTGACAATGCGTCATCGCGTCTGACAGCCAGCTTATGTTCATATATGCACGAACAAATCATATATCTGGTCTATTCTGTGTAATTCCGGGGTCAGTTTAGACATGGTATGCGATACACTACGCCAGATTTAATCGGTCTTTATTTCCGGTGATTGAAATGCCTTCTCTTCCTGTATCTATACACATACCTGGCATGCAAACGTTTGCCTCAATGCGTTAAAATAAAGATGCTAACAGTTGATTGCTTCTAAAACAGTGTAATAACGAGCCCTTCTAGATGAAGTCAGAACTATAATACATTTTTAATTGGTTGGAAAATTCTCAATTACAGGTTTTATGCGATATGAACGAATAGTTTTATTACCACTATCACTTCCGCAAGGGTCATGCTACACTCAGTCAAGCGGAAAGCTAAGGATCAGGTTACTCCTGGCCCGCATTAACTGCTCTTAAGATATTTCGGCAAAAAAGCAGCTTATATAGCCCCACTCATATAGCCTTAGACCCAGCATTTTGTCCTGCAAAAACGGTGGTTATAGAGTTTTGTGGGGTGGAAAAATAGGATTGGTAAAGGAAGAAATTTTTAGAAGTAAGTGTAAAGTGAAAACAATTTAGTCATAATTGATTCCCGCGGCCGCCGATAACAGGTTTTTCCGCATGTAAATTGAAGGTGTGCACGGTGTTTTGCGCCGCGGACTAGACTAATCTTACTCCAGGACGGTAAGTCGGACCACACGTAAGTTGAAGTAGACGGCCTCCTAACCACTATTTTAATTTTTCGGGTAATTCAAGAAACCTGCAATTTGCTCAGCGGGTTTTTCCACAATAAGTTAAACAATAATACAAATTAGGATAATCTATAGATAAAAATCAACAACACTTCTAAATACAGTAAAATAAAAATGCATTTAGCATTTATTAAAGTATATTCCACTGCTTTTCCTAATTCCCCGCCAATTAAACCCGATGACCACCGACTTCGTAGGAGAACATGCAGGTTGTAAAGATTGATGTGTGGGATTACATAAGCTACCGTTGCCTTGGCTAGTCCGAACGCCCACACCCAATCGGCTTCACTCCCCTAGCGCCTTTGGGATGTCATGTGTGGGCAGGTGATGAAGTCTGACCTGGACGCCGCCGCCGCGAAAGTTCACTTCATCCAAATAAAAATCGTTACATACAAGTTACACCTACGTGCAACGCCTACGTCACTGGTGGTCTCATTCCTTTCTGACTGATGCATCATCGTACTTTCAATATAGGATCGCAAATTGGAATACTAACTTGTTTCCAGTGAGAATAAATGATATTATATTTTTGAAAAGCTGCATCGCGTTTGTCATAGCCCTATAAATGTTCATTAACTATAGCATGAACGCCTACTGCTGGAGCTTTTTGCCATAAAAACTAATGTATACTAGCGATGGCTTGCACAAGAGGAACCAATTTGTGCATTCATATGACTTATGTGATTATGATTCTTGCATACGCGATCTACATCATGTTTTGAATGTTGATGTTGGTAGGAACGAAATCGTCTTCACAGGTAGCTCTTCAATCAATGTAATTTCTGTCACTAAGAAGATTAAATTGTGCATCTATATTCAGAATTACTTAAAGCATCATCACCAGACAAGATAAAGCCCTCATATTTTGCCCAAATTTGTCATCGGATATCCTGATGGTGGTAAACCTTGGGCGTGACGGAGAGAACGTTCAAAACTGGACTGATTTTAGTGTAATTATCCTTCTCCTAGTCAAACAAAAGCAGTTGCACCCGCAACTATAGCTAGGCAAAGTATCCATTGAATCCTTAAATCCTAAATCGGCAAAAAAGCTTATGTAGGCCCCCTCATATAACCCTTAACCTAGCATCTTGTCCTGCGAAGACGGTGGTTATAGGATCTCTGTGGGGTGGCGAAGTAGGAAAGGCAGAGAATGAAATTTTTTTAAGGTAAGTGAAAAAATGTAGTTGAAGTTGTTTTCCGCGGCTGCTCGGAATAAGTTTTTCCGCATGTAATTTCAAGGTGTGCGTGGCGCTTTGAGCCATGGACTATACAAATCTAACTCCAGAACGGTAAGTCGGACCTCAGGTAAGTTGAAGTAGACGACCTCGTTACCACAATTTTCAAGAAACCCGCAATTTTATAATTTGGTTTTTCCACAATACGCTAAACGATAGTGCAGATTAAGAAAATCTACAGATATAAATAAGCAACACTTCTAAATACAATAAAATTAAAATTTATCTAGCAGTTTTTCAAGAAATTTCCACCGTGTGTGCTAATATTCCACCCATAAAACCCATAACCACCTTTTTTATAGGACAGTATGCTGGGAGTAGGGATTAATCAGGGGACACCATAAGCTACTGTTGCCATTTAATCTATGAAAGGAAAGCATATTTTAAAGGTTTTCGAATTAATTTATGGTAGGTCAGGGGTGTCTCAAAGTTGTTTGCTGCCTTCTGACCCATCCACAGGTTCTTAAATAATATATATTTCACAATTTAATTAAAAGATTTCCTAAGCAATCAAGGACAGCTTATATCGAACAAATAGATTCTGGAAAGTTTTCGAGACGATGTATCTCCAGGCGTTCAGCAGGAATATCGCCAATCTACCAACAATAGTAGGAACAGGCAGTTTTTCGTCAACCAACTGATCAAGACTTTTTATAGCTATTTGCTAGCTGCATATGACTTTTTAAGGAATGTGGAATTTTCTCTAATCGCAACTCCTTGGTCCCTAGAGTTATATGAGTTGTGGCTCCGTTCTGTAATAAAATAGTCTTTGTCATGTCCGGAACAATGTATTTTCGAATTCTGACTTGCGCACACAATTTTTCCAATCTTTTAAACAGGTACAGCTTCAGGATCCTCTTTTATAATATTACCAATTCACTCTCTGAGGCTGTGGTACAATGCGGAGGTCTGAGAACCATCCAAAGGACATTGCACACCACACGATTACTGCAGGGCCTAACATAGAAACTCTAACATGCTCAACCATGTTGAGGCCTACACCACAAATAACTGAATGTTTTTTGTTTGACAGATGGAACAGTTCGTTCAGCGGTTCATTGGAGAATATGAATTGTTTCCGGTCAACTTCATTTCACATCCTGACCATTTTAAGGAAGGTCATCGTATGCCTGACTTGTTTTTATGTTAGCAGAGGGAATTTCCTTCTGTGATAGGCGATAACAGTCAAACTTTCCTGCGAATCCCGTCGCACACTGGACTCCACTGGACTTCACACCGTTAGCATTTAGTTTCCTTGCGAGGTTCCGTCTGCTTTGAATTAGCTTACAAATGCACGGTGCAATAAGGATATTTTTAATTTCACTGCAAACGGTTTGGCCTTGCAGAAAGCTTGTGTTTTGGGAGGGTACCTCTCCGATTGTACTGTTATCAGCACCATGTGATAGTCCTGATAGGTACACCTACAGCTTTGGCGTCCCGGCCTCCATCATACCTATGACTCGATCTCTGTCCCCTAAGCTCTGCGCCATCAGAGTACCAGAAGCTGTTTTTACAAGTTTACAGTTTTCTACTATATTTGATATGCTGTACAATGCAGTAAACCTTGTACAAATAATGTGTAACCTTTACTAATTTTGTGTAAAAAAATCGTTTAGAAACACCTCATCAAACAACGAGATTGAGAAATGCATAAAAAGATTACAGAATATTTAATTTTAAAGCAATTATTTAACATTTAAAAGTTCGGTATCAGGTTGCTCCACGTGGCAGGCACGAAGTGATATTTAGATCTGTCGACAGCTGCAAAAACTCACACCGATCCCTTGGCACCTTTGGAATTCGGTGCGTAAGAAGGTTATTAATTCTGACGTGGACGCCACCGCCGCGAAAGTCCACTTCGTCCAAATAACATCGTTACATGCACGTGACGTCTACGTGCACCGCCTACGTCATCGGTGGTCTGTTTCCCTTCTGACTGATGCGCTATGCTATTTATTTATTGTCTAAAACCCTGAATATGGGACCACAAACTGGAATACTTAATTTTTTTCAATGATGGGAAATAATATTTATTTCTGAACAGCTGCGCCGCGTTTCACCTTACTTTATAAATGTTCATACACGATAGCATGTATGCCTATTGCTGGTGACTTGTGAACTAAAAACGAATTTACACTAGCAGCAACTCGCACGCGACGAACCGATGCGTGTGTGTATATGCCATAGGCGATAACGATTCTTGCAAAAGGTGATTTACATCCTGTTTTAAATGCTTATGCTGCAGGGACTGACGCCTTCTTCACAGGTAGTGCTTGAATCACGAGCAATTTGTGTTATTCAAAAGGTCAACTTGGACATTTATATTCAGAGTTAATTATGGCATCCTCACCGGACATGATATAGCCCTCATATTTTGCTCACATTCGTCATCAAATATCCTGACGGTGGTAAACTTTCGACGTGTCGGAGAGAGCGTTAACAAAAGTGCGCTGCTTTTTGCTTTGTGATCAGTCTTCTATTTAAACACAGGTGATAGTATGTACAACATTATTCAGGCAAGGTTTCTGTTGAACCTTACTCAAGCTAAGGAACCTGTTAAGGGATAGAAATTTGTGAAGGTTTACGAATGAATTTATTATAAGTTAGGGGTGTCTTAAAGTTCTTTGCTCCCCAATTGCACATTCACAGTTCTTAGACTAATATATATTTCGCAAGTTACTTGAAACAAAAATTTCCTTTAAGTTTTAGGACAACTTCTATCTTACTTGGTATCCAATGAAGAAGATTCTGCAGAGTTTGAAAAAGGATCTTTTTCAGGTGTCCAGCAGTGATTCCTCCAATCCGGCAACACTGGTAGGAGCAGGTAGTTCCTCGTCAACCATAATATCAACAATTGATCAAAGGATTTCAAATGGATTTAACCCAGCACTATTTGCTAGCCACATTTTTTTACCTCCAGAAACGTGGAATTTTCTCTGACCACAACCCCTCGGTCTCTAGAGTTGCATGAGCTGTAGCTCCGTCCTGTAAAAAAAGTCCTTGTCATGTTCGGAACAATTTGATGCTTGAATTCTGATTTGCCCACACAATTTTTAAACAAAAACAGCTTTGGAATCCTCTTCTATGATATTACCAATTCACTCTTTGACGCTGTGGTACAATGTGGAGGTCTGAGAATCATCCAAAGGACATTGCTTACCACACTATTATTGCAGGGCCTAACTTGGGAACTTTAATACGCTCAACTATGCTACGACTTTGACCCCAAATAGCTTTAATTTAAATCTGGCGGATAAAGCAATTCATAGAGCGATTCATCGGACACGACTACTTGTTTCTACTTGTCTACATTTCACATCCTGACTATCTTAAGGAAAGTCAGCGTATCCTTGACTTTCTTCTGTGAGCATAGGGAATTTCCTTCATTGATAGGTGATCAGACCGAACTGCTGTTAATAATTCAGAGTTGCTGCTACCGCTAACATATTGACAACGAATTTAATAATTTCATTTCATTAAGAATATAGTCAAATGTTTGAAATCCAGATGCTTCCAAAAATTTAAATGTTCATCGATCACTCAAATAGGCTTATTTTGCGAGCTACCGAATATTTAAAGCAGTCGATCGCCTAAAATTTTACATTGCAATCGGCACGATACTTGCTCACACAGAAGCCAAACGAGCCCATCATTGTTTTACCCTGTATTTCAGAAGATAAGTTATTTAATCGATATATCGATCTGCAGTGTCCCGTGCAGTTACTTCCAGGCCTGCGTTATTGGGCCTTTATTTCCAACTACCTTACGGGAATGCCACTTTTGTGTTGACCTTATTATTATTATCTTTCACAGCGAACTCCTGGACTCCTTCAACAGCTGGAAAAATAAAACAGTGTTTTCCAAACCAACTGAATGCATGACTAATTAACGTTCCAAATTCAAACGTTTACTTTACATGCGGAACAAATCTAACGACAGTTTCCCACTTTACACTTCCTTCTACAAAATACCTTCACTGCCTATCCTATTTCCCTTACGCATAAAACCCCCATAACCAGCGTTTTCGTAGGACCAAATTCTAGGGCTATGTGTGTATGATGTGCACTACCTTAACTACCTTTGACAAAAAGGAAAATCTAACAATTTCAAAGCAACTATTCGTTTCTACGAACACACAACATGCCCTTAGTACTTTCAACTGGCAGCGATTGTTACTACTGAACGCTGCCATGTAGCCGCAAATGTCAATAGGCATTGAGAACGAAGCAACGTACTTGTACTGACCAGTATTTTCACTAGTCAATTACGGCCACATGCTTCTGCCAGTAGCTATGAATTGTTCAAGTAAGAAAGCCGAGATTGGATATAACTCTTGTGTTATTAAAAATTAACAACGCCAACGGATACTCGGTAATAAGCCACCCTCTCTCATTTTGCGATGCACCAAAGCACTTCATCAAAATATAAGGCCGTCTAAGCAGTTTTATAGGAGAACAAGAAGACTAGATCTGGGTTTATTAACATCAATGACTTCAGTGGTGCAGCTGGAAAAATCTGAAGAAGGGGAATCATGTAAAAAGACAAAAATCTGCAAAAACCTAATGCCAAAAGCACCCGGTTTTTATCATTTTAAAACTCCACACTTATGAAGGGATGCAACAAAAAGATATGGGCAATCAGAAATAACTGTTTTTATTCCAAATTGTTGGCTTATTTTGATGTTCTTTTCATTTGGAATCGCCCCTACCAGCAGAGACAGATGTCTAGACAGGTAATGGGAAAAAGGCTCCATCGAACTAAAGTGTCAAGACTGAGGTAAGATTAACTCGTCTAGACCAACCTGGGGACGACACTTAACCCATGCGTGAAGCAGATCAAAAAGAACAGAAATAGTGCACCGAGAAGAAAAACAATTACTAAAATTAGAAGATACAATCCGGCTCTTCTGCAATGGAACAGAATCACTGGGCCTTTGGTCACTCGTCGGCTGTTGTGCCGAGGCCGTACCACGACGGCGGGAATGCATAATTTTAAACAAGAATGGAAGGTAGAAATGAGGAATCGATAAAATCCTGAACACGGTCTGTGGCATTTATTATTCTATATAAATCCGAAGAGTAATTGGCGAGCATACGCATACTTTCAATAAATTCTCATCAGGCCATTACATTTATATGGGAGGGGGTAAAGCGTAAAAGGTAAAATTGTAGGCAAATTACGTTCAACGTTACAGGCAAATTAGTCCGGGGGATAGAGTATGGGGTGGGGTAGTAACAAGCGGCTAATTAAGCGGTAATTAGGGAGAAGGGGGGGGTGGTGGTGGAAGAGGAGAGAAGAGGCTTGGGGAAATGCCGGTAGCTAGGTGGCCGTTGGCCATGCTAAGCTTGGGGCTTGCAGCAGGTTCTTCTGCGTGCACAAAATTGGCTACCTCAACCGGATAGCAGTTGCTTCTGCTGTTGCCAACAGTCGCAGGCCCAGTGACTTAGGGTAGCTTGGTGGGACCTTGTAGATCACCCTGAAGGCTTCGTTGGGGTCCACCTGATGTCCGGAATCCACCATGTGCGCTAGAATAGAGCTGTTGATGGTTCTGGTGGTATTGAAATCACCCTTCCTTAGCCATTGTGGGAGGTGTTCCTTTATTCTTTTGGATAGGCGCCGACTCGTGCGACCAATATAACTTGCTCCACAGGAGCAAGCAAAGGAGTAGATACACATGGAGGTGGTCTGAGTCGGTAACCTATCCTTACCTTCCCCATGGAAGACTGGCTTAGTTGAGAATAGTACCCGAACTCTCGCTGCTGGGAAAGTTCGTGACACGGCACCCTCAAGGCGTCTTTTCAGGAGTTCACCTGTCGCGTCTCCTCGAAAGGGCACTTTGAGAAATAATGTTTTCTTCTCCACAGTGAGTGTTGTGGGTTTCATTTCTTTAGATGCCATATTCGTGGTAATGAATTACTCAGGAAATCCCTTCTCACGGAGTAAGTCCTGGATTTTCTTGAGTTCCTCTTGAATAGCGTCTTCAGAGCTCTTTGCGTTAAGCAGCGAACTAGATTTCGCTTTTGTTAAAGAGGTACGAAACTGTTAAGGTTCCTATATTGTCCAGACCAGGTTTTCTTTCTATACACACTCCTTCGGACGCTACCGTCGGGTCTACGACTAAGGAGGACGTCCAAGAAGGGGAGATAACCTGCTGTTTCCATCTCCAACGTGAACTTTATGGAAGGATGAGCTTGATTGACCGCGCTTAAGAGCGCTTCTCTATCGGTTTCATTTGTGGCAATCCCGAAGATATCATCCACGTAGTGACCGTAGTGCTTTAACTTGTGGATCTGATCGCTAAGTTGATGTTTTTGTAGCTTTCCCATGAATATGTCAGCCAAAAGTGGTCCCAGAGGCGAGCCCATGGCAACGCCATCTATTTGTCTGTATATTTGGCCGTCAAAAAGGAACTGCACGTTCAGTGTGCACTTCAGTAGTAGTTCCTTTAGTGCATTCGTCGGTATTCCTATTTCTAGTTGATTTGTCAATAGGAATTCGCAGATGTATTCGACTGTCTCGGTAACCGGGACGTTTGTAAACAGCGAGGAGACGTCTAGGGAGAACATTCTCATGCCGTTTAAGTTCACATCTTTGATATCATCGACAAATTCAAACATGTCTCGATAGCTCCGTGGTGCCAGTTGATGCTGCAAAGGCTTGAGTTTCGCCGCCAACCATTTTGCTATCGCGTGATATGGTGAATTGCGCATGTAAACTGTGCAAATTATTTTTTGTTACCTTCTTGGAAAACCAACAAGCTGGATCTCTTCCGGAGTATTAAAGCTACCTTTAATAGCATTACCAGTTCCGAGATAGTCCTTTCCAACTCATTGAAGTTCTCTCTTCGCGTACAGTTTAGGATCAGGTTCCTCCTGGCACGTATAAACTCATATTCGGATCTGTCGGCCGCTACAAACGCAAACACCCAATCGGCTTTACTCCCTTAGCCCCTTTGGAAGGCGGTGTGTCGAAAGTAAGGAAGTCTGACGTGGACGCCGCCGCGAAAGTCCATTCCGCCCAAAAAGAAGCTCCCTTTAACACTTAGCAGAGATTCCCGAGTAGCACAGTTGGTGGGGCTTGAAGCCTATAGTTGCTTTCGTACATGATGTAAAAGCACGTGATCACAGGTTAGAATAAAGGTCAGAGTACAGCAACTGAGCCTTTACTGTCACCAGATGCTGACAAAAAGTACACAGTTATCGTCTAGATGGCAACAAACACGTGTGAAAGTACTCCAACTGTCAACTGTTTCAGAAACGAATGGCATGTTATCGGGAAGAACTATTAGCCGCAAAGGCAAAGGGCATCAAAGTTTTCAACTTCACGTCATCTGAAAATTATAATTAAAGCGTGGATAAACGCGATGTCACTTCGTTTTTGAAGCAAAGTTATTGGCGGTGGTAAAGGTCTCAGGTATTAACGCACAAACAGCAGACGTGCAAGTAAAGTTTTAGTTTATTGTTTTATATATTAGGATCAGCCATATGGACTGAAAGAGTTTCGGAAGGTCTCCCCACAATCTAATCTTCAGCCAGTGCGGATGACGTTCTATCATCAGTCCAAACCTAAAGGACAGAACAGAGCTATTACTACCTGATACGCTACTAAGTACTGTTTAACATTTTTGCAAGTGTTAACAAGTGAGCAGTATTAACTTAAGGAGGCCAGGTAAGCCGAACAATAATCTGAGGAGGGAAGGGTGGAATAAACAAATGTTTGAGCAACTAATCCGTAGCATTTCGGGGGGAATGGGAGAAGAGGTGCAAAGGGATAAAAGGGTCGAATTCTAATCGTAATTAGGGACCAGAGAGAAGAAGGGGAGGGATAAGAAGTTCCGACAATTATTACATATCGCCCGTCATTTGTGTCTCGCGTCTTCGTGGAAAGTATCAGGACGCGAGCTGCCACCGTCTCACGACGGCGAAAGAAGTGTGCCGTCGCTGTATTTTATTCAACGGTCCCTTATTAGGACATAAGTCTGACATTTTGGTTCCTTTACGTGTGGTGACTCACTTCTCATAAGCAAGCATGCCCTAAAACCCACCGCTCTTAACAAGTGCGTCTGCACTGAAGGCGGTCTCAGCAACAGCCAATCACAGACGCGCCTTGGTCGATGCAGTCTGTTCGGCAAATAACCTTCAAGAGAACCAGCCAATGTCAGTCCTCTCTGCCGCTTGTATGCCTGCTGCTATGACCCCAATTGGACCCGGCTTGCCTCCTAGCTGGTCCTATGCTCTCCAAGTCAAATCTCTGTCGATCTATTCTTTGCTCCTCTGTGTACACAATATACTGTTCCTACTACTCTGGCCTTCGCTGACTTATTCTCTACTAAGTAACCATGGTCTGAAGATCGCATTTGCTAGAGTTTAACTCACTTAAACCCCTGCGATAAACATCTTTCCCCCTCTCCCCTAAAAAAAATAGTGACTTTTTGCTTAAACTTTTGTCAAATCTACCCTCTCTGACATTATTGTACTTTCCAAATGATGAATAATCGAAAACGTTCGTTTGCCTTACTTGACTTCCTGAATTCTCACATGGGTATCAGCGTACTTAACTCAATAAATCGTGCGGTTTGATAGAAAAAGTGGTGCAGTTGTCAGGATTTGTGGGGAGGGGGGAGGGTTGTCAACCCACAGCTTCTGACATTTCTTGACTGCCAGACCCCCTAAGGCTGATCAGAATTTCGACCCTAAATACTCCCCCCCTCCACCTCCCCTGACAACCATACTATTTTTTCTACCAACCCACGTAGGTTATTTAGTTAATTGTGATTGATATATGTAGTCGACTGATGAAAATTTTTTCGGCCACAAAGGTGTGCTCGCCAATTTATCTTCTGAACTTTTGAATGGGAATTTTCATAAATACGAAATTTAATTTTTTCTAAAAATGCACTTTACATGCACATGTAAAAGTACGCCTGGGAACTGCTTCTGCAAGGAATGACGTGTTATAGCAAAGTATAAGCCGCGAAGACAAAGGCATTTAAATTATCCATTTCAGGTTATCTGGCATTTAAAATAAAAACGCGGAAAAGAGCAAAAACGTTCTGTTTTTGAAGCAATAGGTATTCGCAGTACTCAGGGTTTCATGTAGTTGCGCGCACACAACAGTAGTGCAAGTAAAGGTTCAATTTATCGGTACATATATTACGATCATTCATATCGAATGAAACCTGTAATGTTCTTTGGAAAGCAGTTTGAAAATCTGCCCCCAGTCTCACCTTCAGCCAGTGTGGATGACGTTCTGTCATCAGTCTAAACCTAACGGATAAAACAGAGCAATAGCTACTTGATATGCTATTAAGTACTATTTAACATTTGGGCAAGTGTTAGCTCGTGAGAAAATGTAATTTCAGGAAGTCAACTAAGGTGAACTAACGTTTTCAATTATTGATCATCAGGCAAGTGGAATAATATGAAGGAGGGTAGATTTAACAAAAGTTTAACCAAGCAATCCGGTAGACGAATTTTCCTGGCATGATGCGACTATCTTGCAACAAAACACGGTATATTTTGTTTGTAAAAATGTTAAAGAATAGTTGAATCATATCACTTAAGTAGGTCAAAAACCTAAAAGTTCTGTTTTGCGGGAACAGCGGTAAAACAGAAGTGTTTCTTTTCATATCTAGAGATTGAATATCCATTGAACCAGTTATTTTGACAGGAATCAGACGCTACAACTAGCAAAAAGCTACTTAATTAATACTATATTTCTGTTGTAACGAAGCACCTATGTGTCTTCTTTGTCGATGGTATCATTAAACTTGCTTTTCTGTATTTGTAAGAACATGTTTCATGCAAACTAAATTGCTGTTTTTATTTGATATTTCTAAATGCAAGTGAACTTTTTTCTACATAACAATTTTTTGTTTATTTCAGACGGCAGGAATTATGTGATGCTTTGATATTCCTTAACAACTACCTTGTCCAATATTGGGATCAAGTGGTCATCCTTCTATCTTAAAAGCAAATGCACAGCAGGTTTATCTTTAGCATGATACCAACTACTCCAGCAACTATAGAAAAAATGACACTTTTTCACATTCGATTTGCCGAAGCATGTGCCCACTCATTTGAGCACTGTGCAAATAAACAAAAAATACCAATTACTTTACGAATACGAACGTTGGCTGGTAGAATTCGACATGGATTTCTGCCAAATGTGTATTTATTTTAATAAATGCCGAAAGATTCGGGGTCCAGAAATGTTATCGCATTCATCATCTCCCAAATGAAAGAAAAAAGAAGAGGGGGCGAGTTCATGGACTAAATAATGATTGAACTGACGTTTCGAAAACCTTCTCGCTTCCATCGTCAGAGTTTTGTGGTAATTGAGTCTGGTGGTCTTGAGTTAGTCCGCCTTGCCGTCTGCTTCAACATATATCGGTGTGGGACGTGTGAACTATGACTTACCCGTTCGTTGTCGACTGCATTTGGTCTCCCGGAGGGGTCACAAACGAACGGGCAGGTCTATGTTCACACGTTCAACACCGATATATGTTGAGGCAGACGGCAAGGCGGACTAACTCAAGACCAGCAGACTCAAGTACCACAACACTCTGACGATGGAAGCGAGAAGGTTTTCGAAACGTCAGTTCAACTTTAATCTAGTCCATGAACCTGCCTTCTCGTCTTCTTACTTTCCTTTGGGAGATGATGAACGCGATGTTTTAATAACTATGCATTTTTAATTTATATATCCAGCATACAAATGGACATTCTCTTGAGCGGGGGTAGAGAAACAGCCAGAACACACAACAGTGCCTTGAAGTGCCTTATTGATCACGTCACTGTTTTTATCCTATGTGCTGGGTAAATTCACATACAATTTCTTTACTCGAAGGCCCTTGCATTGAGAAGTTCACCTGGTGGATCGGCCAATCCAACTCTACACATGATCCCATTGCGTTCCGGTCAGTAAAAAAATAATGATAAATCTAATCCATGCTTGTTCTCAAAATGCGGGCTGATCACTGCTCTCACTGTAGGGCTGTATAAAACCCTTCTATGAAAAACTTCTTGAGAAGAAACACACCAAAACCGCATCCTTCTAGAAGACTGAAATTTGAAAAGCAGACGTTCTTTGAGACAACAGGGGAAAATTTACTCTGTTAGTTTTCGGGACTGGTTGCCCAGCTCGTCTTCAGGCTAAAGAAAATGTGCCACGAACAATCAAACTAACAAACATGCAAAAAATTGCAATATTCATCTGGAATGAGAGCTAATTGGTAGATTTGGTTTGTGTCAGTCCATATTGTTCGGCTATTTTCTCTTCCATCGTTCTTTCAGATTTTTGTACATTTCATCCATCCCTAAATATCGGTTGATGCGTGAACTATCAGAGCGCATGAACTCAACACTTTCTCGGCCTTTTTTGGAAGGACAAAACACGCATCACCCCAGTTCGCCTCTCCAAAAATAGCCGAGAATTTTTTGAGCCCATGTGCTCTGATAATACATGCATCAATCGATATAGAGAGTTAGATTAAATGCACAAAAATCTTAAAAAAACAATGGAAGAGACAATAGCCGAACAATGCGGACTGACACAAACCACGGCTACCAATCAGCGCTCATTCAACATTACTATTGCTATATTCTACATGTTTGATAGTTGAATTATTCTTGGCACATTCTCTCTAGTCTGAAGACGAGCTGGGGAACCTGTCCCCAAAATACGATGAGTAACTGTACTGTGTTGTCCCAAAAAGCGTCGTTTTTTTCAATTCCACTTCTTAGGGTGCCTGGTTTCCAATTTACAAGAGTGCAATTCCGCTGTCTACGCTATATCCCCGCCCAATTTGCCCTTATTCCAATCAGTTAACATTTCCTCTACATCTACCTTCTTTTTTCGTCTTTGGGACTTTGAAAAGTACTCATCAACGCACTCCCTTCGCATCGTCCGAACGTCCAGGCTATGCGGAGATATCTATCACAAAGGACAAAAAAATTCCCACTCTAGCTCTATACTACGATCATCAAAGTGGCTATTCTGCAGAATGTACTTTTGGTAAAGGCGCCTGTAAGACAGTTTTTCTGATCGGCAAATCCCACTCAGCTTGCCCTTGCCCACGTATGAATGGCAGTCAGCTCCTCTCTCTCTCTTACCACTTGCTGAGGCTGATTTTTTCGGGTTCAGCAGTAAAGATCATAATTGACACACGTTTAAGTGGGCGTATCTGTACAGAGTGTTACCACATGTAGAAGCCTCCATTCGTCCGCACACATATGAGTGACAAAATGGCTTTCACACGTTGCGCTCTGAAGCAGTCGGCGTTGTTTCACTTTGAAGTTGTGTAGAGTCGGCTAAAAGTACATCGGTGTCAGATGAAGTAACTTCAAAGCTAGTTTATATGAACGCGTATATGTATTTGTCTGGGAGCAGTCTGTCTCCACAAAATTGTTCTTCACATCAGAACATCTTGCCATTTAACTTGCTAAGAGGCCATCTAGGGTTCGACGATCAGTCCCTTATCAACTTGTAGGACTTAACGTGATAAGCTGTTAACATTTGTAGTAGGTTAATACGATTGCTCACCAAAAAGCTTATTTTTCACAAATTATCAGTGTTGGACATCCAAAAACTTATTTGAGGTTTGCCCTCTATCACATGCTGCATAAGGTTATTGCTCAAGCACACACTGAAAACGCAAGCAACTTTTTTGTAACAGTATTTTGCTCCTGACGGCTACAAAAATTCCCTTCCATTAACGATGAAATTATAAGAATGAAATGGGTTTAGGCAGATGTTGTTCTAAATGCTAGTATCCAACATACAGTATGTCTACGAAATCGTGCAACATGCCGGTTTGGGAAATACTGATTATCACTGGCAAACCGGCATTACTTTATGTACCCAAAACCAAGACATGACAATAAACATTCTTAAGCACATGAGTTACTGATAATTAATAAAATCAGTATTATTTGATTGATATGAAAAAAAGAAAATTCCTTTGCAATTTATTGATATATAATTTCTTTCTTTATTTTCTTGATACAAATTTGTTTCATTAGTTCCGTAGAAGTAAAAAAGAGCTATAAAAAAGAACAATAAATGTAAATCTTTCCTTAAGTTTAACGAATAACCACACAACTTCCTCGCCTTGTTTCTGAAAATAACTGCGAGTCCTTCAAATTAGCTTCACTTGCATCTAAACAAATTCGAGCAAAATATCCGGTTGTGGAAGGGATATGTTTAAATCATTTGGAATTCTTCCATAGTATAATGCTTTTTTTTAAGGTTTGGATTGGTCGTACTTTATAGCATAAGAAACTCATTCCACATGAGACTGCTCCCAGTTTCGCCGGTTTTATTTGAAGTGACCAAGCCGTCTGACCCTATATCAGCGCCCTCAACCCTAATACTTGCCCACCCTATCATTTATTCGCAGCCATATTTAAAGATACAAGAGCCTATGTGTGCTGAATGAAAGGGCTCAGAAGTTCCGAGCTGTTTAAAAAATACTTTTGTGACAGCCCTTACAGTATATTTGGATACAGTAGGTGCCGTAACTCGTGATATTGAAGGATGTTTACAAAAAAATATATGTTACGCAAAAGCAACCGAAGGTACCTCCCCCAAAGTCTTACAGCAGAAAAGCAAACGTCCTTAGTAAAACGGAGAAATATCGTGGTTTACCCAATACTATTACATTTTAAGAAATAATGGGTTGTTTTAGAAAAGAGAAAACGAAATGCATTACTAAGTAAACTTTGGCTTAGAATGTAGGGGAACCCTGTTCATGCAAATAACGAGTGAATAAAGCGGGAGAATTTAAAATGGATTTGAAAATAATCCTTTTGTGACATGTTGGGATCCAAATGCTTCTATATTACGCGCAAAGTAAAGTACGGCTGTTATCGGTATATATTTCAGCATTGTTTCACGAGACTTTACAGTTATGTTTCTTGAAGAACTTTGGGCTAAGGCAACTATGCTTTCACAATTGGGTCAAGTAAACTATGTTTTCACCTGAATGTGCCAATTAGGACGTCACAAGTGGAGGAGATTTCGTGAGGCCACGTGTGGAGATGCCGGCCAAGGATCAAACACTAGACAAGAGTTTCCTGGGTAGTGGCGGAACAAATCTCCACATTTCCAAGTTTGTCGACAGCGTTTCGAGCTCGATCCGAACAAGATTTGACCACGATTGGCGTTAGGGTAAAGGTTAGGGTTAGGATTAGATTTATGGTTAGGGTCAGAGTTTATGGTAAGGGTAACTTTTAGGTTTAGGGTAAGGGTTGGGGTTAGGGTTAGGTTTAGGGTAATGGTGAGGGTTAGGGGTTAGGGTTAGGTTTAGGGTTAAGGTTAGGATAATGGTTAAAGGTTCAGTTTTAGTGTAAGGTTCAGTGTCAGATAGTGATATCTTATGTAAAAAGCCCAATGTTTCTGCTTAATATTCCAAAACATCTTCAAAAAATCCATTATTACTGGGTTTTGAGCAAAGGAAAGTTTTCCGAATAAAACTCCACATTTGCAAGTTTGGCAACAGCAATTCGAGCTCGATTTGCTTTTTCCACCTTTTTCGATTAACGCGCCCAACGCCGTCGGCCTATAGCCACCATATTAAATTATTTCAACAAACTACGACTTTTTTTCCTTAATTTCACAAAATCCTTTTTTGGTAAATCAGTTTTATCAACTTACAAAAACACTTCTCATGGTTACCGTATGAAAACAACCTACGGCTTGTTGTATCCTAGACCACTACCAAGAAAAGTCCTGCCAAAATTTAAATGGAATCGTGTGGGTGCACTCGTAAGCACACTACGCTTCACACACTAAGAGAAATTTCCTGCGGTCACATTTCTTTGAAATTATTTGTGGTGTATGATTACGATGAGGTGCATATCGTTCTTGAGTGAATTTTGTCGATTTTACATAAATTAGGATTCTGTTTTATGTGTAACCAAGAACTTTAAAATAAGATACTTATTGCAAGAGTCTACATAAGTGGTGATTCTGTGGACATTCTTTCTTTTGTACCTGTCTGTTTGGCTAATGGTTTTAAAATCACCCAAATGTGTCAGCTCATTGCAAGGAAAAATTGATGCCCAAAAAGCCTCACTTATTCTTTTGCCTAAAACCAATTACACAGCTCTTAATAACAAGCTAACTCTTGAAAAAAAACACTTTACTCAGATATATCGACGGGCCATATCTGCTAAGTTTCCCTTTTTAAAAGTTAAGTCAAAATAACAATTGAAAGCTTTGATCGCTTTTTAAGTTGCCTGAAAATTAGGGAGAAGCATTCTGTTAAATATTGAAAAACCTCCCATTTTCTATACTAGAGCGGTTTTAGGTACATTTACTTACATTTAAACCCCGTTTTAGTGTGCAAATGCACAACAGAGGGGCTTAATACCTACCAAGGATGAGCGAAATATTCTGCTGGTTTGATTTCCGGTTTCCGTATGCTTTCACATCCTCCCCGTACGACATGAAATAGAGAAGTGAGTGGTTTCCTTACGTTTATAGCACACCAGTAAAAAATATTCAAAATAGGTTTTTGTTTCCGAATTTGCTATTTTCCTAATTGCGCTGCGATCCCTTCTACTTGTATTTACCTGATTTTCATGAGGGCAAACTGAAATTTTACTTCCCTTGAAAGATATAGTTAACAGTATTTTATTGGTTATATAGGTTTCCTTTTAGAGAACGACACGCATAAACGAGCCACGGCGTTTGGTAGCACAGGACCTTCCTTGGATTTGGCTCACCTCGGCCCACTTTCGTCCTCAATACACTGATCTGAACTGAAGTCTTTTCTAGTAGACGTAATATTGCGCCTCAAGTAAAATTTTAAGAAACCAAAATAAACAACTCTTTTTTAAGCATCCTCTCACATTTCTATCCTCATACAGTAGTTGGCAAAGGCCGTGCAAATTTCATTATGAAATTTGACTTGGTACTTGAGCATATATTTGGTAACACTATTTTGCTTCATTGAGTTGATTTAATTCTGCGAAAGCCTTTTAGTTAGGTAAAGTATCATTTTATTTAGGTTTATTAAGATAAATTGCCATTAATTTTGGCGAAATTGGGAGTAGTCCCATATCGAGGGAATTCCCTATGCTAGTACAGAAGAAAGAACCAAACTGTTTACTAATGCTGATAATAATATGGAGAATCTCCAAAAAAAGTACAATGAGTATAGAAGATATCCCAGCCAGAACTGGAAAAATTTTGCGCAGCAAGGCCATACTCATAAACGCGAATGTCCAAAATAATCTTTTTTTCCGGAAATGCTCTTTATATATATCTTAATTTAAACGTTTTGGTGTAAACGTTGAACAAAAGCGCAATTTATTAACGAAAACCCTGAAAACGAAGAAAATAATGACAGACTTCATTTGAATATATTCAATAAATAGTTATCCACTAATGTTAATATGTAAAAAAAACTAAGACTAAAGGAACGTTCTTTGTATATAAAGAAAGTGGTTGCCTTAAGTTTTCAACTTAACAAAATCCTTAAATTTATTGTTCTAATTTATAGCTTTTTTTACGTCTCCAGAAACTGGCGATTATCGAGAAAATTTTATTTTTCTCTACAAATACCCAGTACTTCTTTTATTTCTTTTAAGTTTTAAATATTCCCAATGCCATTCATTATTTTTTCTAAGTTTTCCTAAATGCATTCACTCTAGTATTCGAGTAATGTTCAAATCTTTACAAAGTTGTCAAAGTTGCACGGCTTTTTGTGACTACTTTATTTCCTTGGTAAGGTGTTTTAGTGAAATTTCATGCTTAAAACGGCAGGCATATACCTTTATCTACCAGTTACTTTTCCAGCTGACTGCTAAGGCTACTTGCTAGTTGCGTTCGTGTTGAAGAAGGTTTCTGATCTGCCGAGAATTGTCCATTTTTCATCGAAAACAGTTATTAATTATATGACCAATCTGAACACCCTCGTTCATGCACCGGCTCTTTTGTTTAATTTCTCCTGTAATTGCTTCCCTTACGACAACTTCCCAGGATGCTTTTCTGATATGCGAACTGCGCTTTCGCTGCATGAAACAACACTCAGTGACTGATTGTGAAAGCTTCAAAGCATCGAAGCGAATTCAACCTATCCTCGATCGAAATATTTATTTTAAAGTAAGCAAATGCTAAGGGGTACATAGAAGTACACAGAGAAATGCTTTACTGGGCACAAGGCAAACTGTTCCACCTAGAATGCAAGGTTCTTATTTTAGAAGTTCACTTAATATGTACAAAACACTATGCGCATTCGGGCACAATGTACGTACCAATGGAAACCGATATTTGGTACTTTTTAGTTCTTTGTTGGCTATCCACTTAATGTTCTTTTAAGGACACGCCCATGGCACCTACGTGTACCGTAAAAACGCAGTAAAACTACCGATACATTTAATTGTTAGTAAAATTAGGTACTATCACGTTGTCTGAGCTGATTCCTGTAACAGTAGCTGGTTTCTTAGCATCACCAAGGGCTTCATAAGTGCATAAAATCTTATTCTTAACGCAGTTTTTACGCCCGTTCTTGGAAATCCGCAGAGTGAGATTAAATAAACGCTTGCAAATGACCAAACCCTGTGCGTGCTTCCTGTGAAATGGTTATCTTTGAGCCCAGCACGATAGCCAACAGTGCGTTTATTGTTCCTCTCACGACGAATTGTGTTAGTGACGAGGCTGCAGTAGCCATGAACAATTTAAATCAATTGAAAATCTACTGAGGCTGTATTAAATAGTAAAAAGTTTTGTCCTTACCATCCTCGCCTTTGAGAAAGTGGTACGACGCATTCAGAATGAAAACTACCTCTTCAGAAAAATTTGACATATGCTTTTGTATCACAAGATACTTAAAAGTCAGCCTTCAACCGTTTATCTTTCTTCGTAACAGTTGAATACTGTTATGTTACTTACAGAACGCAAAATCCTTAAAAAATGGAATTATTTTCTCCGGCACCATAAATAAATCTATAAAATGGCCGAATCTGTCGTTTCCGTTATAGTTATAATTGTTCTAATTTAATTTTAACATTTAATCGATACCAGAATATATTGTATCAGAACCGTCGAACTCACCTCTAATTGCTTGAGGAAGTTGTTTGTCCTAGGTTGTCCGGTCTGACTCGGTTGATGGATTCAACGCCGCTGACGATCAAATATTACCCACAAGTAGACAAAAAACGAAAGCAATTGATTTGAGTTCCTTGAAATGTGGAAGTAACCGGGTACCCGATAGTTGGAGCAGTCAGACTGACTTCAAAAACGTCAAACGTAGCATACCGTGTTTCCTTTTTAAAAGTAAAACCTCTGCTCTTTGGGATGCAGTCAAATGCTCTCAGTATAAATAAGTTCACATTACTAAAACTTCTAGGTAACCAAAATCGAGAAAGTTGAACGCTTGGCGTCATCTGTCCTACGTAGGATTTTATTTAAGATCAGCGGACAGTAACGTGAAAGGCAAGAAAAATGCACACATTACGTGCTGCCAAAATTAATTTTTAAAATTAATTAAAACCGTCAAAGAAAAGCAAGTTGAGGGCCTTTGCTTGAAATCAGGTTGTCGATTACAGTTGATAGCGGTTTCGGTGGTAAACCTCCAAATGCTCATTGTAGTCCACAAGCGATCAATGTCACTAAGGAAGGAAACTTATCAACAAATGGAACTATATAACTGTACCGATCAACTAGTTCATCCAGCCAAATATTACTTCACGTGACTGCAAGTTGCCCAACTAAGAAAGTCGAGTCTACGCGTGAAACACCTGCAATTACTATTCCCTGGCCTTCCAGCAGATACTGATGCAATTTAGGAACCTCTTCGCACGCAAGTAGTTATATGATCCCATCGGCAGGACACGAATAGGGAGAAGCCCACCAAAACCAGTGTCTTTGCACCAAAGGTCAAGATGAGTAAATTAATTCCGTTTCCTAACTCAAACATCGTTACTTTAATCTTGACACTAAACCTACCCATAATACTAACCTTAAGTCTAACCACACCTTAAGTGCAAGGGCTAAGCTCTAACTCTAAACTTAAATTTGAAGGTGGTCTAAAAATCCGGTGCGGAGTGTGACTTATTTGTAGTCTTATGAACGCAGCGTAAGGGACTGAGCGCTGCTCGCATAATCTCTTTGCTGTTTCTTTCCCGCTCTTGATGACGAGGGAGGATTTACGCTTACCAACTGAAGGCGGACCGGAGACAAACGCAATGGCTGACTGGAATTGCACAATAAAAACAGTATTTTGACCGTTTTAATTGCCTATGCCGCAGAATGAATCCAACTACGTAAGAGTACCACAAAAGGCAATCAGAAGTTAAAACTCACGGCCCAGTGTCCATGTTTGCAAACCTGTCTGCCTGAGCCGTGATTAAAAACAGAAAAGAATAAATTTGTCACCTTCAGATAAGCATATTCTTCCCATATCGTAATGTCTAAATAGGTGGTAATTAGGTTTCCCTCTAGTCATTCATAATATGAGCATGGCACGACGCAGAGACTTCACCCCTGCACAGGTTGAAGCCAAACTAAAATAGCTAAGCAATATTGCTGGTCTACAAGGGGTTATTTATTTGACTGACGTTGTTCTACAATGTTTCTGTGTTTCAGCACAGATTTGGTTACCTCAGTTGACTCCATTGTGAAAAAAAATCGTGGCATTCGGTGGGATTCGAATCCGCATAGGAGGAAAGGTCTTCTACGCAAGCCAACGCTCTCCCTCATTGAGCTACGAATGCCACGCTTCACACCGTTAGTTGAATCACACTTGGAACGATATTACCCGCTTAATTTGCCGCTCGTAGGAAATCCACCAATACGAGAGGGCAAGTTGATTGCCCAAACAGAAACCGCCAGAGGGCTAAAATAAACTACTGGCTCAACTAAATTAGCCCTGATCATACACTTAACCCAAACCGCAAACTCCGTGGAATTAAGCGCCATGTCACTGGTGGTTCCCGTTCCCATATCCAGCCGCGGGGACCTTATAAGTAAAACCTATCATGCTGTCTGTTACCTTGTCCTACAAAAAAACTAACTAGACAGTGATGAAAGCCTCCTATTTGTAAAACTGACGCATTGCAGTCTCGTGTGCAGCTGTTGCCAGAGACCACGCAATTTTCATAACTTTGTAAAAGTTTGGTCATTACTCGAATACCAGTGTGAATGCATTTAGCAAAACTTCCAAATAATAAGGAACATTATTAGGCATATTGAGTACTTCAAAGAACTATAGGAAGTAGTAAGTGTTTGTAAAGACAAATAAAGTTTTTTCGATAATCCTGGGATTCTGGAGAGGTAAAAACACAGCCACAAATTAGAACAATCAATTTAGATATTTTGTTAAATAGAAAACTTGTAGCGCCATATTCTTTAGATCGAAAAAACTTTTCTTTAGTCAAAATATAAATGATAATGTTACGGCAGCCGACCACGTGAGCCGCCACCCTTGCCATCCATCCATCAATCCATCCAGACAGACAGACCCCGAATTCACACCGGACAAACGCATGTGAGCAGAGGTCAGCGCACAGACATAAAAGAGCTGTAATCACGGGCAAGAACGCAGCCAGATTGTGCATGTCCTTGAGAGGTCACCCAGCATCGGATGGCTATTTAGAGGGGCCAGTAAGTACGGACAAAGTGGGCATGGACTGATTGCCTTTAAATGCGAAAGCAGACA
>JAYGXS010000003.1:66921074-66938960 GCA_036362985.1 Ligula intestinalis | reverse complement strand
ACTTTGACTTCTACTTTGCGATGGCGAACGTAAATTGCTCCTCCGGATCTCACAACGGTGCGCTAGACACATTGTTCTTGATTGACGTCCCCCGATATATTTTGAATGGATATTGTACGCCAGGTTTCCCAGCAACTTCTTCATTTAATAGGTTTTTTGAGGGATTTTTGTCGTTTATTGCAACCACTGCATTTAAGTCTAATTTATCGAAGTGCGCTGTGGATAGGAAGGTTGTGTGTTTGGATTACGTTATGCTCACCATTTATTGCAGGTTGTACAGTTGAGAAGGGAAGTTTCCCCGATATCACAAGTCAGATAAGACAGATTGGTATGGTATCAAATTACACTTTCTTTAATTGTTATACTTCAAGAAAGATTACATTCTAGTTTTGAAAAAGTTTCTTAATTGCCGATTTTTTAAAATCTGCATACTGTGTCTATCCCGTTTAAGGAAATTAAGTTTTTGCCTACGAAGAAGCCACAATGTTCTCATAAAATATTGCAAAAGCTGTGAAACATGCTCTTTACATTCTAGGCAGCATAGGTAAATGGACGCATGTGATGTATACCAAATTAATACCTCAAAATCTTAAAAAATCTCATAATTACAAACTTTTTGTGAGCTAACATATCGCTTGGCTTCCTTAGCACTTGTATTGCTCGACCCTGATTACACGTGGAATTTGTCGTTGGATAGTAATAGAAAAAAAGACAAGGGAGACTGAAATGGCCATTTCTGTCTTATTAGCCGTCATCAGCCAGTCATACGCGTCCCACCCGAGCCTCGACATCGCGACGTTTTTGTTATCAGAGTCAAACCCCTTTACCCTTGAGCTCGTTGTCTTGCTTGCAGCTAATAGGCCATAAATGGCCATTTTAGCCTCCTTTGTCTTTGGTGGCAGTACAATCTGCCTGTACTACCAGCTGCGACGACTGATAGGGCCTCTGTCGAGACCCTAGTCAGAGTGGTTATATAAATTCCGTTAGCGGTCGGATGAAAGTACATCAACGAATTTGTCATTTTCGCCATATCCGGTGGAACGGTTGTGCATACCTCTCCGTGGTTTGGTGGCCGACGTAGTAGAAAATTAAGGCTGGAGTAATGTCGAAAGTCGAGGATTTGCCCCTGAATAACAGTTGTGCTGTTTTCATTGGTCAGTCGAGCACGTTAAAAGGTGTCCAAATATCGTTTTCAGCATCCCCCAAAAAAGACGAAGAAAAAGGTTCAAGGAGAAGGACCAAATTATATTGGGACTGACGTTTCGGGCACTCACTTGTTTCCATCGTCAGAGTAACGTTGTTGTTGCTCCTGTTTATCGGGACTGTTTCAGCCTTGCTGCATGCATGTTATTATATCCGTGCTCGGCGCACGAACTTTAGCCTGCGTCTTCGTTTCTGACTGTCCGTGAGATTGATCACTGGGGGGCTCGAGTTTCCTTTGTCCCCTTTGCAGCCGTCGTAATTGTTGGCAAGTCCGTGCGCTTACTGGCCTGTATCTCGTCTACCGACGGACTAATCACTTGTTGCTGCCTGAATGAGTTCATGTCAACCTCGTGTGCGCGGTAGCGATGAGGTAGCGTCCCACGCTGGTCACCTGGTCCCTGGCCAACCCTCTCATATCTTTCTCTGATCTCAGTTGTACTCCACGCTTGTGTCTTCTTTGCAGTCCTGTCGGCCTTGTTCGAACTGACTTTAGCCGCTTGTATACCGCCTGGTAAGCAGGATGAAGGTCTATGGCTCCGTCAAGTGTGCCAGTCGAAGACCAACCTTCCAGCAGAAATTATGCCATCTTGTCATTGGCTCAGCCTATTACCCTTGCATTTTCGAAGGTGAAGATGTGTTTCTTCTGCTTTCCGTATTCATAGACCATAGACAGTTTATCCTTGCAGTTGATTGTGAGCTGATGCTCATACAACCTGGTGCCAAGGCGTCTGCCCGTTTCACCGACATACCTTGCATCGCAGTCTTGACATAGTATGCTGTAGACCACGGCTGACTGTTCTGTCGACGGTGGCTGGTCTTTGGGCCTCATGATCTGCTGTCTAATGGTTGATTTCGGCTTGTGAGTCACACCGATCAAGAATGTTTTCAGGATTTTTGCAGTCGCCTCGGATATCTTCTTCATATAAGGGGTATCGAACCAAAACTTGAGGCCTTCTCCTTTCGACCGCTCAAGTTGAGGCTTCGTAAGCCACTTGCGCATGAAGGACTTTGGATAACCGATCACTTCAAATAGCGCATGGAATTATTTAACCTCCTCCCTCTTCCCACTGTCGTCACTGCAGTGTGTCTCAACGTCGGCCAAAAGAACCACTCTCTACGAATTCGCGAAAGTTGGGATTGCATAATCTTGTCTGAACAATGGCGTAGTCCTCATGGGCTTACCAACTATAAACTGCTTCGGGGGTGGCAATTCAATTATTTGTATGCATGGTGTATTATTTCTGACTTCTGAAATATTAATTTTACTCTGATTGTTTTTCCCGGTAATTTTAGTCGTCATGGCCACGCACCCTGAGCACGTCTCCTGTTCTGTTGTGTCAAGGGGATGTAGTGACTAGCTCAACACGAAGAGCTTTTCGGATTGCTTGCTGTTTCCGGCCTCTGTAGCATTAAATCAAAGGCCAACTCACACAGGACCTCATGTGATGACTGCCGAGCAGACCGCACTTCAGACGCCGTCCACTGGCTTGTGGTTGTGCGGGCGTCTGATAATCATTCTCCTACTTCCTCTTCCCAAATTCATTCTCTAAGGAATATATTCCTACTAATAATCTGGCCTTCCCGTGACTTCTCTCTCCTCCTAAGGAACCGGGCCTGGAAGATCGCAGCCGTTAGGTTTAAACTTTATTAGCCTTAACACCCCTCCCTATGCCGTTCACCTGAGTCCATTTCATCCATCAGTCTACCATGCGTAGGCGGAGGAGGATGTGATGGATTTAAAAAATGGCACCAGCTGAAGTAGCAACGATGAACGACCTTCCACGTAGGTGTGCATCTAATAAATACACTGTTATTTCCACCTGAACAAGTTTGAAATTCTACAGACCCCTTCTCCAGCGAAACTCCTGTCCGACCTGCAAAATGATTGCTTACCTGAATGTATGTGCTTTCACCGATCTAGTATAGGAACAATTAAGTTCTTCTTTGCCCAGGAGCTCGCAACGCAAACCCTCCAGGCCATCACGTTGTGACTAGGTGATATGATGAAGTGGATCCGACAAAGTGTTTACCTCTTTTGAAGGCTGTCCCCATCCTCGCTCGAATGCTGACCACCTTCCCTTACTCTATTGCACATGACTGAATACTCCCTCCCCCCCCTCGGTTTCGGCTCCCATTTTCATATGGAGATCAAATCCCGCGAAGTGAATGTAATGGCGAGCCATCTGTCCGTTCCCCCTCCCCCTTCTTGACCCAGCTGCCGCGGCTACATCGTGAACCACTTGTCCAGCCACCCTCTACCACTGACAATTGCATATGGCCTCTGTCAATGAACCCCCCCCCCGTCTGCGCTCGATAACAGTTGTGCTGCTTTTACTGGTCAGTCGAGCATTTTAAAGGTGTCCAAATATGGACGTGGTCCAAAAGAATCGCTGTATACAAATTCACGGAAAGTGGGATTGCATAATCTTGTCTGAGCAATGGCATAGTCCTCCTGAGCTTACCAACTATAAACTGCTTTGGGGGTGGCAATTCAATTATTTGTATACATGGTGTGTTATTTCCGGCTGAACAAGTTTGGAATTCTCCACATCCCTTTTCCATCGGAAATCCCGTCCGACCTACAAATGATTGTTTACCCCTTACGAAGGCTGTCTCCCTCCGACCTGGAACGCTGGCCACCCTCCCGGGTTTACGTTTCCAATCGAGTGCATATGTCTGAATACTGGCCCCAGACGCTGCTATTGGCTGCCCGCTGATGTCAGTTGTCCGTTCCCCCTCCACCTTCTTGACCCAGTTGCCGTGGCTACTCCGAGAACCACTCTTCCAGTCAACCCCCCTCCCACCTAAACCGCTGTAGCCTTCATATAGCCTCTGTTCACGAAACCCTTCCCCGTTCGTGCTGGTTTTTCACACCAATCCTGATGCTACGTGAATTTTCGCCGAAAATCATACAAAACGGGAGCCAACCCCTTTTTCCAATAACAAACACACACAAGGTTTCTCAAGTCTATTTTCATCCTAAGTGGCGTTATTCTTGAGCTTATGTCGTTCCTTTATATAGATTCACTTCGCTCTAGACTTGTTGTGTCTATTGTTGAGGCTTGTACACTATAAACCCTTTACTATTTTTTCCTAATAGTACCGTACCACCTTTATATAGTTGTTATCATTGGTTTTGGCGAACGCATTGCTGGTGGATACAGCCGGAGAAGTCAAGAGACGAAACACAGTGCTTTTTTCCGTTTTTCGAGCCAGCAATCATTCCTCAGTCACTGCGAACATGCTCTTATTTGTCCTGCTTCTTTAACTGACGTAGGTCGTATGCAGGCGATCATTCCCTTGGAGGGCGGAGTACCTTATCAATGTCAACCAATCGGGCTTGTTGCTAATGGCAGGCATGGGCAAGCATTTGCGTAACAGCGAAGTGAACAGCAGCAACAGGCCCCTTTTTTTCTCCATGCAGTTTCGATGCTGGTGGCACTGTCTTACAGAACTTGCATTTTTTCCAGGATTGACATTCCTGCGATAAGGAAAGTTTAGTCATCATTCCTCCCTGTCTCATCCTACTGGTAATTGATAATCCAGCAGCTGTAAGTGACATGCGCGAGACCTCCACATTAAAACGCAGAAGAAAATGGTCAGTAGGGGAAGTTGTTTTATGCACAGGCAAACAGAATGAAATGGCAGTTGTTTTCACAACGGCAGATCATGTAGTGGCGATCTGACACTACATACTGCGTAGCTGTATTGATGCCTCATCGGATTGCGTCATCAAGACTCAAAAGCCACTTCCCCACGGTTCTGAAGTAGGCTGGATGGATAAGGTAAGCTAAATTGGAGTAAATTATTTTAATGAAGGAAGAAGGCTCTCGACTTTGAGCTGCACATTCTTAACAAAAAATTGCACAAAATCTGTTTCTTCGGTACGTTATGTGGAGAAGCATGCTTGAGTTTGTAGAACTTGTGCATAACGTCATCAAAACTACTTACCGGAAGTCTATGCGTTGATGACGACAGCGAAGTTCCCCTTTCAGGAATAGCAGCTTCCAAGTCGAAATACGATATTATATACACTGGCGACCAAGGCAGCTCCAGCATATCGTCCCTCTACCCTTGGATGTTCATTTCAGAAGGTGTGTAGAGCTCTCATATCTAACAGTTGACTTCGTTCAGGATTGCGGGTCTTACTGAGAGCCCTGAAGCACACCTTCTCGGGTGACGAGAAGTGTCCTACTCTCTGGACGGGCGCTCAGTTAGTTGTAGCTAGCCCTTATTCTCAGGCATGATTTCCTCGGACGCCGCGGGGACAAGGTCACTCCCTGTCTAGCTTTCTAAAGGCGGTCTGGTCTCACTAGCCAATCACTTGTCAAGGGCGAGGCCAGCGCACAAATTTGCGGGGGATTTGTCTACCCTCATTCACTTCCAGAGCCGATGACTCACTGTGCGGTTGCAGCTGTCCGGACTCCGGTGATCTACTTGCCTGACTGTGCCTCTGGACTCCGGCCCACTCATGGCTGGGCTACACTTGTCTGGGAGTCACTTGTATATTACTCATATTCTACTCCTTCTAACCTTAGTAAATCATTCATAACAATCTGGCCTTCCACGCTTTATTCTATTCAACTAGCTTATACATGTTGGGATAAGTTCTATCGCCTATTATCTGGCTGGACCACATCGTATCCCACAAAGTTACCCGAAAAAGGACGACAATTCCATGCTAAAAGTCTAGAGATTCAGGATATTGCTTTGAAACCTTGGAATTATCTCTTATATGCACTACTGTAATGCTGCAAAGGCGAAAGGGGGTATCCAGCAATCCTATGCATCTCACTAACACATTCATAGTTTATAAAAATATATATTTCACAATATAATTTGAAGAAAATTTTACTTTGAGATGTAAGAAATATTCTTTCTTACTCGGCATTGAATGAACGATATTCCTGGGGGTCCTCCAAGGGGTCTCTCTTCAGGAGTTTGAGAGGATACTCTCCAATCCAGAGACAATAGTAGGAGCAAGCAGTTTTTTGTCAACCACATTACCAAGAACTGATCATTGATTTTTAATTGGATTAAAGTCAGGACCATTTCCTGGTCACTTATCTCTTCTCCAGAAACGTAGAATGGTCTCTGACAGAAACTTCTAGATCTCTAGAGCTGTACGGGTTGTGGCCCCGTCCTGCATAAAAATAATCCTTGAGCAAGATTTTTCTCAAATTTTGATCTGCTTCCACGATTTTTTTCCAATATTTGCAATAAGTTTCGCCTTAGGATCTCCCCTTTATATTATTTGCAATTAATTCATTGACCTTGCGGTACAATATGAAGTTCAGAGAGCCCTTTAATGGACTTTGCTTCCCACACCATGATTACAGAGCATAACTTTGGAACGGTAACATTTTCAACCATTTTACGACTAAGAGTCTAAATAATGTGAATGTTGTGCTTGGCGCTTGAAACAGTGCATACCGCGACTTGTTTCCAGTTGTCTGCAGTCCACCCACTAACCATCTTACAGAGGTTCATCCCATATTTGATTTTTTTTTGCTGTTAGCTTAGGGCCTTTCTTCTGTGATAGGCAGTACCACCTTAACGAAGTGTACAACCTTTTTTGCAAAAATATCACTAACAAATAGGGTATAGGAAAAAATAAAAGAAATTATCTAAAATTTAAAAGAGCCACAAAATTTTAAACATCCTATATGAATGCAACGAGACATTTGCATATAGAATTGCCGGCAAAGACACATTCAATCTCCAGTTTCCTGCTAGAGCTCGTAGCTGCTCTACCCACAAGCCTGCAACAAAAGTTACTACAAAGATAGCAAAATTTCCTTAACTAATGGGGGAATTTAAAGGTAGGATATTTCGTGCTTTCAGATAGTACTATTATTGATGATATTATATGCAAAATAAGGACTACAGACAATAATGAATTATTCATTCTTTAAGTGGGCAAGCCTATCTTACTTTGTTATAAAAACAACAATAGCAACTTCAGTAAGCGTTGGATTTGTTGAAGACTTACTGGCCCACCTATTTGTATTACAGTCCGACATAAATCGGTAGTTCACTTTTTTATGACTGAGTAAAGGTTTGGTAGCATTTTCCGAGTTTAAAAGCACGCCAAACTTTTAATAAAGATAATGTACTCGGTATCCTGGGTCAAGCAACCATCGAGCAGATTGATAGCATGAAGAAAACTTGCCTAGTCTGAGAAATCAGTTCGTAACAAAGTGTGGACTCAGTGAACTGTAGCGAAATATCCAATTGAGGTCTCCAATCACGTGCAAGAAACTAAAGAAACCTATTCACATCTGGTGTGAACTGGCTATGCCTCAATCGAAAGGTACAAAATCTTGTCTCCCATTTCAAAGTAGATTTTCTTTCTAATTAAATCTCATTCATTTCACGCGAAGGATTCAGTTTAAATTAAATAAACCTTTATTCTATCCCGCAGAGTCACAACAGCAAATAAACGATCGTTCTTCAAAGCATATTTTCATTTAGAAAATAATACTATCATTCGTTAGAAAAATAACATATTTTTTCGAAAACATTACGATTCTAAAAATGTGAAAAAAACGTTAGGATTGATTAAACCCAGTGCTTTGTGCGTAAAAAATGCGTTCATCGAATAAAGCGCATTAATTAAATCAGCAGAGAAAGAAATAAGTTTGACATTTAGCCTTTCAGTTCCATGTAAGCATTCAGGAAGTCGAGTTAGGTGCACGAGCGTTTTCGCTTAATTCATCATCAGACAAGACAAAAATATAAGGAAGGGCAGAGGTAACGAACGTTTAGGCAACCAACCGGTAGACTTTAAGTGAATTTTATGCTTAACTATCCCCCAAGGATACGTGGAAATGTCAGGTTGGTCAGTACTAAACTGTTCCTTCGAATATAGACTATAAACCGGTTTCAGTAGAATTGATTGTTTTTTATTTCGTTGTTACATTACTTAAAATGCAATGGACTAAGGCAAAAGTCCTCCGATAGATACGTGATGGATGCCAGTGACCTTGGAATGTATATAAAGTATTCAGTTTAAATCCCAAACATATCATTTTGTGCTTATTAGGATAGGTTTATTTCCCTTAAGATTTCTCCATAGGTATTTTAAGGGTTTGATTTTATTCAAAGAGGAATTGGCAAGCATACGTATAGTTCAATAAATTCTCGTCAGGCCATTACCTTTATATGGGAGGGGAAGTAAATTGTAAAAGGTTAATATTATGTTCAAAGTTACAAGCAAATTAGTCCAGGGGATAGGGGAGGGGATTGGGGTAGTAACGGGTCGCTAATGAAGCAGCGATTAGGGAGAAGATGGGAGATTTTAATGCGTTTCAAGTCCTGCTTAAAGTGGCAATGAATTCCATATATTTTCAGCGCTTTTAAATGACTGCATATAAATGTTTATCACAGGTTGTTGTCAAAACCTTAAAAAGCGGCATATGCCTTAAAAACTTTAGCAAGGTGTTGGGTTCTTGGATAGTTGTTGCAATCTAAATGATGACATGAATCCTATTACTAGATTCACAAAAATATCAAAATCTCATCGTCGAAAAGCACAAAAACTTCCCCAACAAATGTGGCAATGACTTTGCATTAAATGATTTTTTTTTAAAAAAACATCTCTGATAAGTTGCCTTTTTATGAAGCTGTCTAGTTGGTTATTTCAGTGATTTCGGCATAGTTTATTTAATTGCCGGGACATCTGACAGTCTTTTTTTTCGGAAAATATTTATAATAAACTGTGTGGTACAAATGCAAAAAAATAACTTTTCTCTTTACTGCAGAACCTTTTAGTGATGTAAGTTTTAAGTTTTGAAAAAACTCGAGGCGTTCTACAGGATTTGAACCTGCATATAAAAGCAGGCATTTAACGGAAACCAACGACCCACCTCGCACCACGAACGCCTCGAGTTTTCCTTAATTGGGTCAACTCAAACTAAGCAAATCTGCCAAAGCTACATACAATTAAGTCATCCTAGTGGTCATTCTGGTGAATTCTAGATGATTGCCTGAGAAATCCTACTTGAGCAGTCAGCTTGATGTTACGTATTGCTGGATTCCATACGAGCGGTAAAGTTGGGCGGGTAATACCGATCCAAGTGTGATCAAATTCATGGGGGGATGTCGGCGTTTGTAGCTTAGCGGTTAGAGCGTTGGCTTCCGGTAAAAGCCTTCTCTAATACGCAGGTTCAAATCCCGCCAAACGCCTCGAGGTTTTTTCACAATTGGCTAAACTCAAATTAAGCAAATCTGCCAAACCTCCTGATAATTACGTCTGTTTACTGTTAAATTATGGTTCAAGGTTGAAGTACACCACACACTGGCCGTAGAACTAAAAAATGTTGCAAAACCTTACAGTATTCTGCCCATTCCTTTCTTAATTACATTTAAATAGGATCTAGATCATAGAAAAAGTACCTCACCTCACACTTCCTGTTTGGCTTTGGCTTCGACTTCGGTCCCACCTGTAATAAAATGCAAAAGTACATCTTGACAGGAAATCTCCAGTCCATGACACAAGTGCGTTTAAGGGTATTCAAGTACACGGACTTGCAAATCTGGATTTTGTTATTGCCAATACAACGTCTAATGTTCTTAACGCAATCTAATTTCTCGCACTTTGTTCCACTGAATTTGCATGGAGAAAAACCTGCATTTTTAAGTGCGGGGGGTGTGTGGGGTAAACCTAGTGAGTTTACATTACTTTCCTTTTAAGAAACAACACCCACGGAGACACAAGCCTAGTTTAGGGTGTATATTTGCATATAAAACCACAGAAATACAAGGGTATGTAGGTTTTACTCGCAAAACTGTTAACTTATTTTGACTGACAAACGTATTGATGCTTTAAAATACCATTCTAACAGTCTTTGTACCAGCTAAAAGGTCCAGACAGTGTTTCGGCGGTATTTTGCGGCTACTTGAAACAGCTGCAAGGTGTTCGGCCCATCAGTGGGTCGCCCAGCTTTCCCTGTCTGCTTTCTGGTTGATTTACCGGTTTTGAAAGTTCAGCTTTTTAATCTTCTGCGAAATTTTTTTTTCGTGGTAAACATCAGTATGTTCAATTTATACTGCTCTCTCTCCATTTTATGCGTGAGGAAAGAGTGCTGTCGCCCCTGGCATTCCTCGTCTACAAAAGAACAAGACACGCTTGCCTGCATAAAAGTGCACTTGCCACACGTCTGAGTGGACCAGCTCTACTCATCTAGAGGAACTTTTCGGTGAATGGTTATGCTTCGTTCTGCGCCAACTGCTTACGTCAGCAATGTTTGAGCTCACTTATCGACGCACAAAGTCTTCCAATAATGATGCCAGCAGAGTATCGTGAGTTAAGGAATTTCACTTGCGAAGTGAAAAACAACACTAACGATAGCGGTGCTATAGGTATACAAATGAACATCAGTTTAAAAGGGGTTAAGCATTAGAACCTAACGCTAAATTTGCAGACACACATAAGGATGTTAGCCTTTGATTGAACTTTTATCCAGTCCTTTGTGTGCAATGCATTATTTAGTGACTGCTTTCTTTTGAACCCTTTGCAAACCTCAAAGGATCAAGGCTATTTTTATTGAAAGGAGGCATAAAAAGGCGTCCTATTACCTTTTTAATACACGTCATGCTTCACTTAAATGCAGTGTTAAAAGGAAAAGAGCACATAGGGCGCGTTGACCTCTGTATAAGTAAAACCATTGGGATGCGTTCATAACTAGTTCTGGGGCATATGATCTTCAAGTAAATTAGTACAAATTAAAAGGTTTCTGCCTTTATTGCTACGCATATGAATATGTCGAAAGCATAAATACATGTGGGATATGGAGAGAAAATACATATAATTTAATGCGCAAACGTTGCAAACTCGTAGTGAGGCCCGTACAGTACAGGAAAAACGTAAAAAATCTAAAATAGCATAGTGCTTCGAGTAAACCCATGGCCCGGGCTCAGTTTTGCATAACATCCAGGACACATAATTAAATATTAGCACTCCTTGTTAACTGACTGAGCAAACCACGACAGAAGTTAATTGTTATAATGCGATTTTTTCAGCTTAATCTAAAGGCTTTCAACGTATGACCCATAGTTTACTAAGTTAAATTGGCAGTTTTTCGCATTTTGATCAGTCAAAATATCACATATCAATTTTGTTTGGTGTGCAATCACATCGCGTGAGAGTTACCACTTCGTTGTAAAGTCTGGTGCATAATACATACATTCCCTGCCAGCCAAATCCCTGGATCCCCCCGTCGAAATTCCATGGATATAGAGAGCGAGTTTGGGCATGACGACGGGGAATCGACGAGGGTGAGTACGGGGTTTCCAACCCGCATATCCCCTGCTCAGCCCCTGTCATCACCCCCGGATCTCCCCGTCAAAATTCCGGGAGGGTATGCATATTATCAAATTATCCACAAAAATAATATTAAATGTCACCTTAATACGTACTTTAGGTTCCAAATAGTCAACAATGAGTTAGATTGCCTTTTAGGTCCATCTACAGCATTCTGAGAATTTTGGATTTCGGAATAATGAATATGCCTTAAACATCAACCCCGGATAAACTTGCATCCCCCCGTCGTCACCCCAGCCCAGTTTTGTGCGTGCGCTGGCAGGGTCTCATAAAGCTTCAGTCCATAAAATCCTACAAACAAACTTGTATAGAAAAAGCTGTGTGGTATAGACACAAAACCGCGATTAATAAGTTTAGCCGCTTACGAGGCTACTTCACTGCTGAAGTGTCTGCATAAAAAACGAGAAACACAATTTGGTACCAAGTTTTATGTGGTTTTGTGATAGTAGACGGCAGGTTAAATATCTGCACTTCTTAAGTTCATCGAAACTGAATGCACACACATGGAGAACATTTTTAGGACAATGTTGTTTACTATCAGTCTAAAAGCACATTTGAATACGATAGGAGAAATTAATCTCCCGAGGACCCGTTGATGAGCCGAAAACCTCCCATCTGCGTCAGCCGACAGCACATGATCGCAAAACGCGTGAGTGTAACCTTGTAACGTGCCCTTTCCCTTTCCGTGGGTGAAATATTTCATTATTTTCACGCCACTGGCTGTCTATTGACAGCACATACATATCTTGTGGGTTTTCCGCAATAGCTGATGACTTTTAGCACATTAATAAATGCCAACGTTTGAAGCAAGCTGTAAATCTTAGATCTTACTGCCTATCTCAAAACAAGTTACTTGCACTGGGTCCTGTGTAAGCGTTTGTCTTGTAATAAACCAAATAGAAAACCTCGAAAAGGGTTACTTTAATTTTGGAGACTTTCGTTTTTGGTTATTTAGCGTTTTTGCTATCAAATACTGTTACCACCTGGTGGCCAATGAACACAAGACTCAAAGATGACAACAGAAAGTACAAACACACAGTGGATTCCCTATCTCATGTACACGGATTGGGAGTGCATAGTGGGTGCGACTCCTTTGAAAGCTCACACGGCCAGTACTTATGGTGTGCTATCTACTGGTCTTAGTAAGCATGATTACTAGAAATAAGCACATTCAGCATACGCACGTACCTATAGAAGCAGTATCTTAGTTAATGCAGCTCGGTGGATAGAGTTGAGAGTACGGAAACCAAGGCAAAGGCTGCTGCGCTCAGGGCCCAATGCATGTGTTTACCTAGGATAGTTAAACCCAGGTTCACACATCTTGTTCAGACCAAGGGGCTTTGAGCCCTATCATGGGCTTAATCAGTGTCACCCCTGACAGATGGTGGCGTTAGTGATAGCACCAGTACTTCTTTGCTTCTTGCTGAGATTTAGGGGACATGAGCCCAGTGCCGACTTTAATCAGCGTCATTTCTGACTTACAAAACAGTCAGTAACAGTACGAGCAAAGACTATCACTAAGCTACACCCTAGTAAGTGGTATTAGAAGTAGGAGTAGCGGTAGTTGTATTACGAGCCCTTGCTTCTCAGAGTCAGGCTCGACACTTAATTTAGGTGAGTGAGGGTAGACAGTGCAGTAGTACCCGTGCAACGTCTACTGTCACTAAAGATTAAGTTACGCGTCGTTTTAGGCTGCCTCTGGAGAAAGCCGTTTACGCCTGATTCTTGCTCGGTCATCTTGACTTTGCCTTTAGAGTGGGGTAAATGTCGGATCGTCTACTTTCACCATACCTGGCCACAGTCACCGTCCCCGTTCTCATGCAAATGGTAGATATCACCGATTACGGTGGTCGAACTGACATATGTATACACATAGATTCCTATGCGGTTTCACCAGAATTTGCTGCTTCTTTGATTCTTAATCGAATGAGATGCGTTAAACTGAATCGTAAACTGATAATATTTGTACATAAAGAGAAATCTCTTTTCCATGGTTTTTTTATAGTTATGTGCGCTGTTTGAATTCAGTGCAATTGAGATCGCACGTAAGATAGCGCTGAATGATGCCTATTTTTATTCAATTGCTCACAAATTTAGACTCCGTTTTACGTAGTTACCAAATTTTCATAACTGACAGATTTTTAAAACCATTTAGAGAATTATGGAATTCTTGGTCTTTATTGATAATGCAGGTCACCATTTTGGCCAAATCTGAACATACAACCAAACATTATAACCTCGGAGAAAACAGAAGGTTTAAAAGATAGGTTGAAAGTGAATATATCTTAAATAGCTTTTAAAAATTTCGCCATGAAATATTTCCCTTAAATAGCCGTTGATCTGGATATTTCGCATGCTTTACGTTTGTACAAAATTAACTCAAAGTAACAAGTGGAAAGTTGGACAGTTTTCTTTCATCCTCACCATAAATACTGATATTTCTTCAGTCAAAACGTTAATAACTTTATATTTTATTAATATTGGAGCCTTATTGGCTATATATTTTACTGTTAGCATCCGTTGTATTTTTGAAATGCCCGACTAAGTGGTCATATAGATGCTGAGATGATATGCGCACTGCTACCTTTCTGGCCGTTCCGTTCCTAACTTACGTAAAAAACAGATAATAGAACATGCAGAACATTCCTTATGGTAGGTTTCACGTTTAATATAACATGTTTATATAAAAAGACTTTCACAAAAGGATGGTTACAAGATATTATTACTGCGTTGGAGGACATCAAATCACACAGAAGTCTTCGAATGTTTTCCTTGAAGAAAAGGAGCGCTTCTGTTTTGAATAAAACGTTAAAACTGTTCCAATACTTTTTGACTAAGCCTGCTGTTACCTCTGAATTCTGGATGGCTAAGCTACAAGCTACAGATTTTCAGCGTAAGGAAAATTGTATATTGACAAAAGCTATTAAAAAGAAATAATTATATCCGGTGCATAAGTTCTCCCGGTGAATGTAGCCCATGTGGCATACTTTGCAGGCAAAATTAACAAATGTAACCATAATGGCATTTTATTAATGGGTATTTTATAGTCTGAAGACCTAATAATTAAATCAGTATTAAAAAATATTGTTTTTGAAAGTATGCGATTTAAAAATAATTAAATGGTTACCGAATGAGTACACGTAGGTATAGTTTTATGCATTTTTCGAAAAGTGGATTTGCATTTATAAGGACATTGGAAATGAATCAGCAAACCACAGTAGTCATTGTTTATAGTGTGTAGATGTTGAAGGTGGCCGGAGAAAAGTTTAATCAGAAGCGGGCATCCTGATTTACCTAAAATTGCTGAAGGTTATGTTGTATGGTAGGCAATACTGCAATTATACTAATGCGCTGTTTGATTACGTAAATGCATCACAGAATTTCGCTTAGCACTTTAAGAGATGACACATCTGGTATAGATTCTGACTTGCTGGGTGAGTAGTTCCGTCTTTCATGCTGCAACCTTTGTCAGTCAGTCAATTGCCACCCCCGCTGACTCCCCACTGGCCCATATCCAGATAACGAAAGGGTCATTATTCCCTAAACCAACATATCTAGCCACTGACTACTTATTTATTAACCAACTCTTGCATATCAAAAACAGGGTCGACTTGGTGCGCAGGTTACAGTAAGAAACATTTGCAGCAATTATGACTGGCGTGTTTAGATATAATCTCCGACGCACACATTGTGATTATGTAATTTAGAACATTGTTTGTTTTGTTTTTTAGTTTGCAAAAACTGAGGCATTGGCATGCATGTGCCTAAAAATAAAATGCTTCAAGGGATATTGAAATGTGTCAGAAAAGTACAGTAGGTATGCCGTTTCGGGAAATTTTAATATAAATTCCAAAAATAGCATAGAATTGTCTACTTAAGTGGGGCCGCAGTAGTACGTAACTTCTAGAAATACCCCCTCAATATTTTAGGCTTTTCAGAATGCCTGCCTACAAAGGAGCTTCGTTTCGATGGTCTGCAACAAGGAGAACATTAGTAGTCTGAAGTTTGTAGGTTCATTAAAAGCACACTTAAATATATTATAATAGGAAACATGGAGGACAATATTGTTTTTTGCCATCCCTTGGTCGCAACGTATACCTTCGTCAAATTAGGTACTTAAGGTTGGAAGTAGTTATTCAACATTATTGCAAGAAACATAATGTTATCCGGGCATCTGGACTGAAGTCTCCAAAAACTGGTGAAATCGTTATAACGGGAGATTTTGTTTGTCAGTAGTCCATTTTAATGACTTGAAGTTGACTGCCTTACAAGTCCTAGGGTTGACCCAATGGTGAAAAACTCGTGGCATTCGTTGGGATAAGAAACCGCATAGAAGAAAGGCCTTTTAAACAAGCCAATGCTCTACCTTCTTGAGTTACGAATGTCACGCTTCACACCATGAGTTTAATCACACTTGGAGTGATATTACCCGCCGAACTTTGCCTTCTATATGGAATCCACCAATACGGGACAGCAAGTTGACTGCGCAAGCCTAGTAGTCATTCTGGTAGATTATAGTTGATTGCTTAGGAAATCCTGCTTGGGCAGTCAACTTGCTGTCCCGTATTGGTGGATGCCATATGAACAGCAAAGTTGGGCGGGTAATATCGATCCAAATGTGATTAAACTTGTGGCATGAAGCGGGCATTTGTAGCTTAGCGGTCGAGCATTAGCCTCCGGCAAAGACTTTCTCTGATACGCGGGTTCAAATCCCGCCAAACGTTTACAGTTTTTCACACTCGGGTCAATTCAAATGAAGCAGATCTGCCAAACCCATTTAATAAGTCCTAGAGTCTCAGATGGGGATATTTAGAGCAAAGCCTGCATGAACGTTGTTCATTTCTACACTTTTCTTCAATTATTGAAGATAATTACCAGGACCTCCAGGAGCAAACTACCACTCCAGCATAGGATGATCCTGCGTTAACCGCGTGTTTAAACGATATATTCGGCGTATGGTACACGCTGTAGAGGGCTCACCTTAAATAAGCTTGCAAAGATTTTGCCTTGATAGTTTATGTAAGTTAGACATTTTATTTGTGAACAACTCCGTTTCACTTCTGCGATGATAATAATAGCGGTCACATGCGAGAAATTACGTCTCACTTCAGGTGACATCTAGATGAATTGGGTAAGTAGGTGTTCTGATGTGGCGAACAATACGGTGAAGACAGACTGTTTCCAGACCAATAAATACGCTTTTATATTGACCGGCTTTGAAGTCTGCACATTTAAGTCTTCTTATAATGGTGCAATTTTAACCAGCTCTACCCAACTTCAAAGTGAAACAAAGCCGACTGCTTCAGCGCGCAACCTGTCAAAGTATTGCCTCTTACACATATGCAAAAGAACTGAGGCGTCAACATGTCGTTACTTTATGTACCAATACGCCCACTTGGAGGTGGGCTGGTTATAGTCTTTACTGGTAAAAATAGGGATTTGCCAGGCCACAAAAGTGATTTGCGGACCCCTTCTACCGAAAGGAAATACTGCAGAACCGTCATATTTCATGACCCCATTAAAGCGGCAGTGTGGGAATTTGTTGTTCTAGTTGACAGACACCTCCACATAGACGGAGTGTTTGGGAACCTGTGAAGGCCGTGCACAGATGTTTATTTTTCGACAATTCAACGAGAAGAAAGGAAAATAGACGTAGGCGAAAAGTGAACTGATTTGTCCTAGGGCAGTTTAGGTGGCTATAGCGCAGACAGCGGAATCACAATCTATTAGGAGAAAGCGTGATGGACACACAATTTTTTAATAGCATTATACTACTCAAAGAGCTCTCAGAGACTTGACTTATTCAGTCCTACTGTTTGAGCAGTGGCCAGTCCATGTTTGGAGAACAAGCATGACATTTATATGTCATTTTTATCCAGCTGCCCGGATAACAAAAAGGCCTATTTTTTATTGACTTCCCAATGCCATGAAAGACTCATGAAACAGAATAAAATATACATGTTTTTTGCCTGCGTACGTAATCGGTTCCACCAAATTAAATAGAAATTTTGGCGGAAATAAACGTTATATTCCTTTTTGCATATCAAACACAGTCATAAATAATTTTAACGGGGTCTTTGGCGGAGTTGAATAAATCATTAGGTTTATTTGCGATAATCCGGTTGTATTCCTCTTCATGCCAGCAAGAGGAAGGCTTTTGTACAACCAACGCTCCAGCCAATTGAGATAGGATGCACTCGCCGTTAGCTGCGAGTTTACTCACAGTTGGGTCAAATGCCACGCCCAGTCGGCTGCAACGTAGGGAATCCACTAATGGTCATAGATTCAGCTGACTACCCAAGCAGAATTTTCTTAGCGAGCAATCTAGAATCCACTAGACAACCAGGTTTTAAAAAAAA
>JAYGXS010000003.1:66847505-66911439 GCA_036362985.1 Ligula intestinalis | reverse complement strand
ACGAAAACGCTTGTTATGGGGGTTTTATGGGTAAGGGAAATAGGATAGGCAGTGAAGGCAACTTGTCGAAGTAAGTGTAGAGGGGGAAACTGTAGTTGGATTTGTTCCGCATATAAATTAAAGGTTTGCGCGGCCCTTCACGCAAAAGGCAAAACTATTTTAATCCCAGAACTGTACATTTGGTGACATATCTGATGTAAGGTTGACGATTGGAGGATTTAACAAAAACTTGAGGTCGTTTATTAAGTTCATTGGGTTTGCTTGAGGCGCAAAATGCTGTTTGCTATAATTTAATTCCATTGAGATCATTATAGTTGGAGAAAATATAGGCGGAAATGGGCAAAATCCAACATTTTTTGTTTTCAAAGGAATCGCCTATGCTATTTAGTGCTGCAGAGCAAAGATATACATTTTTACGTGCTGAAGCATAATAAAAACATTCACAAATAGCAGAAAAGTTCAATTATATTTGTTAAATTAAGAGAAAATTTTGTTTTGCGTCCATGAAATTGAGGTTAGTGTACAAACGAGATACAAAACTATAGTCGAGAAGTGGGTTGGTGAATCTAGTTAAAACTTGTTTGCTCTACAAATTTGTTACGTTTGGTGCCCTAAAGGTAAGTAATAAACTTACAAGACGCAAAACTGTGTTTCAATACGCCGCAAATTTTAGGCCTATTTGACTTCAGATGGACTCCCTCGTAATCTCATATGCTTTCCAATCAACCTCGTAAACTAAATCCATCCAAATGTTGTCAAAATATAGACGTAAATCAATAAATATCAAAACTCCAAACGAAAGAAATCGAAGATTACCCTGTTTAAGGATGTTTGAGGATATTTTGGGTCACTCTGTTGTCCAATTTAAATCAAAGAAAACTGCCTTGAAGTAACAAAACGTATTGAAAATTGCTCTGGTTTACGTAGAAATGGAATTTCTTTCATTTCTAGCACAATTTTTCCTCTTAGTTTTAGGGAAGTCAAAAACTGGTCAAAATATGCCATTTTGATCTTGAATTTAACTTCGAAAAACGTATCGTTCACAGAAATTTGACTTCGAAATATCTAAATTAAGCACTTTTTGAGGAGGTAACTTGTTTTAGAACGTTTAATCAATCTTAGTTGTATTCATTCTCAGGTTGTGTTGTGGAAATTAATTTTTCTCGGCAATGAGATGACACGTTTGGGCGATTCTAAAGTTATGACCCACACAAGCAGCTATCAAAGGAAGAATGTTTAAGAACTCATTATTTAGGTAGATGCCTTAAAGATATTTTTTATTTCTAAGTTTTCGGTAAACTGGTTGAATGAAATCGGTGTTTATGGACAAAAAAAGAAAAACTGTGAAATTCGTAAAGTGTTCAGCAGCAATTCCTAAACAGTATGCCGCTCGTCGCACTCGAACTCTCGAAATTATTTTATTTTAAATGTGAAAAACGGAAATGTCTTTCAGCATATACTAGGTGTTATGAATTTGATTACAATTACAACCATAATATTACTTTTGAGTAAACTGCCAGCCTATCCGTGTGTGGCCGTCAATGTATTTTTATTCCGCTCAACAGCCGAACTGTGATTACCATAGAAAATAGAAATTGATACAAAGCACGCAAGAATCTCTTCGTGCATTAAAAACAGAAATGTGTCCGAAGATTCAAAATTTGGAAACAACCGTGCCTAAGGTGACTACATTCATTTCTGACACATTTAGTGCAAGTTTATATGTTATTGGAAAACATTTAGTTGATAAAAAGTTTGTATTTTTACTTATTCTGTATTACCTTGCAATCGTTTTCCATTCCCATGCCTTAAACACACTTTTAGTTTATACTGGACCAGTAAATTTTCATATTGCCATTTCATGAGTTTGTAGATTTTTGTGGAAATTACATTTTTCTATGCTAGTAAATAGTAATTTTTCAACTAAACTGTGACTTTTTTATCTTTATTTCTAGCTTTATTGTTATGATAGTTTGGGGGCAAGCCGCGTGTGCTGACTTCCCTCAAAATGACATTCATTACGTTTTCCAACGTTTTTCATGAGAATGTGCACCAACTGTAAGTTGAACCTCGGGTACTTTGCATTAGACAACCCCCTAACCAACATTTATATTTTTTTAGGAATTTCAAGAAACCTGCAGTTTGATAACCGGTTATTCCGGAATACATTAAACGATAATACAAATTAGGCCAATCCACAGGCACAAAGTAACAACAGTTCTAAGTAAAATAAAATAAAAGGCATATCACAGTTATAAAAGTGTACTTCACTACCTTTCCTAATTTCCCACCCATAAAACCCCCTATAACCACCGCTTCCGTGGTAAAAAATGCTGAAAATGGGAGTATACGAAGTGCACTACTTAAATTGCTACATCACATTAACCTAGTTTACAAGAGCAATTAGCTGTGAAGCTGTAGATAAAAGCAACGCAATTAGACCCTCGGACTTATTTTTTGTCAATATGTGAGGGTATCCCTTTTGAGCAAAAACAAAAATAATATCAAAAAATCAGATTGCCAGAAATAAGGTCATAAAGAAATCTATATCAGTGCTTCAGAGACAAAGAGCAAGGTAAGTACCGAAAAGAGGCTGTTGTAAGCCACAGACGTTCAAAAACCAATGAAAAGGCTGGTAAATCACAGGCAAGCAATGGAGCAAAATAATTAGGTAAAATCTATAAAAATTATAACCCCCATAGAAATAAATGTTCAAGGCTTCACCGGAAGTTGACGATGATGATATTGAGGTGGGGAGGAGGACGGAAGGGCTGGCATATGAGAATAGGAGAAGAGTATTACAAGGAAACGGTGCTTGAGTTCTGACTAGCTGCGGAGGGTCTGTGTCGGAGAATCTCGGAGACAGCCTCTTTCTTCTCCTTGAGAGGCAACGCGGCGAGTTCAGACCATTTGGCCATGTTCTTTAAGGCCTGTTCCAGCATTGGACGTTGGGTAGGAATAGCTCTAACTACAACTTCGAAGCAGGGCAGGCAGATGGCTTTGTAGAAGCCCACCTATCGTAGAACGAGTACACTGGATCAGTCATGATGAATTTAATGTGAATTTGACAGTACAAAAACTAGGCAGGAAGGAGCCATTCACATAGATACACGCTATAACAACCAGTTTTCTAAATCACCGCTACAATCACAACAGATTTGAATACTTTTTAACTTGAATCGATTCGATATCTGAAAAAGGCAGGAAAACCCGGGAATGGTAGTCTTCTGTTCGAATGTTTTTAAACATACCGGCTTGTTTTGGACTCACATTGAAAAATTGAAAGAAATCTAAAGTTTGCACTGCCCTACACAAACTTTTACATCAGTACCAGTTGGTGTGTAATCTTTCCTTATTAGTTGAAGAGTACACTTTTTTGGCATATAAGCCCTTAATAACGAGGACGGAAAACAAAATTTTTGTTGTCTTATCTTCTATAAGTCTATACTCAGTAGTTAGGCTTTTTTAGGCAGCCCCCAATATCAAAAATATATAGTAAGAAGGGTTAACGTGTGGTCAGATGTTGTGAAGGAAGTTTTACAAATTCCGTATTGACAAGTAGAGCCTCCAAAATTGAGACGTAGAGCATGGCAATACACTCATGACAGTCCACGTTTTAAAGCACCTATTGGAGAAAACCTACTTGAAAGTGCAGGAGGAATATATAAGGCATGTGATTTAACTATTTCTACGGTGTCTAACGGTTGGGCACAAATAAGTAAAACGAATAAGCTTGATAAGTGGTTCCTAGAAGACTGCAATGAAAATCAAAGGGTTCGGTATTCACGAATCAATGTGAGTCATTTCCGCTCCCAGGATGCCCCTACAGAAAGGCAGGGACTTTGGATAGAAGCCTCTACCCCATCTTCGAAAGTCTCCCAATTTTTCTGACTATCTCTGAATAATCCGTTTTTAAGCAAAGAGTTATCAACAAATAAACAAATACAGGAGCTGGATAAAGGTATTTTTGAGCATCAAAGTTAATCTATTTTTATTAAGCAAGGTTTAATTCGCCTTGTTCATTGGTCAGTGATCATAATTTGAGTAATGTACTACCATCACCCCTTTTGGAGACAAATGTATATTTCTGAAATCAGGCAGTATTATCCAACGAATCTAATACTTCTTGCTGTGAATTCACATGAAACAGCCTTGTAGCTCAGTGATCAAAAGGATCAGGAAACTTAACAGCATATCAGTATGGTTGATTATTATGTTTCAGTATGGGAAAGCGATAGCACACGTCCCAACTTATAATAATTGCGTATAGAGGAGGATAATGTGGGCCAAAAGGCCGAATTTCTACCTTAAGATAATGTCTAAAAAAACAGACCTGAGATTTATTCCCTGTTAACCTTTTTGGTTAATTGACAAAACAAAGAGACCCTTAACGTCAAGCGCGACCTAGTCCAATAAATGGCAGCCAGAATACGCCGTGTCTGTTCTCCGGAAATAGTGGAAGTAGAATTGCAGCAGCTAAAAAACACACTCCATGAAAACGGTTATCCAGAAAGGTTCATCCTTCGAAGGATCCAGAAGCGTGTAACAAAAGGCCGCAGTTACAACAGCGGAAAAGACGGCCGTTTATGGGAGACGCAGCAAGTGAACTGGTATGACGACGCCTGAGGACAACAGTCACGAGTGCCTTCCCGGCGGCAAACTTACACGTACTCTTCACTAACCCTCTCTTCTACGAATGAGCAGTAAAGACAGACTACCGTTCCAGGCTACATCAGCTGTGCATCTATTTGTTCACCTGTTCCTGTGGAGCGGGCTATATTGGCCGAACAACGCGACGTCTGGAGAAGAGAATACGCGAGCACATACCAGCCTGGCTAAGCAAATGTGAGAATAGACTGATCTCAAGCTCAATCCTTGCCCACCTAAGTGCCACGAACCATCACGTGGACGCGAGAGAAGCCGTTCGGGTCACATACCCCACGCCAATACGCTACTCCAAATGTCTGCGCAAGCGGTAGTCAGCCACAGCAGAGGCACAAGGCAATCCGGTTAGCAAAAACCACTCTATGCTGTCAAAAGACGCTGGTACAAGCAATCTGTCTCCCTTAGCTGACTGCACGCGGAAATCCCACACCTCTTGAAGCCACGTCGTCCGAAAACACACATGAAGCCACAGAGAACTGTCAAGCGCAAGCTACGCTGACCGTGAGAGCATCCCCTCTGTCTTCTCTGCGCATCGCAACCAACGTTCTACCCGCATTCAGAAGACGAGGAAAACCCAGAGGCTTAATTACACTCAGCCAGCTTATAATCCCCTTGCCCCACCCAACCTGCCGGTCATATAAACGCTGCAATTTAGGAACCATTTTAATTCCCCATGTCATGTACTGGCCTGATTATGAATGACCTAAAACAATTGTTTGCCAATACGACTTTTCAAAACAGAGAGAGAATCTAAAATCAGCCCTTCATTTTTCAGAAATGTCGGCGTAATAATACATGCGTTACTTCTTTTCAGTGTACTTGTGCTAGTCATGAAATTTTCATCCTAATCTCACAGTTTAGGCCTCCCAAACTGTAGGTTCTGTTCAGACTGTTTCCCAGAAATTAATAACGAATCCAGAACTGTATCCGTAGCGACCACGGAGGTGCGTTTTTGGATAACGAGGCGGATTTTTAGGTTGCGAATGTCAATGCAATTATCCAATTTCTGCTTTAGCACAGGAGAGAGCGTACGGGGCGGTTGGAGAAGGCTTACTATTCACTTCCATCATCATCACTGACCCCTATCACATGTACATCGACAGATTTAGTGCACCACGATAACGCTGTCTAGCTGAGTACCACCAACAAGAGTTTGAAGAAAACTCCCCTGCTGTGCAAGCATGCCACATTAATGTACTGGAAATTATGTGGTCAATAAATACTGCTAGTTGCAATATTTCCGCAGGGTGCCTATAATTCGTTTGTGGGTTTTTGATTTTTCTGAATGCTTGATAGAAAGGCATGCAGGCGACAGTGCAAATTTGGCTCAGACTGGGATGCGACTGCCAAAGCATAAGGCCGCCCGGAGAGATCACAAACTGTCATGCGCTTAGTAGATATGCGGCAGCCTGAATTCAGTGGCGCTGCATCGATTCATCTCTTTCTCATTCTGCAAGCGATGACCTACCGCGAGTTACTACGCGCGCGCCCAGCTGACTCACCCTCTCTCCTCTGTGTGCTCTTGTACTTTCGCGCGCCCCGCTGTCGATGCACCTAAGCCCGAAGATAATCGATTCTTCGCGAGCTCTGATGTCAACACCTCCACCCTGTCCTGATTGGGTGGTGGCTGGACAGGCTTAGCTAAACCCGCGCGCACAGACACTTTCACACCGACGCAACTGGACTTGCCGACAATTATTACGGTGAAGGTTGTTTACTCAATAGTATCCCGTTTGACACGTGCGTGTTAAGTCATTATTATTATTTTGGGACAATAGTCGCTACCAGCTTCGTTAGTTCGTCCGGATGTCGAAATTCGACATTGTTGACCCCGGCTTTAGAACACTTTTGATTCCTTCGTCCCATAATGCCTGACAACCTGATGAGAACGTTCCCTGTCTTCAAGCTGTTTACTTCACTCTCCCTGCTTTGTGGCCGAATGTACCAGAACTTTACTTCATCCGCATAGAATCTGCCTTTCATTCCGCATACATTACAAAGGAGCTGGATGGATACCACAAACTTGTGGAAATCCTTCCGCCTAGTGTTATCGTGCAAGTCCAGTCACTGTGGTCCAAGACCCCAACCGATGCCTCGTACAAAACACTCAAATACGAGCTACTTCGGATAAATTTTGTGGCCGACCATTAAGGCTATCACCAGGTGATGAAAGAAGAAACCTTTGGCTACAGGAAACCTTCTGAATTTCTTCGCCACATGCAATCTCAACTTGGGGAACGACATATCGATGACAATTTGTTCAGGGTGATGCTTTCATAGCGTCTCCCTACCGATGTCCAAACGATCCTGGCATCCGGGTCCGATGATCGAACAGTTTCAACGCTGGCGGAAGTGGCGGACAGTATGATTGAGTTGCAACGCTTCCAGCCGTCCTGCATTGCCCCAATCTCTGCATCCTCTTTGTCAGCGGACAAGCAGCTTGTGCAGCAGGTTTCATTCTTGACGGCCGAGCTGCCCTCTCTGAAACTTCAGCTTTCTCGTTTTGCCGGCCGTCGCTCATCCAGCCGTAGTCGCTCTCGCTCGCGACCAAGAAAAGTTGAGGTGTGCTGGTACTGCACGGATTTTGGTCCAAAGGCACGTAAATGTTCTTCCCCCTGTTTCTTCAAGCCTAATTCGGGTAACTCGCCAGCCAGAGAATAGACGCGGCCGTTTTCTCTGGCTCTCCCGGCTCTGGTCGCACCTGTGACAGCCCCAGTTGCAGACATTTTCTGGTGGACACCGGAGCTCAGCTATCAGTAGTTCCGCTTATCCTCAATGGTCAGCCGTCCTCAAGAGGGCCGCTATTGCCTACATCAGAAGGTCATTCTTAACGCCAACCCTGAGAACGTGAGACGGTGTTCATCATGACTATCGGAGCAGATCATTTTCTAAAATGGTATCATGATGTGCAACTATTGGTGCAAGTGTTTACCATAAAAGCAGCGTAATATTTGCAGTTGTAGAAAATTGCATCTGAAAGCCTACTTGCGGGAAAGTAAAACAACACAACCTTGAAGAGGTTTTCACTCACCTGGTCGTCTGGCAGAAGATGGCTCAGGTCGCGATCCATCAGCTGAACAGGTTTCAGGCCTTGTTGCTTTTCCTCATCACCCTGAAAGGCCAACATTTCGGTGCATCATCATGAAAAACTTCAAAGTAACATCTGCATGCAGCGCTAAGGAAGGCCAACAGCCGTGAACAGGAGGGTCAACAGCCACAAATGATCAAATGTGGGGGATTAAAGAAGTGGTTGCTGCTTCGGTATATTTTGATGATTTTCCGCTAGCCCAGTTTTCTTTCTACGACTGTCTGCAGGTTAGATAAAGACAAAGCGAAGTATTGACAAGGGAACAGGCGTGAGCTGTGGCTGAGAAAACTTGACGCCTCATCTAGCGGATGTTGGATCGTATGCTTGGTCCCATTTCTGGAAATTTAAATTTCTTAAATGGTGGATCCAGACCAAAGATGTTATGGATGGAATTTGTTCAGTCATACTGATTTTAAAATTCCGTAAGTCAGTGAGACTGTTAATTTAAAGGTATCCTGGCAAAATTTTGTAGTAACTTAACAGCAATATCTTTTTTTGCTAAACTGGATTGCGACTTTGCAACACCACTGACTGAACCTACACGATAGCTTATCTGATTTATTTAAAGTACACTGGTGGACTCTGGACACCGTGTTGACCCGAACGAAGCCTTTAAGGTGATCTACAAGGTCTCACCAGATTACCCGAAGTCCCTGGGTCAACGGCTGCTGGCAACAGCAGAGGCCACGGCCATTCGCCTGATGAAGCCGGTGTTGTGCGCGCAGAAGAACTTTCTTCAGGCCCCAAGCATAGCATGGCCAACGGCCGCTGAACTGCCAGCATTTTCCACGCGTTCTTTCCCCCCCCTCTCCTAATTACCCTGTCACTACCCTATTTTTATCAACCCAAACCCCAAGCCCCCATTCCCAAGACTAAGTTGATTAGAACGATAATCAATTGATTGCTTGTCACCCTGTACCTTCCCCTTCCATATAAATGTAATGGCCCGAAGAAAATTTATCGAAAGTATACGTATGCTCGCCAACTGTCCTTCTGAATTATCGAATGGGGATTTTCGCAACGTTAACATTACTAAAACTTTCGGCAAACCATTACAGTTTCACTACGAAGTAGTCACTTTAAACTATACTATTAACCAAGGATGCAACTGTCAAGATATCTTATACTGCACAATATCGATAGCAAAGCTGTCCATTGAGCCCGCGTCAAACGGACCGTTAGAGACAAAGAAAAAAGAACATTTGCAGGACATCGGTTACAACGCAGACCATAAATTAGTGCCGAATGTTATATTTCACATACGCACTGCCGGTTAATGTGGTCTGTGGTGGTTAGAAGACGAAACGTGCGTAAGGGACAGGTTCCGGTATCAACTCCTGCACTGTCATAGTTGGGAGTGACTGTCACTTATCTCCAATTAATGCCACCCTAATTTAATACGTCGGCAAAGGAGTCCCCTACATCGTCACACTACCTCGCTCGAAATTCAAATGAATTGTCGGTACACTGACGTCTGCTTTCCAGAGAGCACTCTTAAGGCACAGTGCACATGCCCAGTCGGTAAATTCCAAGATATTCAAGGAAATTTGTTTGAAACTCTTCCCGCTGGGGTTATTTTTAAATTGAGCTATTACAGAAAGTTGGAGCCTGTTTTTCCAGGTACGGATTTGAAAATTGCGTATACAGCAGAATTTAATGGATCCAATAATTTCGCGAGCGCTCATCACTTGCGTCCACTCGCTGCATAAAGTGAGTAACGAATGAAAAATACAGAATTGAATTTATACAGAAAAATCGATAAAAAAACAGCAAGGTCACAAGAAATGGCCAAGAGGCAAGCAATAAAGTAGGAGAGCTAAACGCTTTGGAGAGCAAACACGGTGTTAAAACGTCGAAGGCAAAAAAAATTCAAGGCAAAAAATTGCGGGAAGAGCAATGTGTAACCACGGAGCCGGTGCTACCACAGCAGAGTTAGATTCACCACATGCTCCAGTTGTTTACATAGGTCAGGTTTAAACCACCGTATCTAGGCTGCCTCCAGGTAGCGTAAGGTACGAGTTGTTCTACGAGGTGCTCTACTGTTCGCTCCGATTCAGCTGTTTGTTAAAATTAAGTCATATGTGTTGTTGAGTAAACGGCAGTTTGATACAACTCTTACTGTGATGATCGAATTTCGCCTGCCTGTAGAAGTGAAAACCAGCTTTCATTCTTAGATGTTAACATGGCCAGACAGAAAGACGGTTCCATAACACGCACAGTTTTCCATAAGAATTCATGGAAGGGGCAGTATTTGCAACATCTAAGTTTTGTTCCCATACAATGGAAACGTAACTTAGTTTGCAACCTCTTCCAGAGGACTAGCAAGATCTGCTCAAAGGTTACACTGTATGCATAAGTTTTCAGCCTCAAGAAAACCCCACCCAAGCGTGGTTACCCAGCCGATTTTATTGACAAGTATAACAAACACATACGGCAAAAAGTTATGGAACAGTAAGTTCAAAAAAGCCCGTTTTTATATCCTTGCCCTTTAAGGGTGCCAACATCTTAAATACAATCAAGAGACACCTTAGTAACACCATTGAAAGGACATATTTGCTGTTGAGCTCACATTTTGTAACTATACAAAGAACCTTCCGATTCCATTTGCGAAGGATACCTTTCTATTGTATGCCACTTAAAATTGTGTTTAAGAATTGACATGCAATTGTGGAGGCAAGTACATAGGGCGAACACAAAGGCAACTGGGAACCAGAGCTAAGGAGCACTTGCCGCTTGGGCTATTAAAACAGGAGAATAGAACTCCTCGTTCTTCCATTACTGAACACCTATTGGATACAAGCCATTCTGTAGACCTCAAAACCTCCTTCCGAGTACTTGTTCTGGCAAGAACGACTCGATTAAGAATATCGATTAGACCATGCAAAATCTGGTTTCACAGCTTCCAATGAGCTAAAAATAAATGTGCTCTCGTCTTATAACAAAAAGGGCATGACACTGTTAAGTCTAAATTGTCGTTGTAACTTACCATACTAACAGCCTAGGTACTTGCTAAAAGGCCCAGACACGTGTTTTGCCGGTATTTTGCCGCTGCTTGACACAGCTGCGAGGGCCCCGGTTCATCAGTGGGTCATTATGAGTGAGCCGGATCCCTCGCAGCTGTGTCAAGCAGCGGCAGAATACCGGCAAAACACAAGTCTGGGCCTCTTAGCAAGTACCTTGCCTGATACAATGGTAAGTTACAACGTCAATTTATTCTACTAACGACTGTCTGATGGCAGCATGTGTATATTTCACAGGGGTTGACGGGTTTCAACACGAATACACACTTTCGATTTCGGTCTACGCCTACAGACCTTAAATATACTGATATTTATATCGTGATCAGAAATTAATTTCTCTGGAGATTAAAAAGCTGAACTGTTAAGTCTGTAGCGTACCTGGGACCAAAATTCCTCCATAACAATCAGGACAACCTTCAAGTGGACAGGCCATGGTTTGTACATTGCACATAAGTCAGAAGAGGGAAACAGGAGACCAATCACAGCTAGTCTAAAGAGGATGATAAAACGACTGAGCATTATTTTTTGAAAATCAGCTTATTCAGCTGAGACATTACAATATATGATGAATCAAGTTAAGCAGACTAGGTTAGTCAGAAAATACCACTTGTGCACAATCTTCTTTATAGGAAAGTTCTTGAAAACCGCAAAATAGGAAAACAATGTATACTCTCAATTACCTTTGGACAACGGAAACAAGTAGTATAGTATAGACTTTAAATATACTGATATATACTGCGAACAGAAATTAATTTCTCAGGAGATTAAAAAGCTGAACTTTAAAAACCGGTTAATCAACCAGAAAGCAGATCGGGAAAGCTGGGGGGCCCCTTTAAGAGACGGAAGCCTGGCAGCTGTATCAAGCAGCGGCAGAATACCGGCGAAACACGTGTCTAGGCCTTTAAGCAAGTACCTTAGCTATTATTATGGTAATTTACAACGAAAACAACTATGCTTATTGTGACTTTAAGAAGGTTTCCTGATTCCACGTAGTGTAGCGCTGCCAGAAAGAAACTACAAATTTGGCCATATGACACTGTTACGCAAGGAATCAAATCGACATATATGCTTCATCGGAATACATTGTCCTTTTTTACTTAAGTACCTTATAGCTCATCACGTCCCTAACAAACCAGAATGTGATTACATTCCTAAGTTGTTCAACTGGTCGACATCTTCACCCATTTCATAATTTCGCTGCGGATGCAAAAAACCGGCAGCTTAAATTACAAGCAATAAGTATCAAATATGCCTTTTAATTTTTTTGTTCATAGGTTCCATAATTTTCGTAGCTTTATCTATCGCTATTAGTGTTAGTAAGTCACACTCAGCATTCCACTTCTCAGCATATCTGGATTTCTAGACGACTAAGTCACATGTAAAATGTACTTTTCCTTTTTTAATTATGAATGCTTTTTGGTTGAACTTTAGACAACGTGTTCGGAGTTTTTCTAAATTATTCATTAGCTTACGCAAATGTCAGAAATTTCAAGAAATGCGGCATATAATTTACGTTTTTCACACAATCCAGCACCATGAGACTCGCATAAGGGAGCATAAAACGTGTGACTGTTCAAACGAAATATCACCTACAGTTCGTTTGTGATTACTTGAAGGCGGCCATGACTTTCGCTCTTTTGCAGTCGGAAACATCGAGCAAAATGAAAGACTCAGGCATTTGCTTTGAAGCTTATAATTACGAAGTAACCCTGGCTCCCAAACACCATATCATTGGCTTAAATTAACAAATCTAATCACCTCCCTTTTCTGCTGATTATTAATACACAGCCTAATTACTGCGGAACATCGGAAATGATCCAATTACTATTAATAACATTGTGCGGGCTTGTTAATTTGCGCCGCTACTTCCCCCTTGCTCTAATACCATTTAACTTTCCTTATGTACAAGTTCTTTGGCCTACTTCACCCATTATAAACTGATTTGGTATCCCTCTTTGTTTATTTGAAATACAATGACGTCATGAAAGCACAAGGTCACAAAGCTAGCGCTGTTTTGAAAACAGTTCAATTTGGCCTATATTCTACGACTCTTTCTAGGATATTTATCAATTATGTTGACAAATGCAGTCATTTGCGATTATGAATTACTGTAAAGGTCCCTGTGTTTTGAATTTGTGTGCCTAATTTTATTCTTTTAGAACGAAGGACGTTATTCCTAAAAATTGTGGAATACTATTTTCAAAATAAAGCGCATCACTATCTTTCTAATACCCTCGCAATAACAACGTGGGCACTGACCGTAGAGAATGTAGGCTTGCATACCCTATAACTTTTCATGCGCTAACTACATTCCCCCAACCCTGAATTTTAACATTTGCAGATGATGCGGTGATAAGAAGTGTTAGCCAGTTAAGTCACGTCCCCAGGTCGGCTGCGTGCGCCCTCGCTGTGAGCACACGTGAAAATGCGTTTGCTGAATAAATGAATAAGTCGGCTTCAAACGGGACTAAAACGATCAATACTGTATTTCTTCTCTTTGGAGATAATAGTTCTATATGAACTGCACTCAATGACCGGTCTCAAGAAATATTAACCTAAATGTGTTTTTGTTTAGGATACGCATGAAGTACTGATCATTGTGCAGCAAAATCCCAAGATAACCCAGACGCGATGGAAGACCACCCTTGACATGCTCAACTGAACGATTTAAGGGGTATGCGTTTTTCAATCCGTTTCGATACCACTACAAAGGGACATATGTGTCACAGAAAACATGTACATGTCTGTAAACAGCGAACATTTGTAATGTAGAACATATGACGTTTGAATGTAGGTAGAGAAAATCAAAATACTATATGGTCTATTGTAAATCGGCTTTTACAACTATAGATCAACATTTAAATGAGAGTAGCATATAGTAAATACGTCTATATTTAGATACAACAAAAATATAGAAGTCTAGTTCCTGTTCACGTATCTAGCTTTATAGATATGCTATCACTACATCCAAAAGGAAGAGTTTTCATTGTACCATGGGTCCCATAAAACATATATCAGGGGTTTAGGTTTACCCTTGTAATACCCATATATTATATTTACCTATTTTGCAGTTCCAGAACAAATCCTAACTCGATATGCCATTGCATCTGCATTTAAGGTCTTGGAGCCCACGGACCATTACGTTCCATTTTTAGAAAAGCATTCATTTTATGTATGCTTTAAGGGAAATACCACATAGGGTTTGCAAAAGTTTTCATTGGATATGGACTTTGATGCATACTACAAAAGGAACATTAATAAGCAGACCGATATGATGCTGTTTGGCAGGACTTTGCACGGTCTTGTAAACCCTCACGCAGACAAAACTTTTCAAACTATAAATGTGTATTTTTTTAAGTCGACAATGCAAAGAAAATGTAAGCTTCTAAAATGGTAATGCAAAAAGGAAGTTTTTTTTATTGATTTTTATATGAAATTCATCTCATTTTATAAATGCGTCGGAAATGATTTAATAAAAATCATACCCTTTAAGTCGTTATTTTTATGGAGTAGAATGTTGGCAGCTGGCCATATAGAAACTCGGCCTAAAGTAAAACTCCCAATGTGATTGAACTATATTTGGATTAGGCTGCCCGATCATCGTTATCAAAACCCCTCTAGGCAATATTTCCTAATCGAAAACACATTTTGGGATAATGGTGAGCTGTGCATGGGGTCTATCGTTGATTGTATGCATGGTATGCCGAGTATAAGAACGGGGTCATGCTAAAAGTTCATTCTCTGTTTAATTTAATAGGCGCAATAAAAGTCCACTCTTATTAGTCTACATCCAACATGTTCTTAACAGATGAATACGCTCAGGGAAAAATAAGTGCGCAGAAAAAAACTCGTTATAAATGGATGGTTTACATGGAAGAACGCAATCGTTATCCCCGAAAGACAATATTCAAAACACAGGCTCAGTGAAATGACACGTCATGATGGCCATGTCTAAGGCTTGACTGGTTTTTAATATTTTTGCTACCTTTTTGTGGTCCCCACCCAAAATGATGTGCAAAAATGTTTACATGCTTTAATATTAAAAGCCTTCCTCCTGACGCGTCAGGAATAGGAAAGGTACACAGTGCTTGCTGAAAATATACACATTTCTGTATTTATATGCCGAAGGATTCAGAGTCCAACTATGTTATCGCATTCATGGGAGGTGATGAACACGATAACATTTCTGCATGCATGTGGTCTGTGGATATAGCTGTCTATAGTCTTCCTTTGTTTTTTTGATTCCTTCTACGATTTTGGAAATTTAGTTTCTCTAAATTTACCAGTTTAGAAAGCCTCGAACAAATATCAAGGGCACTGGAAAGTACAACGCAAGTACACTGAAAATAACGCGATGCATATAAAACGGACCGGCCTTTTCATGCTCTCAAAGTAGTCCCGTGATGCTAATCCAGCTTTAGGGGTTTTGATAAATAGTTTGGTTTTCTTGTCTTGCAGAAACTGTTGCTTTCACCCAATAATTTTGCGGGGTTTCTTCTAGAAGTACTTTTCGTTTTTACGCAGTGCGGAGGGTGGACCCATAACTCTCTGCTTTGCATATGCGATACTCGCCATAATGGTGCCTGTGTCATTATTCATTCCGGTACTTTTACTCATTGTTGTCATGGTGCCACGGTCAGTGTCAGTACATACGATTTCAATGAGAGGGAATATCGGTGTTAATTTCGTAGCATCTTCAAGGAGTGTGTTTGGGAAGTAATGGGAATTAGGGGATCGGGAGTGGAAATTTGTTTGCTAGCATGGCAGACTTATTTGCTAACACCTGGGCATAATTTGTGAAATAATTCCAATTGAACTTCAGTGGTAGGTACAATCATCATACTGGTACTTCTCAGCGGCCTCACAGATACCCGTCCATTGAACAGATTAATTTTAATAGTTAACGTGCAAAACTGCTGAGCTGACTGTTTAACACTTATCAATTGTTTGGTTGAGCAAAAGAACACAAATTCAAGGACAAGCTAGTTTTGTGGTCGCATACACAGATTAATAGCACACTGTTGGGATAGTCAAAGACTGATTGAAACATTCACGGCTCCGCATAGGTCCAAAGAGCACGTGAATTAAGTAAGCAAGCAATAACGTGGCATCAGAGGTCATGAATTCGAAAAAAAAAGTCTCACGACGGTACTCCCCGACCAGTAGTCGCCTATCAGAGCAGCAAATAACATTGTGTGCATTAAAACGTTCACGTCATTTCTTCGTCAGGCTTGTATTCACTTAAAGCATCAGTTGAATCCCAGATTCTTTCTTGCTACACAAAGAATGTGAATATGAACGTTTTCAAAATCATGCCTGCTGACATTCATCTTTAAAATATGCTGAGAGGACCAACCCTAATTGATGAAGGTTCACCCGACAGCTAACTGAACTCATATTTCCCGCTCTGCCTGGAATCTCGACAGAGGCCCTAATAGCCGTAGTAGCTGGTAGTATAGACAGATTGTATTACCGGCAAAGTTAAGGGAGATTGGATTGGCTAATTATGGCCTATTAGCCGTCGTCAGCCAGTCATACCCAGACCCAAGTGGTGCCCCACCCGAGCCTCGAATTCGCGACCTCTTTGATCAGAGTCAAATGCCCAAACCATTGGGCCATGAGCTCGTTGTATTGCTGGGTTATGTAGAGGGATATTGGCACTCATTTGTGAACATGCACCCGATCGCTAATGGGTCTACTCCGACACTAACCATTAAGCATGTTCCACTGCCATTTGTGCGGCTACTACTGAAAGTACATCACTTACATTTTCGCAAGCAACAACTTACAAATGCACAACGCACAACTAGCTCTATTTGCCCCGTGTTGTCGGTAATACTTATCTAATTGGTGTCGTATGTTCACTTCCACTTGCAAAGCCATTTGCCATATAGTCAAGCTATCTTTGAAAGTACTCTTCTCTAACGTTCCTCTTGTTATGTCAGAGTTTGCATCTAAAATACGCAGAAGTGAGGTTGTGTCGACGCTTTCCTTAGAGAGAAATTAACATCGGGGCCGCTGAAAAGGCATAGGCCTCAATAGGTTAGACAGCCGCGTACCATTGCTAGTGTAGGCAATGGTCTCGTACACCTAAATAACATCGCCGACATGCGCACTGAGAAGGCAGAGCCTTCTGCCATCGCCTCTATCTTAAGATCTCAAAGTTCTGGTAAACAAGGGTAGAAAATGACGTAGAGTCTTAGTGAGTTGAGACAACCAGTTATGTAGGATTCTCAAGGTGATTGCGAATACGGTGTCCGAAGAATAAGCCAGGAGCTCAAACGACATGGATCTCCCAACTTTAAGAAAGGAATACCGGACCATCGGTAAGGCCGAGACAGGATTCAGTTAAAAATCGCTTTAGCCCAACGGATTGGAGAAAATTATTTCTATTTTGCGAGTGAGTATTGTTCACAGAGACATAAGACTCTTGATTAGCTCACCTCCCACATTGAAATGAGAAAGCAACACTTGAACTTGTCTAAAAGGTACCTACCGAACCAATCCATAACAACGGTGGCCTCAATTTATCTTCCAGGGTAGTAGCCTTCTTGTATCCTATCGTTAACTCGAACCAAGCAGTATCCCCATTTCTTCAAATCCCCTAAAACCATATCTTTACCTGCCTGAAATTGAGCAAAAGGTCACCTATTATAATAGGGTGCATGATCATCTGCATTACCCCTGAAATGTTTACTCAGGCCTACGAAAGCTGACTCGCTACATGCCCCTTTTTACATGTAGACCATCCTTCGATGCCTCAGGCCGCTTGCCCGTCTCCTCATTATTATTATTAATATTATCATCGTCATCAGGATCCTCATCGACCTCAATCTCCCTCGCACCAGCACACCCTGTCTGTAAGATTGTGGGATGATAGACAAAAGCACGACCTTATGGCACTTTGACGCTCGCTCAAAAAGCGCAATTAGCGCTAAAAATAGCCCTACAAACTGCGCAGCACACGGATGCAAATAAAAGGGACGCACTTAAGGGTAACGATAGCCACACACTGCTGCTCGCGTCAGCCTTGAAAAGGTCACTCCGTGTATGCACTTTCAGTCGCCGCGGCAGCGAGGAAAGATGGGCATGAAGAGGAGGCGGGTGTGTGAGAGAGAGGGAACGGGACAGGGATGCGCCGATATCGTGTGCGCGGCATCAGCCTCCCAGCCTCTCTCGCGCCCCCTCCCCTCCGCTCGCCCTCTGCTCATTCGCCTGTCGGTTTTTATGCTGCTGCTGCTGCCTAGGCCAGGACTCGCGCACGCGCGCGTCTACCAAAAGTGCACGCAGTCCAGCAGTACTGCATAGCACTACACTTTTGTTCTCTGTTCTCTGCCTCCCTGTGCACTTCGTTTTGCACAAGGCCATTTTCTTCTTCTTCTTCTTCTTCTTCTTCTTCTTCTTCTTCTGCTTCTGCTTGACAAAAATTTGGTTTGCACGAAAATGCCACTTCGTCAGAGTAAATGTATTGCTACAGAATCAGGCTTCAGCAGGCGATTCAGTCGACTATGGGGGCGGCAGCTCAGGATTGCAAGTTTGTGAATAAAAAGAAAACGACAAGGCTGTTCGCTTCAACTGCGTAAATCAGACACCTGCAGCGGCAGGCCAATTGTGTAAGTAGCATAAAGACGCATTTCGAAATAAGAATTAGTGCAATAAAATGAGATAAAATTTATAAAAGGCACTAGCAAAAATGCATATTTTGTAGTAAATGCAAAGCAAAGTCAGAGTACCAGCGAAGTTGCGCATTAAAAAGCTTAATAAACTAAGTACGCAAGAGGAATTTATAACATAGGGCGAGGATTGTAAAGGGGAAATCGAAGCAAATTCTGATCACCATTTTTTGAAGGGGGAGCGAACACCAGTAGAATATTCCAAATGAGTCTAATAAAGAAAGTCTGAAAAATCTTAAAATAGAAAAAAAATGGTCTACAGTAGATTCCCAGCTCATGAAATGTCAACGGAAATGATGAAATGTGCCTTAGACTGAAAAAAGTTACATAAGTATAGTTGTAATACTGCTTATTGCACAGGCCAATCTCAAGATATTTCATTTATCGCAGGATTTCGGCTTTTGATCGAGCCCCCTTCTGCCTGTCTGCAAAAAGTATAATAAGATTAACATGACTACTTAAATAATACGCATCTTTATCATTAATTTTCACTGTCCTTATTAATTCAAATATATATCAGAGAATATATGCACACTAACATGCTTTCTTGTACTTATTTAGTAGGAAGTTACTCCTCCTTTACATTTTATACTTGAAGGAGGGTATATTTCAGTTTTACGAAATTTCCAATCATGAGAATTTCACAAAAGTTGAATGTTAATTAAAAATAACTCGTATCCGTCAATTTAGTAGTGTTTTCTATAAAATGTACCACTCACTCAACATGCACTAGCCGATGAGGTTCAAATATTCGTAAATTCCTCTAAAACCGAATGGCAACCTTTTTAAACTATAAAATTTGGGTGACAGTAGCTTATGTAGCCAAATTCATTTATCCCTACAACCTGCCTGTTTTCCTACGAAAACGGTATTTATCGGGTTGCATGGGCGGAAAACTGGGACACACAGTAGAATATACTTGAATAAATGCTAAATGCCTTTTTATTTTACTGTATTTAGAAGTGTTGTTGATTAATATCTGTAGATTTTCCTTATCTGTATTATCATTTAACTTATTACGAGAAAAACCGATTATCAAATGGCAGGTTCCTTGAATCTCCCAAAAAATTGAAATGGTGGGTAGGAGGTCGTCTACTTCAACTTACCTGTGGTCCAACTTACAGTTCTGGAGTTAGATTAGTATAGTCCGCGGCGCTAAGCGCCGCGCACACCTTCTATGTACATGTGGAACAGCTTGCTCCCAGCGGCCACGGGAAGCACATTTGACTACATTTTTTCACTTTACACTTCTAAAAATTTCCTTCTCTACCTATCCTATTTCTCCACCCCACAAAACTCTATAACTACCGTTTTTGCATGCCAAAACGCTGGGACTAAGGGTATATGAGTGGGCCTGCATAAGCTACTTTTGCCAAACTTTGAAAAAGAAGAAATGTAGCATCAAATTGGTATATTAATTTGCATGTTTTCCATGAAATATATTTGAATTAATCAAGGCAGTGAAAATTATTGAGAAAAATGCATATTACTTAAAAAGCCATGCTTTGCTTAATATACTTTTTGCAGGCAATGAGAAAGCAGCTTAGATCCTGGTGTGACTGAACTCTCTTAAGATTATTTTGAACGATGACGAGAAATACAATCCTGCATAAGCAATTTATACAAATCAGGAGCACATTTCAGAATTTCCATTGACTTTTCATGTGTATATACACTGATATATTTTAAGACCCATACATGATGGCCTCTTTGTGGCGTGCGAAATGTAGGGAATTCCTTAGGGATAAGTTATACAACTTGTGATTTAGAAACACTCAGTACAAGTTTATAAACGTTCTCTACTAAGTTCATTTGAGTTCATGAAGGCTCCGGAAATCAATGGCAAAAATGCATACAACAAAAGTTAGCTTTTTATATTTAATATGGTTTTTGCAGGCGTCCGAGAAGAAACACATACAAAATTTAGCATCCGTACGCTACTTTAATATCTGGAGATGTAGCTGTTAGCTGACCAATATAAAAAATTTATGGTCGATTTTCCTTGGGAGGTTGCTTTTTTCTGTGATTAATACTACAAAACTACTTGCCCGCTTCCTCAGGTCGAATTTCTGCCTATACAAACACTTCCTTGAAAATGTTAACCAATAAGACTTGTTCTAATGCTTTTCATGGCCATTACGTTCCCTTTTCAATCCTTTGTGTCTTTTCCGCTTTCTTTTTCCCTGAATTTTCAGTTTGGTAAAATAATAACAAGCCGCTTTTGTCTTTCTTTTAACTGCTTGGTTTTTCCGCACCTGTTCGCTCCTTTTGTTTGCTCCACCCCTTTAATTGCCCTAGAACCACGAATTCTGTAAAAAACTTGGACGGGTGTCCTTTTATCATTAGGCGGCCACACAAGAAGTAATCATCAAAGTTAACGTAGCAATCATTTGTATTTGCAATATATTTTAGACGTTTGGTTGCTATTAAGTGATATAGCGCATCTACTGTGCATGCACTGGTCTCTATAGACGTGGCTTCTGGTTTGCACTTATTAAATACGCGCATTAAAATGCCTACTGAATAGTGCTCAGTAAAACTGTTTACCATTTGAATACATATCCGGAATTTTTGATTTTGACGAACTTATTCGCGGGCCAACGTTTTATACAATGTTAACTGAATAGTGTCTGGATAGTATGCCCAGAAGGGTCATAGGGAAGAGCTTTCCATGACTCTGACGTCTGACAAAAGCGAATACCGTGAGAAACTCTAGGTACAGGCTTTAGCATACATCAACGAAAGGTACAAAAAAGCCGCTCCCTTTTTTACTCTTACCACTTCACAATGATAAAATAATATATGACAAGGCACAGAGCTACATTTCAAAAAATAGCACACTTGAAATCTAAGGGTAATATGTGTGTACGTCTACACATTCAGATGAGGATATCCTAGTACCATTAGTGCGTTCATCCTCAAAAAATAAAATCTATGGGAGGGATTTCATAAAAACATACGTTTTCGTTATGCGGGTCATTTTCACGAACCCTATATCTTCAATGTCACATAATTTTTTAAGAGATTAGGACGGACAATATACAGCCACTTTTTTTCAATTTGGCTTGTGAATTTATCTCATCGTTTCGGTTATCAACGAAAACTTCGTCAACTAAAGGTGACTACTTAAGTCGGATTTTTTTTCCGCTGATTTTAAGTGTCTACAGAAATCCAGTTGTGTTGTAGAAAAAACGTAGATGACTATCCTTCTGAAATATGAAAACGGGCATTCGTTCGATTTCCATTTTGAACAGTTAATATCTTTCAATACGGTATATTTATGAGACAGTGAAGTGTTTTCGCAGTTGGCAACGTACCCTGTACTCTTGTGAATGGCGATTGTTGAGCCTACACCGTAAGACAAAATTTTATGAGGATTACGTGCCAAAGTGCTAACGTGACTGCCAGATTAATTATTCGCCATAAACTAAAATTGCACAGTGTGTAAGTTGTAAACCGCTAGTGCAGCAACACGTTGGCCTCAGTGCTAATTTACAATTGGCATCCTCTTAAAACGGAAAATTCCAAGTCCTAAGGCAGAAGAAAAAGAACGTTCATGGGATGGGAGCATAAATCAAAGTTGATATGCGTACTTTAAAAATGCTTGGTTTTTTAAAAGGCATCAAAATGCATGAAAAACTTTTCGCCAATTAAGTAGGCATTTTAGTGCAAGGGATGTTCGCAACACATGGCATTTGTTGTTGCTGTTTTCACTTCGCACTTCCCTCCAAAAGGATGGCTCTCTTTCAAATGTTATTCTTTCACCTAGACACATACTAAGGTTATCGGGTTCCCCAGTAGGAATCACCCCTACCAATATCAGGAAACAATCTGCGCACAGCAAGAGCATCAAACTGAATCAATTTTGTAATATTCATGCCCCAAACCGTAACTGTGTTGCTCCTGGTAACTACTATGGACATAAAAACTACAGAAGGCCTTTAAATGCTACTGAAATATTTAAGCGTTATTGTAACTGTTATATATCTGGAATAAAATTTAAACAATCAAAAATCAGGCAAGAATACTAAGAAGTTGCCTGTCATCTGATTTGGACCAATCGATGCCACCCGGTTGATCAAGTGCGTTCTCCAAACGTGCTTTGGCCTTTGCGAAATTTGAAAGATCAGTGGAAAGAATTGCAAATTTGATAATCATCAGTATCTACAACGTAAACAAGGAAGTCCCTTATAGGCGTGAAGAATTTACATCTCATAAATAATAAAAACTACTGAAAACGCAGTCAAAAATTTATTTAAACAGCCTCTGGGGTCACCGACGTAATTTAATCTAGAAGGACGTATAAGATGTTTTTATGGCGTAATTTACATTCAAATTAGGCGGCAAACACAGTGAAAGTAAGTACAAAACTTATTCAATGTGATTCCTTTTGGTAATTACGATATTTGTGTCGGTGATATCGATGTAACTTTCAATTAACTTTTCACTCATATTTTTGTTCCTAGATGGAATACACGATATTTGAAAATTTTGTCAGAACAGGATGAAAACGGGCGATAACAGCAGGCCAATTTACGAACTGCAAATCGACACCGAAATGAATTTGATTAAATCCGTTAAAATAAGGCTCTTTGAGTGCTTTCCTAGGACGATATATTTATCAGGAGCCGAGTAAAACGAGTGTGTTATAAACTCGATCACCTATATCAATAGCACTCGCCTCAGATGCCGTAAATGAGTCCACGTCCGATTACTTCATTTAAAGTTTATGTACTCTTGTTGTACAGAACTGTAGCGGTCAATGCGTAAACTAGTGTTACGCTTCTAACTAAACAGGGAACACTGGGGACACACCAAAAACCTAACCCCTTGGTATCATCGTATTTCAGCGGACAGTCTTCACCTTTTGGATCATGGTGACTAAATAGAGTCTATGCAAAAAAGGCAAGTAAGATAACGAAGAATTAAAGTATTAATTCGATTACTGTAATAGTTGGATGATTTGAAATCGAAGATAAATAAACTAGGGCGGAAGGTGTTCTATCAAAAATGACCCTATGATTGCTGTCCTATCGGGTGGAATACTTTAGTGACCGAGCATGCTATGTGTTTGTACCGGAAATGTAGGATATTTTAAAAAGCTCAATCAAAAAGAAACGGGCTGTCGATTTTGAATCACTAGGCACATTTAAAGTCGAATTTGCGCGCAGAGGCTCGTGTTAAATGTCCATTAGCCGAGTCGAAGAGTCCCGGTTCACGAAAACTGGTATATCTGAAAACCCATGTAGACACAAGCCGTGAGACAATGGGGCAGCGGTAAGAAAAAAAGGGTGAACACGGAGGAGCAAATAGTCATTTTGGAATATTTTAAATTGATATTTTGTTCCGCTGTTTAAAACATGCCAATCCCGAGGTCCTAGTTCAGCACCAGCAAATTGGGTTGATTACTCTACTTAACTACAGGAGGTCACATCACAAATCAAGATCCATTTCGGATGATTTATGCAGGTACTGGTAATGGAAAATGTGTGCTGGAGGATAATTCTAGAAGTGAAAAACGAACGATTCCTAATTGTCTTAACTCCAGGTCACCAACTTATCCTTTGAGGTGGAACCTAATCCCCTGTCAAAAATCTGCCCGAGCATATAGCGGGTTGAACAAAAAGATAGCATATATCTGTCGCTTAAACTTTTGTAAAAGTTACCAGCGCAGAAGTCTGAGTATCAGATGAATACTGGTGTTTATTGCAAGTGCCGAAAATTATAACACCGGTACATTGACCCAATCGTCCGTATTCAAATTCACAAAGACTTAAAATTGCTCCTTTGGCTTTTTATAAAAAAAAACAGACATTGATAATTGGCATGACAAAAGCTGATTTCACAATCTAGTCGTTGGTTTGTGCTCCACTTGAATTTGGAGCTTCCTCAGGTGCCTTTCAACGAGTACAGACATGTTCTTAATATATGAAAGTGTTCGCCAAGGTAGCCTATCGTCTGTCAACCCGGATACTTTGTATCAACCAGACAGAATTGAATGTGATAGGATCTTACAATTGAAGCACATGCAGCTTGGTAATCGATCTTCTGAGCGCGTTAAACAGGCTCCAAATGTTTTCAAGGACACGTTTTAAGTTAACGCAGAGGCCGTGTGTTTTAATTTTCTCCACCCCTTATTCATTACTAATATTAATACCAGCCCTGCCATCGTCAACAGCGTGCGCATCCTTATGTAGCGGCTCATTTTAGGGCCCTAAGAACAGAAGTATTTACTCGCCCTTAGGCATAAGGACATTTGATAACACTGCGAGCTACAGATGCTCTATTTTCGAGCCGTGTGTGGATATGCGGATTGAATGGCTGACGCAAATTTGAGGAGTGCGACAGCTGGTGGCAATTGTCGGCAACTAATTACAGCCTCGAAACGAGGTATTCGTTAACTGTTCGAGTTCGCCAGCACCAACCGTCCGCCTACGGAATTTGCAACGAAAAAAGCATTCACGAACAACAATGTTTTCTGGGCCTTATGCAGAGACAAGCAGTTTCTTTTTGCTATAAATTCATGTGAACGGACACATATCATGAACATCATATGTTAGAACTGGGGTAGATGTAACGATTACTTGATGAAATTTTTTAGTGTTGCCTCACAGCACAGTGGCGAGACACAAATATAAGCAAATATGAAGGCCTCACAGTCAATTTGGTGCGAGGGATGAATAAACTATGCTCATCCACATGTAAAACATCGCTAGGTTTCGGCAAGAAACGAGAGTAGAGTAAATATTATCCGAAGGACCTATTTGCATTCAGGAGCTCTGGAAATATCCCAGGTAAGAAGTATGAACCTGACCCAACCCATGAGGACCTAAACCGCCAGGTATCGACGAACACCAATTTAAAACTAGGTTTTTAGTTTCAGAAAAATTGATTTAAGAAATGTACAGAAAACAGCTAAACACCCTCTCGTCTTTTTTGCGCCCATTTGCACTGCAAACTGCATGTAAGTATGCATTGTGTAAAAGCAAACCTAGACGAAAGCGTAGGCATCAATGCCATCCTCCGCTGAAAACAAGTCTTTGTGTCGGGGGACTAGAGCAACTGGTAACAAGACAAATTAAGTAAGTAGACCGCATCAATAATAACGGAAAATAAAAATTTTACAACATATGTATACTACTAGCTACGTGTGGGTCGTTCCTGCATATGACACAGTTATTCCGCTGAACCTGATGGTCGACTTAAGTCCTCCTATCGATTTGCGGACTGCGCCAATAGCGTTCCAAAGGTGATAATACATTCATATTGAGTGCATTGATTTGGCAGGACATCACAAAATGGAAATGTAACACCTGGAGTTTATACCAGAAAAAACCACACCAAATGTTGGAAGACACACTGATTACCTTAACCACTCGCTGTTGTGGCATGCAGAGTAGGACTTTTGGTGAGAACAACTGTCTAGGCTCAAACTTGGGTTTTACGTAGTCATGATGGTAAATCATGCAAAAGGGCGATAGAAAATCGGCTAACTGTGCCACTAAAACACGGTAAGATAAATTTATCGGTCCTGCGCGATTTCTAAGCAGCAAGACGAAGTTTTCAGAGGTAAAGCAGACTTGTCTGAATCATAAAAGCCAAGTGTTGACTTTCTGCAAACCCGCCTGCGTAGTGCGGCGAAACAAACACAAAAACTTCCCAACTAAATACGTGATTCCCCATTCCTTCAGCATCTTCACACCATGTCCGCAATGCTTCTCAAGTTTTCATCACCGTTCGCTTTTCCACTCTTCGAAGGTCACTAGGGTTCAACACAAACCTAGTGTTACGTCCATTTATCGGACTACGTCGGCGAGCGTTACTGCTAAGCAATCTGGAAACCCTCAGCGCAAGACCTTAACGCATCACGTAAAACAAGGTCTTAAGTATATGAGGTCACCATAATGTTAGCGAATATTCGCAGCATAGGTATTTAAGGCCCCGAAAGGCTGTCAGGGTAAAGGGCATGGTTAGTTTGTGTGAATGACCAATTTCTACTTTCGAGAAGAATACCAGCTTACTCGTTTTAGATGATGACATGATTTTCCTTATAAGATCTGTTTGGTTATCTTAGCAATCATTCGGATAATCTTCGCCGATTGCAAGGAAAAACGACGTTATTCAAATTTCTTAAAAGAACGTCATTTTCAAATAATTGTCAAAAAATCAAACTTAAAGTGTGTGGCATAACCCGCGAAATGTGGCTTATTTTCCGAAATGCCTTTAAACAGTCTAAATGTGACCTAAAGGAATCAAACAATTCTAAATGCATAACGGAGGACTTTATATTAAAAAAACATGAAAAAAATATCAAAAGTCATATAAGGCTGCTTAGATGTGTGCAATTTGAAAGAAAAATGACAACCCCAAAATACTGGAAATCCCGTCAAATTAGTTAACTCAAGTTTTAGAAATACGAAGAACCTGTCCATGTGCATAACAGAATGCACCACAAGGCTTAACAATAAAAGTCTGTAAATAATTAGGATGAAATTGATTATAGCGGTTAACCAACCACCTGTATTTGAGCCTAGATTCTATAATGAATAACCATGCATTTTCTGTAATTTTCTAGTTTATTTTTGTCAGAGATGCAAGTGAATGGGATGAATGGCATTTCGATTGATTTCGCTGACTAAGACATCACTGGGGTAAAGGTTACAAAAAGTCATGCCCCCAAAGAGCTTACCTCTAGATAGACGGCGTCGTGAAAAGCAGCGAAGATTTGGTTTCCAGGTTGCTAAAGGCGCGAAATGTAAATTTGTAGTTGGTAAAAAACCGTACTTTAAGCTGAATAAATTTGGAAATTTAAGAATGGAAGTGTAGTGACTTGCCTGGAGTATCGTTACGGCCATGTTGAAATGATGATGCTCGAGTGGAGAGCTGGTGTAGAGCGAAGCCAGGGGTGTGTGATTTTTGCGCAGATAGCTGTTGTCACGTCCCCGGTGATCCAGATCATGGCAGAGGGAAGCCACCAGGAGGCAAAACTTCTAGAGTACATAAAAATTTTAAAAAAACACTGAGTTTTTATTTAAGGTAAGTAGATCCCTTACTGAATTTTAGAGACCCGTGATGGCACTGGCGGCGTACACCACCTGACAGTGATTATTTTGGGGAGACCATAAAAACGGGCCGGAACCGTTTCTTGAACTTTTGCCAAAGCGTCGGTCGATTGATTATTTTCCAGAATTTCTTCATTTATATTAAGGGAATACCGGAAGCTGTTCAGTATCCGTAATGGTACCCAAGAAAACCCGAGACTGTATCATCATCCGAATGCAAGTAACCTTTGTTTTCCTAGGTTCAGTTATTAAAGCCATGCCCGCTATGGAAGGCAGATATTGCTGGGATCGTTTAGATAACAGAAAGGAAATTCAGATGATCATGGATTTCAAAAGCAAGAAAAATGGTTTCCGGTGTATTTTCCGATACTTCTAAAGGAAACACAGTTAAGGCTTTCTTGAATATAGTTGCGAGGTTAATACAAACATTCTAGGAGAGAAAATTGTCTCCAGATTTTCAAGTTGTGTTCTGCTACTGGATGCCCGAACGCAAATTGTCTGTCTTCTGGGTAAGATATTTTACCAAATGCGGGCAACTCTTAAAATATTTTCTTTATCGTCATTTTCTAGTTTTACAGAAGCTTCTAACATTAAACCAGTCTGACAGCTGCTTGTAGGATCTGAATGTGTCAAACAACACTCAACTTATGCACATGCTGGGTGATAAAGCTGAATTCGAAACGATGTATTTTATTGCTCTATCTGTTCACGTGGTACCCTTAACCGCTTTCTATGGGACTTTTTATTATCTGCCTCCAATAACTCTTCACCGTCCCCGGTTCTTGCGGCATTTGTACTGATTTAGAAAATGTCGGCAGCTCTTAAACTCCTTTATAACTTGTCCTTGTGGGAGGTTGACGAGACCAGCTGCGGAACTATTAAAACAAAAAAATCGTTCTTCGCCCGAGTTAATCTGATTTTGAACGCAATTTGGAAAAGAAATACACAAATCAGCTTGTATACTTTTGCTATTAGTGTGGTGTTAACAGAAACGATTCTGCTGAAGATAACGATAAGAGAAAAGGACACCTCCCACCAAAAATATGCGGGCAAGAAGCAAACGTTAACGACAACTGACCTCCAATTTCGAAAATTTCGCATCTTCCCTATTGACAGTCACGAAAGTCGCATGCGCCACCGAGAAGGCATGGAACCAGTTATGGTAAGTCACATTTCGGTAGTTTTTGCGGACAGTCAGCGCGAACCGGATCATGGCGGTTTCATCAATCCTACAGGAGGAATAAAAAAATCGGTAATTGATTCCAGCTTTGACACTGTTTAGAATAATCACATCCTCAAACTAGTCTAGACGGCACCAGAGAAAGGATTACTTGTGTGTCACCCCCTCTGCCCCCAAACAGGACATGAGAAATGGAGCCACTGGCAGTACATATTTCTTTGCACTGCACTCCATAGCAAAGTGGTTAGGTTTATAGTTAGGGTTAAGTTTGAGGTTGGGATAGGGATAGCAGCCACTTTAGGGTAAGGGTTTCAGGTAACGTCGAGGTCAAAATGAATGCCACGGTGTAGGTTGTTGGTAGAGCTGGAAGTAGGGGCTAGCACATGGAAATATTCACCGTTTCTAAAATTATGCGCAGCGCGGACGTGTTTAGGGGGCCAAATAAGTTATTTGCACCAAAACCCGAAAGTATCCAATAGGACTTCTTCCCCATGGCATGCTGAAGGAGGTGGAGCATTTTAGGATGGTAGCCTGACCATAGGCTAGCAACCTTGTCGGCTCTCCTGAGGCGTCGAGCTTGACGCCACAATGATTCCTTTGTTTAATAGCGTTCACTGGACAGGCCACGCGAGATGACCTTAGACCGCATGCATGCACGCGCGCACGCAGAAGAGCCTACGCTAGGCACAAAGCGCAAAAGTAGTTTAAGTAGGCACCTCATATATCCCTAAACCCAGCATGTTTTCCTACGGAAACGATGATTCAAGGTGTTTGAGGTGGGGCAATTAAGCAAATTTGTAGAAGCAAGTGGAAAGCGGAAAATGTAGTCAAACTTGTTTCTCCCGGCCGCTGGACATTGTTCAGCATATACATTGAAGGTGTGGGTGGCGATTCGCGCGGCGGACTATACCGATCTAACTCCAGAACGGTAAATTGGACCTTAGGTAAGTTTACGACCTCCTTACCATCATTTCTATTATTTCAGGGAGTTCAACAAACGTGCAATTTGGTATTAGAATTTTTTCGCAATGTGTTAAATGATAATGCAGATTAAGAAAATCTTAAGATATCAATCAACAACATATCTCAATACAGTTAAATAAAATGGCATCTAGCAGTTATTAAAGTATATTCCACTGCCTATCCTAATTCCTCATCAGGAAAACCACTATAACTCCCGTTTCCGTAGGACAAAATGATGGCTTTAGGGCTAAATAAGGGGCACTACTTCTCTAGTATTGCCTTACGTGAACAAACACAAAACGTTATGATCATAAGCCCACAACTGAGCTCTCTTAGACAACTTTCACCTATGACGATATTAGCAACCCCTTATCATAAGTTTCAGTACTGAATGTACCAAGACTTTAGGACAGCGTATGATCTAAGCGGCCAGCTAGTGCTTTATGTGACTAACAGAGAAGATTTCGAACCACCTGGGGTTGGCTATGACTGCTTGATGACGGCGAATGAGGGGAAGATTTCCATTCCGATCTCCTTAGCTTTCGCTGGCAATGCCATCTGCCTAGACTACTAGCTACTGTGTGGCTGCTTCCGAAGCCCGAGAATGTGACCCAAGGCGAAGCGGGGCGAGTGAGTTCCGTTAGCGAGGAACGGTGAGCGTTCACCAACGAGTGTCAACATCCACGCATCTAAACTCCACAAGACAACGAGCTCGTGGTTCAAGTGTTTGAGCACTAAACCGGAACCACTACGATTCCGGTGATCGAAACTTCCTTCTCATAATTCTTCACATACCTGGGATGCGAACCTTTGCCTCGATTCGTGAGAGCATGAAACGTCTAATCAAAATTTCGTGGGATGGTACACCACCCGGGATTAGGTTTGGGTGTTTAATGGTGGCCAATGAGCCAGAAATGGTCATTCAAGTCTCCCTTGCTTTTATTTAGACTTTGAAACGAAAAGCCACGAGCGCTATGCTTACGAATTCAGATCGGAGCACGCAGATGTCCTTTTAAATCAGGCAGACAGTGGAAAAATAAACAGGGAGTGCTAGCTAGCAAAATACCAAGACTTTAGTCTGCAAAGTGATAAATTTTGACTTACATCTCTTTACCAACCAGCTCGCGGGCCATATAAATGAAACAGGCTGGTTGATCGTCATCGGGCATGTGCCAGGGTGAGAAGAGCGGGCTAAGCATAAAAGAACGAAATAAAATTTTGGATAAGGATAGAAATATGGCAGAGCTTTTAAACACACCAGACCCATCACAACAGGATTCTAAGTCCAGTAGTTCAATTTGTTTAGCATCGACGCTAGAGGTGCGCCATTGAGGACTAACGCTATGCATTGGCTCCATAAAAACTGCAACCCTTGGTCAGCTGTGATATAGGAGGGGGAACGTTAATGATTTTGTTTCTAAATAAGAGAAATTCGGCTAACCAACTTGAGCTGTTTTCATTTAAAACTGTCTTACACGGTCTATCGGACGACGTGCCACTATCGTCATAGGAATTGTAGGGCTAGATGCGAGGTAGAGCTAATGTTAGAGGTGAGTGCCGATGCACATTTCTTGCGTTTAAAGCCTTGCACCGTGCCTACCTCACTCCCTCTTTACTCTTTCATCGGGATCCAAGGGCAAAACTAAGTCAAATCTACTTGTGATAACATGGCGTTCAGCAGTGGATTTAAGAAACCTCTTGTAAACGGTTTCCGTGACACTAACGGCTCTGCGCGATCGATAGAAGTGGAATGAATATAAATACAAGATGATTTCATTGAGTTAGAAGACAGTCCAGATGTCATTTATCCGGTGTCTCCTGTTAGTTTGCAGGACTATCTTCTTCTGTCTGCTTTGCTGAATAAAGTTATTTTCAGTTGCAGGACTCAGCTGATTGTCATATGGGACACCCCAAAGTCAGACCACTAAGCGAACATATTAAAGCCGCCGCTTGGTTGCTAAGGCATCATTGCAGTATTTTACTTAATTCTGCCCACAGCAGATTAGGTAAAGAATTTATTTATTTTTGCTTGTTTCGTCTTCAGTCGTCTTCCTTTCCGTTCAATGTAATTTGCGAGCCAACTTTAATCTTAGAGTGAAACATGAAGTTTTGTTTTGCGTTCACTATACTTTTGAGCCTTGGTTGAAATTATTTCCATTTGCAATAAGCTAAAACACAGTCAAACGCATAAAACTTTAACTTATTTGCTTTGGCCTGTATTTAAACACTATAACAGCAATAAGTATATTAAAAAAGTCAAACTTCATAACTTTAGTGCAAATTTTGCCATGTTCTCAATACGAACACTGTTGACGACCAAGAAGGTTGATTTATACGGTCGCCTTTACAATGTTATGTTGCTATTTCCTCCACTTGTACCCAGATTTTTGTGGATTATCGAAACGCTCACAACGACTGAGCTTCGCCAACGACCATAATGTTCCTGGCGAGCGTTTCATCAGTAATTGATTGAGCATTGACTAGTCAATAATTGTTGGTTACATTGAACATAATGTGTCGACGTACTATTCAGGAACGAAATCAACATACTGTTCATACGATCAGCAAGACATCGTTTACGTTAGATCGATATAATATATCGTGAAATAGCGAACTAATTTCTGAAATTGGTTTCTGATTCGAAACAATTGCCTAAATATAGGTGTGGCAATGGTTATCATATAGATTAGTCTAAAGACATATTATGAGGATATTAGCTTTTAAACTAACTATTTTTCCACTGAGAGAAAACCAACGCTGCGTCAGAAATAATAACTCGTTGAATTTTGCTGGCCTCGTACAGCATTCATGAAGTATATTAATGAGATTTATGAGAAGTATGTATATAACTTTTCGTAATGTTGTTGTATATTTTGTACAACATGATAAAAATTGAATGCAAAGTTGTATGAGCACTAGGTAACATTTTCTTTAAAACGTACTAAAATTGATGCATTTCCTTAGGCAGAATGTACGCAGCACGTATTCTGTAAACCCTATATGCATGTTCAAGAGCAGGTCGGTTTCAAACCTATTTGCCGATTGTCAGAGTCTTTTTAAACCGAGAGGTATGTATTCTTTAATCAAGAAATTTGGGCACAACAGCATTTTTTACCAATTAAGTACAAGAATGAAAGTTTTCCTGTAGGTTTTCTATAAAATATACTTGAATTTATAAAGGTAGCCGAACATCATAAGAGAAATGCATAAAACTTTCAATGATCGAAAATATACGTGGCCCAGGTGATTGATTAGAAGGCGGAAGAACGTTCTCTGGGACCTATATTTTATTTGCCCGACGATTTGGACTCTCATTCGAGACCATTTAGCATTTGCTTTAAAGCGTGGTTTTCTTGCAAGCGGCCAGAAAGAAGTCGATTTAAAGGCGACATCCTGGCACGGATCGAATATTTTGTGGATAATGCTGTACGATAATTAATATTTCAACTCTACTTAAGCAATTGTTTTCGAATCGAAATCATATTTTCGAATTTTGGTTGATATTTCGTGAGATAACAAATCAGCTGAATTTATGTGCCACTAGGTAAGCATCGGCAAACAGTTGGCGGGGGGGCGTGGTGCAAGTTCAACTTGTTTTAGGCTGCTCCGAATTTCAGAGAAATAGTTCTGAGGATATCAATAGCAAAATTCGAACGAGTAAAATTATCCTTCCGGCGATTACATTCCCCCTTTGTCAATCGCTCCTGAAAACTCTTGTTTTCGTTTTTACGGAGATAATACCACATCCTGAGAGTGCGCCTGATCCAATGGTCCTCAGCGTTTGGGATGGCATGCTGGGATTTCAGGCAGCTACTGAAGCGTATAAGCTGCCTTCAGCAATAAAGTGGACTCTATGGGTACCATTGCTATGCAATATAGTCGTAGTTAGGCCCATTGAGACGCCACTTTTGTTGAGCAAATGTAAAGGAAAGTCACACAAAGCACAACAGAAAGCACTTGCGTAGACATGCAATAACCTACTTGTTAATGCCAACGACCCTCTCGGGAACTGGATGGGCGGTGGCGTACGCCTGCACTTCCTGATCACTGGCGATATTGTGGTGCAGCATGATTTCCATTGTAACCCGACACTTCTGCTCAGCACGGTACATTTTCTCGTGTATCTGCAGTGGGTCAAAAATAGGCAGTTATAAAAACACTAAAACATCACTAGCTGTTTCAACTGTCATCCTGCGCGGATCCCTCATCAGAGACAATGGCAGCTCGGCCGTCGATTTCTACGATGTCTGCCACGAGCTTCAGCAGGATGAATGCCAACCCCGTGACTAGCGCTGGATTATTGTGAATGTAGACTCGTGCAGAATCTACCTCCCTCTCTTCCCCCTCTCTCCCCACCTGTAGCAGGCGCGCAGATGATTCCATTCAAAGGTCCGTCTCTAGTAAAACCCCATGGAAAGGACAATACGTGCACTTTCTTAATTTCGTTCCAAGTCAAAGGAAACGAGGCTTGGTTTTGTGCATTTTCAATAGAATCGCTAGAATCTGTTCTTCGGATATGAACGACGAAGATAATGGTTTTCTCAAGTTAATGTTTCTTGGAAATGGCTATCCGGAGAAATTCATTGACAAGTATCGCAACCGCAGACAAAAATCCGCCTGAAATACCTGTGCCAAAAAAACCAGTGAGCATTTCCTCCCTTTCAAAGGTGATAATGTATCCAAAGTTATAAAACGAAGGCTTCGATGGACGATTGAAAGGACTAACCCCGCCTCTAAGTTGGTGTACATTAGTACAACAACGACTATTCCAGTAAGACCGACTAAAGACATTCTGCCTATGCACGCCGCATCAATTTGTGCTTACGCGTTTACCTGTAGTTGGGGATGCAGATACCTCGGGCGCACGCAAAGGCAGTTGGCAACGTGGTCAGCTGTAAATATACCGGAGCGGTTGCTCAGGGTGGAAAATAAAATACCTAAGAGTTCAAACACGAAGCACTTAGTGTACACTGGTCATAAAGTCGACCAGAAGACTGCATTTAAGGTCGCACTTCGGGCGACGACCAGTCGTCTCCTAGGGTTTGCGAAGGCCGCTGCAATACGGGGAAGTGAACCAGAACCCTGTAAGCAGCTGGATCATCTGATTAACTTCGCATTGCCGTGGTAACGTTCGATAAACCTATTCCCTCTCCTGCCTCCTTAATCCCCCTAGGACCGACTGTTTCTAAGACCTCTGCCCCCCTCCCTTAGCCACTTCCAACAGGCTTTCATGAACATGAACTAACACGAAATGCCCTGCTGTGACAAAAATACTCCCCACCTCCTCTCCCCCCCCCCCACCATGCGCTCACATCTAAAACTAGTACCTTCCGCTCTATTAACCAATCCAGTTTCGCCCTTCAAGATCGACAGTTGGTTGGACAGTTAATTTATTTTATGAATAGGTAACAATCGTTTGTAGTTGAATAAGAGATCGCGAAATTGTATGACGTCAATAAACAGAGGACGACTGGAAGTGGGCATGATCATAGTTGTTTACGAGGCTAAGAGCAAATCGTATGCGTGTCTTCCTCTTTTTGCCGGCAGTGTTCATCTTCCTGCACTACTAGCCGGTGGTGCTCGAGAGTGAATCCCAATGCAGAAAGGGTTACGTTAGTAGTCAGTGAGTGTTCATCAACAAAACCTAATTATCCTGATCCACACCGGCAAGAAAATGAACTCGTGGCTCAATGGTTAGAGCGTTAGACCTCTAAACAATAGGTCACGTTCAGAATCAAAAGAAGATGCGATAACTGCAAAAAGAGTTTTATTATCCTGAAGTTTCGGATTCTGTCGAGAATCCCTCATCATAAAAAATCTTAGAATAGTCTGAGGCATGCGCAGATAGAAAGGAATAAAAGGGCAGACTGCATGTGTACTATGATTATCAGCTCCTGTATCCATCGCTTGGAGTCTTAATTGGTGTGGTGATGGCTTGACACTTCACATGAAACTCGCTAGTTTCCGTGATTTCCTTGTCCGAGTCGGATGTGGGGTTGATAATTGCGCGACAATTATGCTCGCTGTCGTCATAGTTGTTGCTGGGCGGGACCCCTCTCACATAATTAATTCTCCTACCCAGACAGTGTCTCAGGACAGAGTATGGGAACGGAATGTACTTGCGCTTCTTGATAAACTGGGGGCCTGGGAACCATGACTTGAGCAGCTCGCAGCTCAAGCAGTTGTCACCTCTTGCAAGGATTATAGCCCGGGTCTGGACGAGTGAGCTGCAGCTGGCAACTGGCATCTTTCTTCCTCACCGTCGATGCATGCTCTGCCATTCGCGTCCGGAGTAATCTTCCGGTTTCTTCGACGTAGTTGCATCGCCCAAAACTGCATCAGATCTGGTAAACGACTCCAGCCATTTCCTGTCGTGGTAGTGGGTCAATCGGCAATAGGTCACGTGTTCGAGGCTCGGGTGATAACCTACCTGGGGTTGTGTATGAATGTCGGTTGACGGCTGAATTGTCAAAATGGCCATTCCAATCTCCTTTATTTCACCGGCAATGTTAAGGTGTCTATACTAGTAGCTGTTGTGTGGTTGCTGGTGGGGCACGAGAGAGATAACCCCAAGGTAGAATGGGATGTGTGCATTTCGTTAGCAATCGATGACCGTGCATCGACGAATTTGGTTGCTTTGCCGATAAAACGGCCGGCATACCCAACTGCCGAATGAGCTGCTGCACTGTAATCTCTACTCTTCACAGCTAAAAATGCGCAATTTTGACTGTATGAAACGGTCACATAGTAATTCAGCTGCCGTCAGAAATGCAGGCGCTATCCCTAGCAATCAAAGATGGCAATATAACCCAGACGACAATGTGGGCACTTTTGTATGACTTTCGGTTATCATGAGGTTGCACAGCCTAAAAGCATGATAGTTTATCTTAAGGACATGAATAAAACAGTATTCTGGTCTTAGTAAATGTACGAGATTTCGTTGTCACCTTAGAAATGTGTAAAGCAATGCCACAGAAGACGGAAAAGTCCAGTACAGCCTCAAGATCCTCCTCGTTGAAAATGCCATTCGTTTTGTTTAGGACTTGCATTACACCTTCCACTCTGAAATTAACACAACAGCGTGATATAGAGGACGAAGAGGCTAAAAATGAAGCAGTGGGTGTGAGTTGTCTACAAAAAAAGCTCTTGCTATATAAAAAAAGATTGTAAGGGCTAGTCCTAAGTTATTTGTCCTCATCAGCAGACAATAGCGCGAAACTGGACCTCTCTAACTCTAGTGCTTTCAAGATTAACTTACGTATTCAGGCTACATGGGTTACGGCAGGAAATATCCACAGCCATATGACAGTGATGCTAACCAAGTTATGTTGATGGAGGGATCGGAGGAATTGGATGCATTCTCGATTTTCTTGAGATTTACTTTCCTTCGGAAGTAAACATATGATGTTTAAGGTTGTTAAGGTGAGGCAAGTGTATTTCGTTCACATAGGCAAAGCTGTCGTTCAGTAGAATAGGACGTTTCCTTTACCCTTTTTTGGACTAGTATATACCCTTAAATATTTCGAACGGCTGACCTAAGGTGTACTAATGAAAGAAAAGTCGATCTGTGTGGGAAACATTACATTCAAATCATGTTTCACACATGTCTTTGAGCGCATCCCCAAAGGTAAAGGGTAAGAAAAAAGCATATATCTCTGCAAAGGCTTTTCCGCTTGACGTCTGATAGATCCGTCTCATAACTGGCCACCAATTTACGTTCATTAACATTCAGTAAAATGCTTAAGCTGGTAGCGTATCGAGTCTGAAACTTATTATACAGACATAATAGCTCCAGGATCACTGTACTTTTCGATCCCCACATCTTTTTAAACTGCTAAAGTACATTTAAAAACTGTTTCCGATAGTTTAATGTCATCGTGCTCTTTCCAAAATCACAATCACTTCAAAAATGTATGCATAATTGCCTGATTCTTTGAAAAGGTATAAAATTCGATTTTAAATCTCCAGAACTGGAACTCAAATTCGTGCAAATCGATGGCAAAAGGCAAACCGCTTCAGAGAATGCTACTTTGAAAAAACTATATTTGCTTCCATTTTCGACTACACGAAATGTTTGAAAGGTGTTTACTGAGGACCTCATCAGGGGTTTACATCTGAGGCCATAGTCTATCCATATAAATATTGCAATTCACTGAACAGATGCAAAGCCTCGTGAAAGGCCCCTGCCCAGATGATCTCATTAGGTACTAACAAAAGCTTGACGAAAATTCAGTCGTAGCTTTTGAAGCGAATATTGTCAAGTCATCGTCTGATTCTATCATTTAAGTAATTGACGTCAAGAAGAAGAAGCCGACTCGATCGCTGAGACAATACTTTTATTCGCCTGACGTTTTGAAGTCCGTCGCGGAATTGTCATTAGAGACATAGTCAAAGAGCAGTAGCAGAAACGTTGTTGCTAATTGGCGTTAATTAATCAACGTACGTAGAGTGTTAGCACGACACAACAATAGTTCCGCTCTGGGGGCCTCACAATAGCCATGGTGTCGTCCTCAGTTCTCGTCTGCGTTCTGCGGCTCTACAACAGGCCCTTCGATAGATGCACTTACCCATTAGAAGCCGGGGGCAAGGCAAGATATAAGAGGCATTATTGGGGATGCATACCTATAACACACATAGGGGGTAGCACGCATAGGTACAGGTTCGCACCATACTAGCCACTTGCACCCGACCCCGAGTCCGATCTCCTTGATCGTATTTTGACCTTCGGTTAAGGAGGTAGCGCAACAGATGTCGTTCGAGTCGGCAATCATTATTATAAATTAACTGTTGCGAAATTCGGTGTCCACGCAGTTCAGGTTCCTGGTAGTTATCGTCGGAAACGACGAGCAAACTATCGTTGTACATTGTAAGCCAGCGGTAACTACGATCTTGTCCACTCATGCTGAACATTGCAGGCCAAAATGAAACATTATGGAAAACATTCCTTTTTACCCAACTTCTCATGAAACGTGCACTGAGCACCGGTTTGTATGCATCAGCCTCCGTTTTACCTTTTAGTAACGTCTTCCATGGTTTGCTCATAGCACCAGTCGGGCACCTTGTTATTAGTCAACATCACAATCTACGGTAGTAAACATATGACAAGTTCACATTATTTCCATCCTGACCTGTTTGTTTTGGAGAAGAAAAATGGAAAACGCATGGGGTTGTTGTTGTACGTCAATGGACTCCAATTAAAAACCATTTTTGGCCTGTCTTTGATCTCCCTTCAGAGCCTATACGCGCTATGCTAGTTCTGGCCTCCTAGGGCAGTCAGATAAGTACTCGAAAAACTTTTGCAAATGATTTTGCAGCCTAATCGCGAAACCCGTGTTAAGTAGCTTTCGATGACGCACTTGTCCGTTTCGCTGTTTTGGTCTCCTTATGTTATAAGAGCAAGTCTACGCCGGCGCATAATCCACAGAAAGCTTTAATTAACCCTAGAATACTAAATTTGCGATCGAGCGTGGGAAAGTAGCCCTACGATCCAGTTTAAATAACTTGAAAAGGTCGAACATCCTGCACACTTCAAAAAGGACAATGTCGTCAGCCCTCGGCCACTTTTGCATTTTACTTAGTTGATCCACCCTAAAGAACGTCATGCTCACTTCACTCCGTCTGAGAAATATATTCATCCTCTTGCAGAAGTCGTATGGTGGGCTGCGTGGCCTGTGCGTGCAAGATTGGAGCCTTGAGCCCTTTTTGTGGATGGGTATGACATTTGCCAGTTTCTAGAAAGATGCTAAACTCGATTTACCTTGAGTTCTCGAACCATTAAGCCAGCAAACCTTAGCTGACAAGAGATCTAGACGAAGTATAGTAAAGCCTCTCAGGTGTAATTTGAGTTTAACCAACTTAAATGAGAGGTACTGTTGACCGGATGTAGTGAGGTCAAAAATATGCAAAGCCCAGGTAATTGAATAGAAGGCGGAAAAACGCTCTCTGGGACCAATATTTCATGTACCCGACGTTTCGAACACTCACGCGAGCTCATTGTAAAGGAATAAAATAACGTACAGCTCACTGTGTATTTAGCTCAAATCTGCCGGGAATGACCTTCAGTCCTGATATCGACTGTTTTCGCGCAACGCAAGATAGGCTTCAGGATAATCGATATGCCTGTTAATTGAATTCGCGTGCGAGTGCAATGCTTCCTGTAAGAGGCGTGAGATTCGGTCGTCTGACTGACATAGTATTTGCACGTGTTCGACATCGAAGCTGTGCCCTGGCTTGGATGCATGAGCGGCTACCCAAGAAAACGTGTCATTCCGTCCCACGGCGAGTTCATGCTGGTGCATTCTCGTGAGAACCCGTTTGCCGGTTTCGCCAACATAATTGGCTTGGACACAAAAGCAGTCGATGCGGTAAATGACACCGGACTTTTGGTTAACGGGTACTGGGTCTTTAGGCCGCAAAAGTTGTCTGCGGATTGTTGCTTCCGGTCTGTGAGCAACGCCAATACCAAATTCGCTGACCAGTCGAGAGAATTCTTCGGATACACCAGCAATATAAGGTATTGCTCGCCAACGTGTCGGTTTTGGCCGTCCCGTTGGTTTTCTGCGCTTGGCTCCTCGCCTGCATTTTTTGACGAATGCGCCAGGATAACCATTCATTGTGAAAAGTTTCTGCAGACACTTGAACTCGGCCTTCTTGTCGGCCGGTTCGCTGCAGTGGGTTTCTACGCGGAGATATAGCATCCGTACGCAGCTGCGTTTGTGCGTGACGGGATGGTTGCTGAAGTAACTCGGAATACGCGACGTATTCGTCACCTTTCTGCAAATCGTTGTATAAAATTCTCCATCGCTTTTTCTGCACACCAGCACGTCGAGGAATGGCAACTGGCAGTCTTTTTCTTCCTCCATCGTGAACTGAATTTCAGGGAAGATGGAATTCAGATTCTCTGTGAAATCCCCAATCCTGGCTCGACTGATGATGACAAACGTGTCATCAACATATCGGATCTACAGTCGTGGTCGATAATGGTCAAATGAGACGGACACGAAGCTAAAAATAAGTGACCTTATAAGGCTCCTGAAACACTGCTTGAGCACCTTTTTCACCTTCAGTGAAAAAGTGTACGAGCAAGTAAAAGGTACGCCAATGGGGTCGCCGTTGTCCGGCCTTATTACCGAGGCAGAATTACAACAACTAGAGGCACTGGCTTTCAACCACTTTCAACCAGAAGGCACGGCACTCGAACGCGGATTCAATTAACGGGCATATTGATCCTCCTGATGCCTATCCTGCGTTGCGCAAAAACAGTCGACATCAGAGCTGAAGATCATTCCCGACAGATTTGAGCTAAATACACAGTTAGTTGTACGTTATTTTATTCCTTGACAATGAGCTCCCATGAGAGTTCGAAACGTCGGGCTAATAAAATATTGGTCCCAGAGAGAGTTTTTCCGTCTCCTATTGTGGACTTTAAATAAAGACAGGAATATCACGATAGCTGACTGTTGCATCCGACGAGGTCCACCGCGTGCTATACAGCATAATGGTGTATGTACGGCAACGTACTCGTGGATTAGTTTTATTTGATAGTTGGGCATCTACTTCACTTTCCTTTGCTTCATCCAGCTGTATCAAGAACAAGTCAGGAAAAAGGCGGTCGGCGCAGCGTGAGCCTGTACCTGCGCTTGCCCCTAAGCCCTTCCCCTCCTTTTCGGCATTGGTTATAAGAACGCAACACGAATAACACCGGTCGGGGCCTGACCTAGTCCACCGTGTCGGCCCAGTGCATCAGTAGCACCGTCCACCACCAGCACCAAGCTCGCAAGCCGTCACGTGATTGCACTCCTCTATCTGCCTCTGGGACATTCAATCATAGGTTCCGTAGACCGCTATTGGCTAATAGTTTGGTCAAATGGCCAGTGATTCACTCTTGCATGACTATCAGTCATTCACGTCCACACCACGCTAGCAGACAGACGCACGCGCATGGCCCGGGCCTGCCACGCGTCGGGTCTTTAGATCCCCTTCTATTCTTATACGGAACTGGGCGTCATAATTTTAGTGCTCTAGGCACGCCTACGGCTTAGACCCGTACAAAACGAAACGGCCCGTTCATGGAAGAAGAAGGAAAAGTAAACGGGTCTGCTGGCGAGTTCATATGAGGGCGTCTGCGCACTGCTGAAAGGCCCACGCAAACTGTAGTTGACAAAAGCATTACTTGAGCTGCACACAGAAGGGGCGAAAAAATACCAGATATAAGCATCCGGTAAAAATATTCGACATTTTTACCTTAGAAAGAATACTTGCGCTTTACACAAACATTTTTTTTCCTTTGGATGTCAGCTTTAATTATGCTCTGCGCCCAAGTGCTAATTAACTCTTCAAATTTAACTGATAGGCATGAAGCAAATGGATAAGCAAAGCATTGAAAAGCACCGTTTTTATACTGGATGATAGGACTCTTACTCACTGGCCGTCGACTTTGATAGGAACAGCAATTATGTTTTTAGTTTTGTAGCCAGATTCCCGATCAACAGCCTCGTAGAAGTGTTCATTGGATTCAGGATTATTTGTGATAAGAGGGTTCCCAGTTCGCGCCACATAGCCAGCGATTCCCTTCTCCACGGAGATTCTATTTGCAAAAATCAGCAAATAGGTGCCCTTATTACTGTCGTGGGATACTAATGACGCACAGCAACTCAACTGCGTATTATTTTCTACTGAAAGTTCAGTAACTAATAAAACATACTTCAAATAACCTACAAGGACATTCGGCAACGATTCCCTTTAAGAAACACTGTAGTTTTCTATACATACCTACCTACTAAGTTCGTTATAGTAAGCCAACTTTGCTTTTTTATTATTTCATGTAATCATGGATTGCAATATTTCAGCAGCTTTTCTTGCGTACTGTTACTTTTTGTTTTGATTTAATGTTTAGTTTTAAGTTTAATCACTTTAGTTAAGTTTACTATTGTTTAGTTTACTATTTAGTTTTACGGGGCTGAGTTTAGTTTTCGGTTTATTTTGTTTGCTTTTCTTTAGCTTAATTAAGTTTACTTTGATTTTCAATTTATTTTTAGTTTCGCTTTTACTTTATTACTTAGCTTTATTGGTTGTATTTCAGTTTGAACTACTTTTTAACTTAGTTGGTTTACTTTACTTAATTTTAACGTAGCTTACTTGGTTTGGTTTAGTTCTATTATCGAAATGTGGTTAATTTTCGGCTGACAATGGGGAAAAACCCTGTCCTTCATGGCTTCAGTTTAATGTCGAATATTGGCAGTTCTTTGCATAGGTCCGCGGCTTGTGCAGTTTCGCAATTTGCGCAGTTCTGCGATTTGTGGGTTTCTTTTTCCCTATTAGTTACTTTAAGTATTGCGCACTTTTTGTTGCCAAACAGTAGGTTATTTAAATAACTCTTCTTGACATTTTCTGTTTTCGTTTACTCTACTACTTGCGTCTTTCTGTCGCCTGAAATACTTCACCCGCAGACTTCAATCAGGGAAAGCTTCAAAGTGGACTGGTACATTAAGGTCAAGTTAGCGCAAGTTGATTGTGTGAAAAAGGAGGATCATTTCTGATGAAGTCTGCAGCAGCGTTTTAGAAAAAAAATGAAGGAGGCCTGAAAAGTTCATCTTCGGTCTTTCCGAAACAAATTACCGTTCCACTGCCCCGGTCTCTATTGGAAACATTTTCCGACAGAGAGACTGCAATCAGGCATAGCTTCGAAGTTGACCGGTGCAGCTAAGTCAAATCCTTACCAAAATTAACTTAAAGTTGAGATCAAATACTTATGATAAGCATATTTTACTTTAAAAAATATTCACGCATGACTTTGAAAAATAGACAGGGAACTGCTAAATGAGCCCAATGCCTAAAACAGACGACAATTATAACTGAAAATACACATACAGACAGTATGAAAATAGTAAAATTTACAAATAATGGGCGAACATAACCTGTTTAGCAGAAATAATGGGCAAATGAACCTTACTGGCGAAGCACGCAATGGATGTTTGATAGCATTCGATCAAAAATCAAGGGTAGACCCATGTTTACGAAAACCTTATTCATGCGAAAGTACCCCAAAGTACCGTTTTTTCTAAAACGAAATTTCGAGGAGAATGAATAACCGACTTCAAACGACTGTAGAAAATGTGTATAAATATGTGATAATTGGGGGTTTTCAGAGTGACATCTTTGTGTTTTCCTGTGGAAATGGTAAATCGAAGGAAATGACTCACCGGATCTGGTTCACTGACATAAATTTCGGCTTATTGAGGTCGCCCATGTCGAAGATGGAAGAAACTAACTCCTGTTTCTTGTTATCCAACAAGAAGAGCGTAGCACGAGATGCCTTGGTCAAAATCTTTGCGTAAACCTAAAAAAGAGATGCGATTTGCGGAAAAGTGATCCTGTGTGGGAACACGATTTACTGGAGAGTAAATGGAGGTGTAAACATTCCCTTGTCGTCCAGCTGTAAGTCACTGCTGAAGCCCACCTTGGCCTGATTAACTCGCACGCAAGTTGATAGTGTGAAGAACGAACATGAATTCTGCTGAAGTCGGCAGTTCTTATACCAGGTTTTAGATCAAAAGTGAGGTAGGTCAGAAAGTGTCATTTTCGGTGCTTTCGCAAAACATTCGTCTCATTTCGCTGGATGCGTTTATAAAGATCCAAAAACAAATGTGTCTGGCTTGGGACAAAGGCATCTCGAGGGAAAAAAATGTGTCGCGGTAATTTTGTTAATGAACTTCCCGCATTAACTTGTTCGCTTGCCTTTGTCTTAGCTGTGGATTCCCCGCCTCATTAGACGTCTACCAAAATTCTGACATTAATTGTCGGTTCAAACGACCTATCTTAATAGAGTTTTAATACTCGTCATCGTACAGTCTTATTCAAAATATTTTATTCACGTCAGGTTTGTCGACTTTCAAAATATTTTCCTTCTGACCACCTGTAAAAAAATATATTCTGTGAAAAAATGGCTACTTAATTATTATGCATTATTCTCATTGATATTTGAGGGCTTTTATATGTTTTAAAATATGTTTTAGGAAATGTGAGCGAAATATTCTTTCTCGTGGTCGTTTGGTAACAATTAACATCTTCACATTTTATATTTGCAGAAATGGCATCTTTCGGCTTTAATTAGGTTTTGAATAATGAGATTTTTTGCAACGATTAAATTGTCATTTATAGTATATTTTATCCGTCAATTTATTAATGCTGCCTTTAAAGTATACAGTATAATCCACATCCATTGTAAAAGTCATAAAACCGGTGTGACCCCTTCCTCACGCTATATGGAAGTATGCATCTTTCCTTAGACAGAATGTATACACCAAATAGATTGGGAACCTTGAAGACATGTGTGATGACCAGTATTGTTAAAAGATGCCCGGTAATCGAGATTTCGCGATTGGATTTAACAACGTACGAGGAAGCAAATACTGGTCATGGGGTTTTAGGCCTGCTTTTACTAAAAACTGTTTTTTTATCCCATTCCTGACCCTCAAGAAATCACAAATGCCGTTAGTTCACAATTAACAGTCCGAAGCAGCGAGTTAAAGCTTTGCATAGACTCCTTGTGCTCCCTATCTTAAATCGCTTTCTACTGGCAGAGGTGTCAAAATATTAAGGGTCTCGTTCTTTTTAATCGGAAACACAATGGATGACTAAACTCGTGGAATGATAACTGAATTTCTGCGGTATACTTTCATCTGGAAGGCATCACTAATAGGAGGTGAGAATACTGACTTACGTATACCACCATCCCAATAAATTTTATGTCAGTTCGGGGTTCGATTCAATCATGCAATAACAATTTGGGTCAGGGCAAGAAGTAATCTCAGAAACGTCGTGATTGTCAGAGATAATATCAGGAGCCGTGCGTACGAGAGTTTGACCGTCGATTTTGACGATGTTTAGCGTGCGCTTCAGAGCCTGGTGGACGCAGGGATGGTGTCTTGCAGCTTACAGAGTTTATAATGATAGTTAAATTGCTCATCCACCTGGTTCAGTTAGCAAAACAGAGTCAAAAGGACAGAAGACCGGTGGCTGGCTTTATAAAAGGCCCTCCATACCACCACGCTGTTTGGTCCACAGGAAATACTGGACCAGGATTTTAACACAGCAAGAAAAGGATGTGGGCAGCGCTACGAATCCCAGTTAAAAACCAATATGCTTCTTCTGATTTATCCGCCGAGGCTGAATAGTATTAAGGGGCATTATTGCCTCTTATGTGTTTCCCGCTGTGCGGTTTCTAGTATATAACTTCTGTTGCGGAAACTTAATTGGATCAGGCAACCCTACAAACATCGGTGGAACAGATATCTTAATACGTAGCAACTATATGTGTGTTCAGTCGTGTTCACTATTGAGTGTCGCAGGGGATTGATAAGAGAAGGGAGTCAATCTCTGAGACTTAGCATTAGCAGATCTAATATCTGCTACTGCTATTTGACTACGTCTCTGATGATGAATCCGCGACGGATCTTGAAACGTCAGGGGAATAAAAGTATTGTCCCAGCGATCGAGTCGTTCTCTTCTCAGAGACTGAGCATATTCTGTGGTGTCGGTTGCGAGCGTACAAAATGCCCTTATGGACAGAATCCAGTCCTTCAGCGACCAGAGAAGAACATTTAACTAATGCTTTTCTGTATGTGAGTTAGGAGGCAGTGACTCTTCAACATAAATTTCACATGCTCTGTTGGAATGCGAGAACCGCGGTTTACTCAGGAACAAATTGTGCACGCCAATTCTGCAAACCAAGTACAGAACATCATGATCGAAGGGAGTAGGAGGGAATAGGGACCTACCATGGTAGTCTTTATAACGTTGTCCACATTTCGAATTTGCGAAAACAGTATGCTGCAGAAAGGTGGAAGAAAATTGAATCTTGAAATCCATGAGCAGAGTGGTTATATTTTTAACAACTGATAAAATTAGTGAATGTAATTACCGTCTAACATGTAGGCAACTAAAGCTTAAGAAAAGGTAGAACAAACATAAATTTTGCGTAAAAAAGTACCCTACCCGACAATTTTCTTGATGAAGATGTGGTGGGTGGCTTGCTTGGCCTCTCGAAGCATTTTCTGTAAATGTAATGTACGGATTCAAGACTACACGAAACCGTTTACCAGTATCTGCATACGTATCTGCGTAATACGGAAATACTAGTTCCGTTCATTAATTAAATTGGACGGAGACAGAACTTTCGATCAAATAAAGGCAAGAAAGCAGTTATTACTCAGTCTATTTGGGAAAATAGGATTGCATTTTTGAAGGTATCCAAGAGGAGAGACAAACTTGTGCATTCCTTCAGTCCCGGCCTTTTCGCGGGTGCATGAATAGGTGATTGCCTAGAGATTAACATTTTTTATTCATGAAGATTATCTTCTGTGTTTATCCACGCCGAAAACTCGTGCGAATAATCCATTCCTTTCGGAAGAATACTCAAGAACGCTTATAAGGTTCAGGAAGTTTAGCGTCTACCATATCTCCAAACAGCTTTGCGTCATTAAGCCGTTCCGGAAAAGCCTAAATGCATATGCATTATGATATTTTCGGGTTTTAATTTGCACGATGATACTTGCGTTCCACCTCAATTAGAAGGGAAACAAGAAGGGAAAGGTTGAAACGTTGGCAAGGAGATCGCGGAATATGGACTCCTGAGTGCAAAAAGGAAATTGCACAAGGCCCTGCTTAGAGAAGGAAAGAGGCAATTTCCAGGAAGCAGTCGCGAAAAAAAGAAGCTACAATCGCTGGAACAAGAGCTTTAGTAGCTCGTTGTTTCGGATTCTTACTCGCATCCCTCACTTGACTTTGTTTCTGGTTACGGATCTGACTGCGAACCAGAAACGGCAGGCTACTTAAGATATCGTTGCTCCTACTTTATGCTCAACACTCTCGATCATGGCAGGGAGAGGTTTGACATCGGATCGCAAAGGCGCAATCCCTCCATTCGTTAGGCCGACAAAATACCACAACGTAGCGGCAAGTTCACTTGAATGGTTACTTCCGGTTTATCTACCCACCTATCATCATCATCATCATCTTCATCATCATCATCACTGTCATCATCATCATCACATCATCATCAGCATCATCATCATCATCGGCAACAACAGCAATAGCAATATCATCGTCTATGATTATCATCGTCATTGCAGCTTGCCGTAAGTGATCAATTTAGACATCTGGAATAACCAATACACCGAGTTTAGTTGAATATAAACCTAAAGGCTTTTCTTCCTTAAAAATCTAACACGTCTTGGCTACACTGATGCTTTTACTTTTAAAATTATTTTTAAGGAGGCGGGACTGCCCATTCACTCACGGCAGTCGTCGAAAAGAACAGGTCAGCTGGGTCATGACCGCAGTCAAGCCACCCACGGTGGGTCATGCCCGCATGCAAGCCGTCCACACCGTGCGTCGAGCCAACAAGAAAACCGCCCACATAGCGTGGGCAGTGACCGCAGTCAAGAAGGTTCCAGAATGCCCAGACGCACATCATACGTCAGGAATATTCTAGGATGACCGGAACCATATAAATAAGCCAGAGTGGGTAAGTTGAAGCACTCCACAAGCCCCGTTGTCTTTGTGTGCTGTTGAATAAAGCCCAAGCCTATCAGAACCGCTCCCCCACTTTCTTCTGCCTACGAGTCGGGTCAGAAAAAACTAGGCTATAACAATTCTTAATATCTCATCAATGTTCGTTCGGGGCTTTTCATGCAGTGAAGCCGCCTGAAGAGTGATTATGAGGAAAGAGGTATCTTAAGATGGAACAAAGAAGAGGATAAGAGGTAGATGATCAAAGCTTGTAGCTAACCGCCTCCAATTAAATCGCTAGAATTCAGTAAGATGATGAAGAAAACCATAAGTTTCTCACACCTTCTGTTTCACTATCTACATGTAGTATCTCGCAAAACACACCGATGGGGCGGTTACCTTACAAAGACGCCTCAACAAGATAGGGCTGTTATTTCCAATTTCTCTCGATCGAAAGTTAGCCGAAAAGCATTGTCAAACAAATTGGATTCCCCTATTTGCCCAAACTACATGAAAAGCGTCAATAATAACGCCAAATTATCCCTTTCTATACGCAAAAACGCGTTTCTGTCGATTGCTACAAAATCTGCTTTCTGTGCCTTAAACTTGAAAGTTCAATTCAGCGAACATATGTTTACAGAAATTGGTAGTCGGGCCTATGCAAGCGTACAGCTCCCATCTGTGTAGGCCCTTAGAGACGCTGGCTGGAGTTGAACAACGATGTACCTGGAAAAAAATGGTGCGTGAAGACCTACCCGCCTGGCTCAGTATAGGTGAAACTTGATCGATTTCCAGGTCTATCCTTGCACATCTAATGGATATAAATAACCGAATCGATCCCAAAGAAGCATTTCAGGTTGTCCACCGGACACCAGCCAACTCCTCTTGGAGCCTCTACTAACGGGTACTTTTCCGTCGCAAGCAATGGCGAATACGGTATTTCAAACGATTTTTGTCCTCCAGGGGATAACATAAGGCCAAAAGTAAACAATGCAATGTTTGTGTGATGCGTCATTTTTTAATGATTGGCTAGAAAATGACCACTCAGAGTTCAGTCAGATGATGAGACATGGCATGCGTGGGCGTGAAGGAACTGGGAATGCACATGGCACCGATTATCAACATCGTACAAATTTCATTAAGGGACGTGGTGATTAATATGGAAACAAAACAATCAATAGAGTCACGACATTTTGTTGACTTACATCTTATTTTTGGTTTTTAAAAGCACAATTAAGTGTCAAATACCTAGAACGTCTGTACTTCTGGCTAGTAGTGCTTACATTCGGGTGATTTCGTCCGCTAGTGGAAATGACTGCTGAACTGCTCTTGGTGCTGAGCTCCCTGCATCGATGGCAGAGATATCGATCGTATTGGAGTGGAATGGCGAAATTCCACGCCTACAGTTTGACTTAATAATTCAGTATTAGCCAGAGGGCAGGTATTTGCTCGTAACTACAGTCGTGACTACGGTCACGCTAGAAGTTAGTTGCTTTTAGTTTTATACACTTTTTTCGTTACCCAGTACAGTGAGGCATCTGCCACCGAAGCCTATTTAGGCTTAAACGAACTATGACGGACCGCCAACAATGATGTATCCCCCCCCTTCGTTCTCCAAGGCCTGCTGCCCAAAGTCATGCACCTGTGGTGGACAGCCAACGGAATGTTTTTTCCCTTCCCAATGCTCGTTCCGTCAATGTCCTGGGTCTTCGCAGGAGGCTGTTTTTCCACTCGTTGACCTGAAGCCTTTTGACCAATATTCACCCGCACACACGTGCGCACACACCAGCCAACTAGTCGCGGTTCCTCAAGAACCACTTGAACACGCTAAGCACCGGTCACGCAGCAGGGGAGGGGGGGAACTGCAAAACCCAACACTTGGCCTTGCCTCACCATCCCGTAAAAGCAACTATTATCTTCCTTTCTCTTAGACAGCAGTACTCTGACACAACACAACACGTGCACTTTCGGGAAAGACTGACGCAGTCAACATCAGCCCTGGCTTCGCCAGTAGCCAGGGCTGCCTGAGACAGCAACTTAGGGTTCTGTGCGCGATAAAAAACTCCCCCCGGGTGACTCCTGTCTTGTACCAATAACCTGGGATTCGACCTGGTGGTTGTAGTGTTCTAAGCACAAACACTACTTAGACGCAACAAACTGGTGACCTTGACGTAATATCCGCTGGCCGTCCGTTCGGATGATTTACCTAGCCGAATACATTTTGCTGAATTTGAGTGCAAGGGTAATGAGTAAATATACACGAGTTATATTACTGCTAGAGTTGGACACAGATGGATAGCAATTCGTGTCGTGAATACCACACTGTAGTCGAGTTTATTCGCAGGTACTAAGGAAGGCCGCACACCAGGCTATTCTGAGTGCCAAAACAGAAATAAGCTGGTACCGCCAAACTCCCGAGAGATCGAAATAGCCATTACTGGCCTACAGTAGGTCACATATCTGATAAAAGGTTGGGAATTGGGGGATTTAACACAAAGTTGAGGTCGTTTATTTAGTTCATTCGCTTGGTTTGAGGTGCAAAATGCTGTTTACTAGAATTTAATTCTATTCAGGTCACTATACGCGGAGAAAATGTAGGCGGAAAAGCCCGAAATCTAACGTTTGATGATTTCCAAGGAATTTTCTATGCTTTAAAAGCAAAGGAAATTCCTTAGTTTTGCGTGCTGAAGTATAAAGTACATTCATAAAGAGAAGGCACTGTTTAGTTATGTGTTCACAACAAAAAAAATCGTTTTGCGTCCATGAAATTGAAGTAAGTGCAATTAGGAGATTACGGATTATAGTTCGGAAATAAAATGCGAAATGCGTTTAGAAAATTTTATTTAACAAATCTGTTAAGTTTTTTGCCATAAAATTAAGAAAAAAACTTTGACATCTGTAGACTGTTTTATCACATCGATATAAACGACCTTCGGCAGGCATATATGTATATGAACACCGCGACATGCCATTATTTTCTCTGAAGTGGCGTACGAGAACGATGCGTAAGTAGTTTCTATCTGTAGTATACCATCAAAGGATAAAGAAATTTGCAGCAGATGGAGTGCCGAACAAGTCGTTAGCGAGTGCTTTTAATATTAGTACGGCCACTCTTTGGCGCATTATTAATAGCAGAACTATGCCGAAAAACAAGCAGGGTGGACGAAAACGGTCCACGAGTAAGCAGGATGACGATTTTATTCGTCGTACGCTGAGAAAAACCATTTTCTGCCTATTAAGACTTTTCATAGGGAACATCTGCCGATGTTCTCTATGGGGGTAAAAAAGATGCAGAAATTTCAATTACACCAAAAGGCCACAGTAAAGCCACTTTTAAGTAGAAAACTTGTTAGAGAACGCTTTCTTTTTTGCTAAAAAAGTATATTTAATACTGGCCCTTATTCTGGAAGAGTATTTACTTCTGTGATGAGATCTTGTTTTTATATAAACCTGTTAAGGCGACGCAGGTTGTCCTATGCGGAAAAAACTTTCCAAAGGAACATACGGCGCCGACAGTAGCATTCACGAACTGCCGAAAATTAATGGTTTGGATGGCCATTAAGTTCGGCGAGTGACCAATATGGTGGTCCACTGTGGACAGCATTAACAGCAGGGTGTTCATAATCATCGTTAATGATGCCCTGTGTTACCACGGCATCAATCGGCGTAAAATGAACACAATTATTTTGCACGATAATGCTCCAGTCCACCGTTCAAATGAGGCATGAATACGATCACATTTGCGAGTGTAACATAAATTGTTAGACCACAGCCACACTCTCCGCGTGTAGTCTTCAAACTTTTTTTATTCCAGCCAATAGCCATGACATGAATCCAATCGAGCATTTGTTTGCAACCATCAAAAGACTTTGGACTAAAGCCAAAAATTCTTTCTATGGGAGAAAAATTGGATTATATTCTAAATAACCACATTGCACAAACAACTGTCGATAACCTGGTGACGTCGATAACCAAGAGACTTTCAGGCATGTTAAATCTGAATGGACGTTTTTCAAAATATTAAATATTGTATTTGCACATATTCTCTATAACTTTGACGCTTTCATGAGATTCCCTGCCAAAAAACTTTTATATTACACTCTGGACCACTGATTTTTTATATTGCTAATTCCTCAGTTTGCAAATTTTTGTGAAAGTTACATTTTTTATGCTAATAAATAGTAATTTCAGAAGAGGATATAGCGAACATCATCATCTCATCAGGCCTTTACCTTTATATGGTCATTAAGTAAATGAAGAATGCGGGTGGGTAGAAAAAAAGAACTGATGTCAGGACAGGGGGAATGGGGGGGGTCGAAACGGGGTCAACATTTGATCAGCGTTAGGGGGAGCTGGTAGTCGGTTGAGGTGTTAAGCCGCTGGCTGTTGGATTAGCGGCTTTTGACCATGGAAACTGCGGCGCCGCGACGAAGTTCTTTTGAGCGCACAGGATCGGTTGGCGTAGCCTGATGGCGGCCGCTTCTGTCGAAGCCAACAGACGTTGTCCAAGAAATTTTGAGTAGCCTGAAGGTACCTTGTAAATAACTCGGAAGGCCTCTTTGGCATCCACCCGATGGTCTGAGTCTACCAGATGCGCTAGAATGGAACTGTTAACAACCTTTAGTTGACCCTTTCCTAACCATGCTGGGATGTGTTCTCGGGCTCTTTTGGACAAACGCCGACTCGTGCGACCAATATAACCCGCCCCACAGGAGCAGGTAAATGAATATATGCACATGGATGTGGTCTGGGCTAGCAGTTTGTCCTTGATCTCTCCGTATAGGATTGGAGTGGTCGAGAATAGTACGTGGGCGTTGGCTGCTGGGAAGGTGGTTGCTACAGCTTGACTCAGGCGCCTCCTTAGAAGTTCGCTTGGTCCGTCCCCTTGGAATGGGACCCTGATAAATATTCGCTTCTTCTCTGCTGTTAGCATTGCAGGTTTAGGTAGCCTTTCAGCCATGTGCTTGGCGATAAATCGACTGGGGTACCCATTTTGTCGAAACACTCCTTCAATCGTCTTTAGCTCCTCGTCGACGCTATCACTCGAGCAGATCTTTTTCGCCCTTTGCGTCAAGCATCGTACTTAATTACGTTTGAAGTTTAACGATACGAATCTAGCAAAATGGATGTATAGCCCGGACCACGTCTTCTTACGATATACCTTACATTGAATGCTCCCATCAGCCCTTCTACTCAGTAGTACATCAAGGAATGGGAATGATCCAGATTCTTCTACTTCTATTGTAAATTTGATAGACGGATGAACCTGATTCAAGTCATTCATTAGAGCTGAAAAGTCGGTTTGGTCTGATGCAACAGCGAATATGTCATCTACGTAACGTTTGTAGTACATCAGATTATTTATCTGGTGGCTAAGTTGCGTAGCCTCTAGTTTGCCCATGAATATATTTGCTAGAAGCGGACCCAGGGGTGAGCCCATAGCTACTCCGTCTAATTGCCTGTACATCTTGTTGTCGAAAAGGAACTGTACATTCAAAGTACATTTTATTAGCAATTCCTTGAGTGCATTTACTGGCACCCCTATGTCCTGGTGACTCGATCTAATGAATTCACAGATGTAATCTACTGTTTCTGTGACTGCCACGTTTGTGAACAAGGAAGAGACATCCAGTGAGAACATCACTGTGCCATTCAGGTCGAGCTCTTTCATACCGTCTACGAATTCGAAGGTGTCTCGGAGACTGTATGGGGCTAGTTGACTCTGTATGGGTTTCAGTTTGTCCGCTAGCCATTTCGCTATCGCATTGTATGGCGAATTTATCATATCTAGTATGGGATGCACGGGTACGCCAGCTTTGTGAATCTTCGGTAAACCTTACAGTCGAGGTGTGTGCATGCCAATGGGGCGGAGACGTTCGAAGTCGTATTCGCTTATGATAGCCTCCTTTTGAAGTCTTTTCAGCCTGTCAGTCAGCTGCATTTCAACCGCAGCAGTGTTATCTTTCTCCTTTTCTGTCTTGCTAAACTTGTCTTTGTCTGACAGAATGGATTGCATTTTTGCCTTGTGATGAGGATCTCTTTATTCTGCCGAAGAAGTTTCAAGTTCTCCATGTGCTTAAAAGGGCTGATGGGAGTATTCAACGGAAAGTATATCGTAAGAAGACGTGGTCTGGGCAATGCATCCATTTTGCTAGCCTTGTACCGTGAAACTTCAAACGTAATTTAGTACGATGTTTGACGAAAAGGGCGAAAAGGATCTGCTCGAGTGATAGCGTCGACGAGGAGCTAAAGACGATTGAAGGAGTGTTTCGACAAAATGGGTACCCCAGTCGATTTATCGCTAAGCACATGGCTGAAAGGCCACCAAACCCCGCAGTGTCAACCGCAGAGAAGAAGCAAATGTTCATCAGGATCCCATTTCAAGGGGACGAACCAAGCGAACTCCTAAGGAGGCGCCTGAGTCAAGCTGTAGCAACCACCTTCCCAGCAGCCAACGCCCACGTACTATTCTCGACCACTCCAATCCTATACGGAGAGATCAAGGACAAACTGTCAGCCCAGACCGCCTCTATGTGCTTATATATTCATTTACCTGCTCCTGTGGGGCGGGATACATTGGTCGCACGATGCGGCATTTGTCCAAGAGAGTACGAGAACACATTCCAGCATGGTTAGGCAAGGGTCAACTAAAGGGGGTAAATAATTCCATTCTAGCACACCTGGTAGACTCAGACCAGCGGGTTGATGCCAAAGAGGCAACTCAAGATTTCTTGGACAACGTCTGTTGGCTACGACAGAAGCGGTCGCCATCAGGCTACGCCAACCGATCCTGTGCGCTCAAAAGAACTTCGTCGCGGCGCCGCAGTTTCCATGGTCAAAAGCTGCTAATCCAACAACCAGCGGCTTAACACCTCAACCGACTACCAGCTCCCCCTAACGCGAGGCGTATCTTGACCCCTTTTCCTCCCCCCCATTCCCCCTGTCCTGACATCAGTTCTTTTTTTCTACCAACCCGCATTCTTCATTAAGTTAATAACCACATAAATGTAAAGGCCTGATGAGAATTATCGAAACCAAACGTATGATCACTATTTCATCTTCTGAAATTTTCAATAGGAATTTTCGCAAATAGTAATTTCTCAGCCAAACTCTGACTTTTTCACTTATAGTTCTCACTTTACTGTTTTAATAGTTTGGGGGCACGCCGCGTATGCTGACTTCCGCAAAATGACTATCATTACGTTTTTGAACTAATTTATCAGTTTATACACTCACTGTAGTAGCCGTGACCAGCCAGTCGTACGAAATCGCAGGTGCCGATTAATTCCGATTCGAACCCAGGATAGTTGTCCAAAATTAAGCAGGTACTTGTGTCTAATCCTTGTAAGGTTGCAGCTGTAATGTACTGTAGCGACCTTTTGGCCTGTCATCCTGCGAAATAAAAAATTTCATCTGCATTTCATTTCCAAAATAATTATATTTCCCCGAAGCGCGCCACCTCAAGTGAGGCACTAAGGACCTGGAACATCTCCTTAAACGGTAATATTTTTTTGATTCCACTCAGTGATAATAGCAGTTAACGGCAACAAAAATCATTCTGTATATCGTTGTTAGCACACCCTTTATTGAAATTGCATCATACACCATGATGAAGACAGAGGTGACCACGCTGACAGTATGGTGTACCATGCCATCCTATTATATACTTCTAGCGGCCTGTTGACAGTTTACCAAATATTTCGCGGTCATCCCGCGGTAGCAGAAAGATAACAAAATTAAGGATAGCAAGGAACATTAATCGACTTTTAATTCGAAACCTCTAAATTATCAAAGTTTGAACGTAAATACAGGAAGAAAAACTCGGGTAACGAACCTCACGCAGCAAAAGGGCCATTTGTGCTTCATATGCAAAAGCCAGTATCATCTACAAAACGATAAACATACTTAACTTAAGTATGTGCACGGGGACACACAAGCGCGTAGATATAATATCAAGCACTAGTACTTCCTCATGAAGCAAGACAGAATCACCGTTACTTCCGTCTGAACGAGTTTGAAGTTCTCCACGTCCCTTCTCCAGTGAAAATTCTGTCCAACCCACATATGATTGTTTCCCTCTTACTAAAGCCGTCTCCTTTCCTCTGAGTCACGTGCCTGTGTCCCCTTCCTCCTTCGAGTGTTGGTCGCCCTCCCGTGTTACCCCTTTCACATTTTGCACTCCTTTCCCGCAATGCAGTTGCCCCCCCCCCACTGCCCCCCCTACGCCAGGGACAGTCGTTTCGACTCCTGGAGATGAACACCTGTGAAGTGACTTTTTGTTGGAGGGCCAGCTGTCCGTTCTCCCTCCCATCCCCTGCTTCGCCCAGTTAGCCGCGGCTAATCCGAGAACCACTCGAGCCACACTTTCATACTGTCTCTGTACGCGAACCCCCCCCCCCTTTTCGCGTTGGTGTTTCAGACCAATAGGGTGCCGCATGAACGGCCTTCTGAAGTTATACAAAAGCAACCATTGCCGCCTCTTCCACTAACACACACACACACATGTTCTCCCAAGACTCGTCTCGAGTCAAGTGATTTGGCCGACTCACTTTGTTCTTGACTGTATGCATCCACTGTTGACGTTATTTACTTCGTTTATCCTTTACTATTTGTTTAATTGTACTACACTGCCTTAATAGTTGTTATCATTGGGTTTGATGCACGCATGACTGCTGGATACAGAGTCAGGACGAAACAATCACAGTAGCGATACGAATTCTTCCAAAGATTCAAGAGCTGTTATAAGCTACAGTAATATTTGGTGAACCGAATGCCATTCTAGCGGAAACAATATTGAGTCACATTGTAAGTAGATTGAATGTGGATAGGGGATCCACAGTTTTGTTTGACATAATTTTTGTTTCCGTAGAGAAACCCCAAGTTAAAGACATGAATAAAATTTATTCGAAAAGATCTGGGGCTCGGAGGAGTTTACATGTAAACATTCGATTCGATTAATTATCTCACCCGTCTAGCCCAGCGGCGCTGGGAGACAAAATAGGCCCTCTTCCATACAGTTTACACTTGGAACTCTGTCACTGTACGGGGGGGAGGTATAAGCGAGTCACAGCCCACGAACAAATGTTGAATAACTTGTTGCGCACCGAGGTGAACGATGACTCATGGACGGCCAGAGTGAGATTAACTTCGGTCGCCAGTGTGGCACATGCACTTGCAAAGAGAATAGCTGAAATCGTATCGAGCACACATATCAAACCTTCGTGACTTGCTTACCTTGACGTCTGGGTCATCAAAAGTCCCCGCAGCAGCATTCCTTTGGACTTCAACGATTGCTACAGAGAAATGAAGCCACAAAAAAAGGTAAATTCTACAAGATCTTCACATCATGCGTGACAGCAATCGTGCCATCGCTGAAGGTCCAATGGCGGCATGGGTGTTTTATCGTTAACTACATTTTACACGCGATGAAAAGTTGCTGAACACGCTAACAGGCAAAAACCAATACCAAGAAATGTTGACCGACGTTCTGAAATATTCTTTTGGGATTTTACTGTCTTTAATTGACATTTTGAAATATTACTTTGGATAGGACTGTTTTTGGCTTATAACAGTAACCTACTTTTACACTTTCAGTAACCAAACTTTTCCTCTTTTCGTTAAATTTCGCTAACATAAGGTTTAATTTCCCTCAACAGGTATCAGTTGCCTGAGAAACAGGATTTTATGTTGGTGGAAAGACTAATTAACTTGGGTTATACTACTGAGTATCGTACAACTTCATTTCAAGATACCTCACTCAGGCAAGGATGCGGACTTTTGCACTCCTTCAATTTTGACAACCTACAAAAAAGTAGCTGTATAAACGTAATACCTTATAAGATCCCCGAGCTTTTAAAAATTCCTTGGGGGGCATCAGTTGGCTTCAGTAGAAGCAGATGCAATCGCGTTACTCAAACCTTGCCTGTGCGTCCAAAGAAAATGCATAAAGGTGCCGCAGTTATTCTGGTCAATGACCGCCAATTCAGTCGTTTACAGTTAGTTAGCTTTTTCCGGCGGTCATAAAGCTGATCATATCGTCGACCACAAATTTGTTGACTATCTCAGCATGACAATCGCACAATTTTTTGAACTTCCTGTGTATATTTTATTCGGTTACATAAATATATCAATTTGGAAAAATTGGCAAGCACCTATGGAAAGCAAACCTATGCTTGCCAAACTATCTTCAGAACTTTTCAATAAGAATTTAAGCAGCTTTTGCGGCCAAATTTGAGTTTCCTTATAAACCCAAATATGCGTCATAGAAATTATATACAAAAATATTCATTCTTGCATTGACAGGGTGATACATAAACTTCTACTTCCAATATCATGCACAAAGGTATACTTGATTTTTTAAAACATATTTCCAATTCCCACACTATTTTGATCTTGATCTGCCATGCCATTTGCGTTGCGTTTTACAAACCACAAGCTGCATACTCTAAGCGCAATGAAAAACGTGCACTCCTCTATGTAATAAAGATAATGCTATATAGTACTCATAAACTTTTTTGTAATTATGCATATATTTTGCTAGGAACTTTAATCAACAGAGAGATGCGATGCTATTTCACTATAAATTTAATGGTTTTAAAATTCCATAATTACAATATTAAAATCGAACAAATAACTTTCTCGAAGTTTTTAGTTTAAGGAAAACGTGATCCGCTTCAAAATGGGTAGAAGGAATCATGGTCTGGATTAGTTTCCTATGAAATACATTTGAATATTAAGAAATTGAAAACCAATGGAAAACCTTCAGACTGTATAACTTGTCACTTTTGTCCGAAGGCCATTGTTGTAGGTGGTCAAGGAAGGTGCATTTGAAAGCCGGCAGCACAGTATATTTGGAATAAATTCAGATAGTGTTGCATGATAATCATTATTGAAGCAAAAACGCCTTTCTGGATTTTGGTTAATATTACATGAGCTTTTTCAAGAAAAGATATCCTTAGGGAAAATTAGCGCCCACACTAGACATATATATAACTGCATCAACACTTTTAAAGGTTAATTATTCTTTGCACATTTTTCTAACGTCAGACGACGACCTACGGATGTAGTGTTTCCTCATTTTCCCAAAGGACGCCTTTCCTTGAAATTGCATTCCTTGAGATGCTTGCATTCCAGTTTATACGAAACAATTGCATGAGCTTGTCACTGACCGAAAGCTGGATATATCTAGGAGGCGCATCTGTTTTAAGTTTAAAGATACACATCTTTAAACTTAAAACAGATGCGCCCACTAGATTAATCCAGCTTACGTTCAGTGACAAGCTCATGTTATTGTTTCGTATAAACTGGAATGCAAGCATTTCAAGAAATTGCACACTTGATTAGAATGCAAAGAATAAACTTTTTCAGACAAAGACTGGATTATAACAAGGAGTGTAGAAATTTTTTTAAATTTTGTATAAAATGCAAAGGGTGATGAAAGACAGAAAGTGGCGCTGACCTACCAGCAACGATGCCGTCCAGGGAATAAAGTGGGTAGTCCACGACGTGCTCTATTGAGGGATCAATCTTCATGTGATCAGCAGAAAATCGATCGTCCTGTAAAAATATGCGGAAGAAATTGTCTCCCGGGCTCTACATGACAATCGCTCAGCAAAATAATCGATACTTATTAACATTTCTGAGACTGTCGGTAGAAATGAAGAAATGAATTCTATGTGGCATCCGGGAAGAAGCTGATCCAATTGCTAGAACAGGAACTTTGTTCGACCAGCACTTTCAGCTGGCATATCAACCTATCGTTTAAAGGCAGAACCCCATAAAGATAATGTTTAGGTTTTGCAGTATTTATGGGATAAGGATGTTGTGATACGAAGAAGAAGAAGATACGATCGTTGGCGCAAAACCTTGATTTGCCGGACCTTTTGAAATTCGCCGCGGACCTTTCATCAGAGACATAAGCAAAAACGGGTAATTCATACATAGGGCGTTGCAGTATCTATAGGATACAGTCAATATGATGCTACATACTTATGTCAATAAAGGACTCCCCTATCGAAGATGATTGGCCGCTTGGGCGCTAATTGCTTGATGGCCGGCGTGCAGGCCGTGACCCGCTGAACTTTCATCACACGTGGTGGAATCGGACGTGATGATTGCTCGGCCACCTGGGTTCCCGGCGTTTGTGAAAGACAACGCGTTGGCTTGTGCCTTCCCCAAATAGCGACAGATGCTATGCCAATACATGCCTATGTAACTTGGCGTTCCTGCAGTTATGGTGGCTTATTGATCCAACAGTTGGTTATTTTAAAAGTCATCTCCGAAAACATATGTTTTTAGCCGTTAATTATCGGGCCTGCATAATTGCATTGATAATAAAAATAGGAGAGCTGCACAGGGTTAATAAGTGTCCTATAATTAAAAATCATCGTTCTCATACCGCCTACGGCAGTTATAACAGCCGACAATGAACGTGGGTGAAACCAGTCTTGGTAGGTATGCGATGATACAGCATCTGCGTTCTATAAACAACGCAACAGCTGTTTAACGCATTATCCTTATCGGATTATGTCTCTGCGGCTAAATTGGTGTATGCACTCGAAGAAAAAACTCTTCTTCAGATGATCCTGGAAAGTTTTGATGCTGCGAAACTGGACCACACTGCGTAGTGAAAATATAAATTTGTTAACTGCAACTGGAGTAGATGTTGCACTTCCCCGTATCCGCCAACGACAAATGCCATGCCATTTGGACGCGCAAGTCTGGATTTAAATGTTATTACGTTGGAAAAAAGGAGGCTTAATTGTGGCCTAGGATTGGCCGTGGAAGGAAGCTGAGGATGGTAAATAATGCTAAATATCTTTTCTTTGAAGATTGCATAAACAGTAGAATTCAATGGGTCCATAAATTTCGACAGTGCTCATTAGTTGTTTCTTCTCGCTACATAACGTGAGCAACGTATGTGAAAATGCACAATTTAATTCGTACAGAAAAGTTCAGTAAGGTCAAGAAGCCTAATTAGTAACGGTAACATTTTAAAACACTGTGGAAATTAAAAGGGGGGAAAAACTTTCAAGCGAAAAGGTAAGCAGGGAAATTAGTAAATCAGATAACCAGATGTTACCGGGACACTTGGTTGATACGGGTCATTCTGTGGAACCCAAAACTTCTTTCCGAGTACTTGTTCGGACACGAATAACTCGCACCTTGCGCTACGTGGAAGCAGCCTATATAAACAGAATAAGCATGTGCTTAACCTAACTTTGCCCTGATAACATCCGGCTCCCTGATTTACATATATCCCTGTGACCTTTTCGTTTTAAATTTTTCCTCACTTTCCATGGTGTTTTTAAATGCTTACTTCACTAATTAGATTTTCTGACCATGCTCTATTACCTCACTGACCTTTTATTTAAGAATTCACTTTTGTATTGTCTCACGCTATATAGAAAGAGGAAAATACTGATGAGCACTCTCGAAATTTACGGATCCATTTAATTCCACTGTATATGTCATCCTTAACTTTCCACCAGGAATAAGATGCTTTAACTATCGTGTTATTTTGCGAACTGACAGCACAGTTACTAGCTAAAAGCCGACACATGTGTATTTCTCCGTTCTTTTTCTGCTATATAACGCAGCTCTGAGAAATTGGGTTCGTCGGTGGATTCCTTAGCTTTATGCGAGTGTGTCCTGGTGAACTCCTGTTTCCATCCAGCTACGTTTACTTTATAAAGAAATTAATGTACGAATCTCCAGTTTAATTTTTTGCATATATTCGATGCTTAGAAACATTGACCAGCAATTTTAAGAAAGCATTATGTAGGTTAACTGAATTACGGGCAAATCCGCATACCACGTAGAAACCTTACCTCACGAACATTGTTTGCCACCAGAATTTCTCCGGTGTGAAGAGACTGTAGAGTAGGTGTGGTCTGATTGGACTGCAGATCAGGCGGTATCACGTAGAAAGACTTCCTACAGCAGTGCACGTGGCCCCGGCAATAAAAGGCGTAAAATAAAATAATAAAGAACAAGTGCCTTCCCTTTTTGAAAAATATTTTCGGAAGTTGGCAAGTATTCCACTTCAATTCATGCAAATACTATAAACTGATGCCTTTGGCGGCTATCATATAAATATTATGCAGAATGCGTCCGAAATTGTGAAAATTGGTCACATCCACAGAAATGCGACTGCTGCAAGCAAAATGCCACACTTTACGAAAGACTTGTAAACACTGGCAAACCAACATTAAATAGGGCTGCAACATTGATTGCAATGCTGTCTTATCTCAAGCATTTTCAGTCACGTCAGGATGCCGACTTTTAAGAGAATTATTTTCCGACCGCTCATAAAATGCAGGTTCTGTTAAAAAATGGCTGCTTAAAAAATATGCATTTTACCATGGATTTTGAGTGCCTTTATAAATAAAAATATATTTAATAGGAAAAAAGCAAGAAAATATTTTTTTCTTGCAATCCCTTCGTAGGAAATTAGGCCTCCTTTAAATGTTATACGTAACGAAACTGTATCCTTCGCTTTTAGAAAAGTGTCTAATTATGAGATTTTTTACGACCGTGAGGTGTTCATTCATGATACATTGTGTCCGTCAATTTACAAATGCTGCTTATAATGTACACAGTATGATCAACATCTATTACAAAATTTTATAAAGACTATGCAACGTCTTCCTCAAACTATAGGCAAACAGTTTTTTTCATTAAACTCAAGGCACACAGCACACCGTTTGGAAACCTTGAACTCACGTGAAGCAGTAGGCAAATTTCACAATTATTCGGCAATTTAGAGCTTTTCTCAACCCAAAGATACCGTGCCTTCAAGTATAAAGTTTAAAGGAGACGTAATTTGCTACCAAACGAGTAAAAGAATGAATATTATTGTGCCTGTTTTCTATAAACCGCATTTTAATTTACACAGGTAGTCAAAATAAAGGATAAAATGCATACTTTTTAAGTAGCCATTTTTGCAGAATGTGCATGGTATAAGGAATCGGGAAGAAGCGCATTAAAGAGCCGACATCCTGACGTAAGTGAAAAAAGATCTGACATTAGACTGCATGAGAATCAGTATTGCAATTTTGCTTGATGCTGGTTTGCGAGTGACTACCAGTCTTTCGCAAATTGCGGCATTTGCTTGCAGCACTCGCCATACTGTAGAAGTTTGCTGCCAATCTGAATTTATTTTCAGAACCAGGTGATAAGGCTATTTTATGGAAAGCTAAGGCCATTCATTTTCAAAATGTTCTGATGTTAAGGTGGACATAAATGTATATTTAAAAAACCAATGCATACAAAGGTTACAAAGGAGGTTTTGGTCAACCAGATAGAATTTGGTCAGGTTCTGGATTGTTAAAATTTTAATAGACGCCGCCCACCAGTCGGGTAGCCATTTCACTTAAGAGGTAGCCCATGGATATACGTATCATTTCGGAATGCAACTTACTTCACTTATCCACATGTATATACATGTGTATATCAAAGAGGTTATACCATACTTCCGCATAGGTACTAGCTAAAAGCCCAGACAAGTGTTTTGCCGATGTTCCTGCTGCTGTGTGACACAGGAATGAGAGTTTTGGGTCCTCAGTGGAGTCTCTAACGTTCCCTATAGGGTTTCCGGTAAAAGACCTCCAGATAAAAGTCGGTTAAAAATTCTGGAAATTATTAATTGCATGACTTGGAGGTAGGTAACTGGAAAATAACTTTTTAGTGTCAGGACCGAGATTTCTGTGAACATTCTGGTCGAAGAGAATCAAATTACGTAGAAAAGCCACGCAAATGCTCACTTTAAAAAA
>JAYGXS010000003.1:66829001-66845061 GCA_036362985.1 Ligula intestinalis | reverse complement strand
CGCACGAATCACATTACAATCACCACTTCTGATGACGGAAGCCTGTACGCTTTTAAAACGTCAGGACGATAAAACAATGGTTCTTGAGATCGCCTTATCTTCTCATCTATGACCGGGGACGTGCATCGTTGCTTCTATTAGCAATATATATATTCACTCACGAATGTGTGAGTGTAAATATTGCCACTAAGCTAGCAGGAGCCGGCGAGAAGCGACAACTTCCTACAATAAAGCCAATGGCAATCTATTTGCGGACAATAAACCCTAATCCGAACATTGCAGCTGTTGCGGCCACAAGTTGCTTAACCAATGTTTTGCACGCAATTAGGTGCTACGACATCCTTACACACAGTATATCTCCATAAAAACTGAAAATGTTCTCAACGGCCACTCCCCCCCCCTTATTTCCCTTTTGCAATTTCCACCAAGAAATAATTAGGCAGGTATGGAATGTCTCGAACGCATGCACTTTAGAATAGTCGTCCAATCTCCATGGAAATTCTTGGTTAATGCTTATGAGTTTATTTTAGCTAAACCGATGCTGCCTATCACATCCCTTAACTGAATTGAAGATTAGTCGCTTGTGCTAATTATGAAAGATTATTTGCTATGTGTCCCCTAAATAGTTCTTATTATGAATCCCCTTATGGGACAGACGGGAGATAGTTCCATTTTTTGACATTTTAAAAGATAACTTGTGTGAAATTCGTAGTCAACGATGTTCAAGCCACAAGATCCTTACAACCATGATAAAAGTCTAGCATACACTCAGATGACTGAGTTTACTGTGTGTCTAGAAAAAGCAAAATCATTGTAGATTTTGGTTACTCAGACTTTTCAGGAAAATGTGCATCTATCTACTTTAAAAGCAGCCAGGCATAAAAGCCGAAAACGAAGTAGAACGGTGGAGTAGTTCACTGACGAAACAGGTTAACTATCATACCAAAATAATTAAACTACGAGGATAAAATCTGACGTACCTGGGTTCATGACTTTTGAAAAGAACGATATTTTGACCATCACGTAGGTGAAGATGAACGGCAGTCGCAGGCACATCTGTGTATTTTGATATAAAACAATGCTTGGTAACGGCTCCGCGTGCACAGAATTTAATAATTCACGAGACTAGTTTACTTCAACCTCCCCTGTCACCACACCAGAGGTAATAACCGGAAAACGGCAGTTTCTGGTCTGTGCTTCCTTATATTAACCCCTTCTTCCAATTTTACTTTTCTTTTTTTCCTGAAATGACTGAAGAAACCATCACACGCATGTTTCGATCAAGACAACCCGTGCAGCGGGGAGAGAAGCTTAACCCTAAACCGTCCTTCCCTTGGTGTTGACAATAAAACAAATGCAATTAATAATTACAATTTTCAAAGTCTGCTTCCTCAACAAACGCGTTGTGAAGCTGTTCACAATGAGGGGAGATTAAGTTATTCTACTCTTGACTTCTGTCTCTTAAAGTGTCCGTGTGATCTATGCGCTGAAACAACACGGAACCAGGCGTTATTCAGGTTGCGCTCCCACAACAACCGTAGGGTTGAAGTGGCACGCATAGGGGCAGCTTTGGTCGCGCCAGCCACCTGCACACGATTCAACCTCCAGTCTTCCTGACTGTGTCTTGACATCGAGCAGGAACGGTTGGGGGAATAGAGAGTGCGGTAAATGCCGCCCCTAATAGCACTGCACGCGTTAGGGTATTACGCAAACACGCACTTCACGCGTGCTTGATTTTCATTGGCTGAGATAATTACGTAATGGATAGGTGATTGGCTGATCGATTCTTGCATGCTCTCGCGAGCGGCGGACGCGCAAGTCACGATAATCAGTATTGCAACCCTTCCTAATATTAGGTTGCGAATGATAACCGGTTTTTCGCAAATTGTGGCATTTTGCTTGCAGTACTCGTCATAGTGTAGTTCCCTGGGAGACTGCATAAAACTTAATTCTGTGAGACAGTTGACCTGTTTCAGTTTTACTCCTAGAATAAGTGGATAGTAGCAAGTGTGAAATGATTTTAATATGCATATGTATACGGACACATATATATCTGATGTGAGGTAGTACGGATTTTAAAGTAGGCGCACAAGCCACAACTTTTTAAATAACTGATAAGAACCAGGGGTCTTCGTACCACGGATATCAGAGGGTATATGCGAATGTAAAATGCTCACAAATGCAGGGGAGAATGGAATCGCCGTTTTTGGTTTAGAGACTATTATCAGTCATTCACACTCAACCTCAGGCGTTGCATCATATGGGGCTCCAACTAGCAGTCTGTTGGCCAGCAATGAAATGTTCTAACGACTAAGCCACGGGAGTGTTGTCTTATCGGTCGCGATCGGCCAAATTAAAATGGATAGAAGGAACTAACCTATAGCTCGTCTCGTTTTGCTTACGGACTCAATCGAAGTGGAGCTGGCATACAAAGAGTAAACCAGAAGCTGAGGCACAACAACTTACGGATAAGAAGGTTGTTAACCAGGCTTTGCACAATCTCATTCCTCGTAAACTTGTCCGAGGTGATAGCGGTGATCAGAGTGTGAGCAATGGCAGGTACGCTGAAGGGCCGTGAAACGCTTTCGTGCAGATGGAAGACTGTTTGTCTGGGAGCGTCAGAATCTCCACGAAGATGCGCTTGGAAGATAATTCGTTCCCACTCCTCCTCATTTATTTCATCCATCTCCGGTGGCAGAGCTTCAAAGTCAAACATGGTTTTCGAGAAGGTATCAGACATTTTGTCGTCCTTGTGAGTGGATGTTTGTCCTTCTATCTTAAATGATATTCTGCTCTTCTTGCGTATTGGGTTATCCGTGTCCTCCCGTTCGCTGTCCGTTATACCGAGCGAACGGTCGGACAGGATGGACAACCGTTTCATGGCCGGAAGGAGAGCTTTCTGGACGGTTCTTCTGACTGTCCTTCGCTGTGGTGTAAGGCTCGCCTGTATTTGCTGGGGCAGATTGTCCGGGTTAAAGAAAATTCCCATTGACTGAAAATCTTGCAGCCTGTACTTTGTTGCGTTTGCGGGCACCTCGTCCGTGACACCGTCTCCCAGACTCCTAAGGGAGGGGTCTTTACTCTCCAACAGTCGAGATGATATCCGTGTGGATCTGACACCACTCTGTCGCAGCTGACTCGAAGTTGAGCTCTTCGATTTTTCGATGCAGACTTTATGAAAATATTAAAATCTTAGTGAACGTATTCTTGAGACGTGCAGCAAAACATCTCTTCAGGGTAAGGTGGGAAAACTCAATTTTGGGTCCACAACAGCATGCGAAAACCCCATCCGTTTGTTATACGGGATAGATGGCAATAGGAGATAAAAGGGTGGGGCATATCAAGAGAAAAAAAATAAATAAAAAGTAGGCGTCTTAAAGTAAAAAAGAATAGAAATTATTATATTTAAATAGCCAACCGTTTGCGCGCGATAGGCAAAATTAGCATTACAGCCAATAGAAAAGAAGAAGGCCCTCATAAGTGCCCAAACGGACACAATCGTTGACCTAACATCAACTCTCTGTATAAACTCTCCGTATATCAACTCTGTATGTAAACTCTCTACATATCGACTCTCTCTATATCCTAAATTCTCTATAGCATCTCTGTATATGGATTATATTTAGAGATGATATAGAGATAGCTTCTAAACTAAACTTTGTACCATCTCAATATAGTTTCTGTATTCCCTCCATCTCATCTCAATTTCAACTTGACGATTGTGTCCAATTGGGCACTCTTGGCCATTTTTATTACCGCGCGCAAATATTTGGCTTTTTAAATAATCTGTAGTGGATGCTACAGTAAACTTTCACCGGGAAGTTTCACATGGACTCTGATAGGCATCTTTTTTTGAAAAAAATGCAACACCGATAGTATTTTTCGGTGTAGTACTACATGGGAACAGATAAAAACCGATGAGGTTTCCTTGTGGGGCCTTTGAAAGGACATTATATATTATAATTACCTGCTTACAAATTTCACGTAGGTTGAATTACTCACAATCTTCCTGTTTGCTGAACGTTGGCCGTCGACTCAGTAGGAATTCGATTATGGCATTGAACTACAAATTGTTCCTCCGAAGGCCTCCGCATATAACAACCACTTAAGTCAGTATATTAAGCAAAATGGCATTTTGAATTAATAACGGGAGTATTTGCTTACTTAATTATTTTTAGTAGTATGAATTGCATAATCCCCAAAGCCTTCTTCACTCATTCGCAGAAGTGGGCTTAGTGGCACTACTAGAAAATGTTCCCCCAATGACCTCGCCCGGGGTTATGGCACATTCCTTCGACATACACGCCATCTTCCTTGGTCCGTCGGGGGGTAAGCGATGATATTAAAGCCTCTTTCAGTGTCCTCGCCCTCCTTGAGTACGTGGCCCAACTTGCCCTCGTAACTGTTTTATTTTACAGGATTATTGCGATCTGAGCAATGAAATGAGCAATGAATTGGGCAGCTTAAACTCCCCTGCTGCCACCCAATAGGCATGTTTACGTCGCGCGAATAGACGACCAAGCAGGACGACACACGCTAAAACGCCTATGCAAGGAGCGAATGCATTAAGTAGACGACAGTACATGCTCAGGAACTAATGCTACCTTTTCAAGGTGGATGATGTTTCAAACACTGAATCAGATGTCTCAATTACTCAGCCTGCTCGCGTTCCTTCTCCTTCTTGTTGCCTTCCCGTCTGTCAATGCCTTTCGAAATTACGCACACTGAGTTATCGGAGCAGAGGAAACACGCCTCTGTGTCCTGTCTGCCATCCGTTTTCGGAGAAGATCCGCTGTGTAATGAGTTGCTTCGAACGCCACAGCACTTCCCCTTCAGCAAGGCTGGTCCTGACAGCGTTCAATCGGGTCAGCCTTTCCGAAACAGCGAGGATCTGCAGGCTAGACCAGGAGGCCCTTTTAGACCAATTACTTCGAGATCGAATAATCAAATGAAATCGATCTGGGGTCTGCCTACACCTGCTTCCTCTGCACAAACATCAGTAGGCGGACTCGTTAAACAACAAGGGTGCACGATGGGCGCATCGCCAAGACTCGGTGAGGTTTGCGTGACCTCCGCAACCTTCTCTTCGTGGGACCCTTAGTATTATGGCGAAAACCGCGATGGACTGCCCCTGACATGCTTCAAACAGTCTTAGCATAGGCCATCCGTTTCAAATATAATCTGCACCCCTCCCCCGGGCGACAGTTTTTCTCCTTGAATCTCTCAAATGGCATTCAAACCCCCTAGACTTCTGAACAATGCCTAAGGAGTTTTTTCACTATCGGCCCTCAAATTTCTGGCAGTGCCACTGTTCTTAAATGTTCTGCAGATCAAATGCATTGAAAAAACTGTACCAATAGGGAGTTCAAAGGTATTAACCTATATTTCCCTCAATAAAACCTGACCTGACCTGATTTGTTCCCTGACATGCCCCGCCCGTCCTCTCTCCTAAATTCAGGTGCCCGTGAGACTGAGGGGCGCGCTTTGCATGCTCCCCAGGCGGCCTCACACGGTACTCCTACCAAAAAACGTATGTTTAAGTCAGACCTTGGGCGCTAGAGTCAGTCTTGGCTGGGGAAAAAATTATTTAGTACGTGTTTGAAGCCAGCAGGATGAGAGTTGGCCTGGCGTAGGTTTTGAATTACTGTCAGCATAATGACCCTTTAAGTACACGGTTATTTGAGGACTTTAAGGCACTTCAAATACTGGTCTTATTATTATAATACGCCTGTGGCAAGCTTATAGGGAATTTTAAGGTAACCGAATAATACAATACTTCCATAGGAGAATACTTTTACTCCTTATGAAGCCTGATTAGTTTTGATTTAGTTATTATTGAAATGTCCTAGAATGACAAAATGTAGGATCCAAAGTAGTTGGACAAGGCCGCTGTTTCCGTAAAAGATTTATTAGGCAGTACTTGCTGACAGGCGGTCCATCCGCTGAATTAAATCCGAAAAACATAAAATATACCCACGGACCAATGCAATGCGACCGCTCTGAAATAAATATGATAGGAGTTATATGAGATTATTCAAACAATACTGCAACAACAAAGTCCCCGATGTTGCCAACAATGTCATAATAGCTGTTGTCATCGATACACTCTGGTTGTGAAGCGACTCACGGAATAACATTATGCCAACTACAGTGAGGGCTCTGGTTCCCTGTATTAGCGCCTGACGAATAGCCGAACCTGTAGGAATTCAGTTTTATATTTTCTCTTACGTTATTCACGTTATGCAATGAGAGGTAGCAGCTGATGAGCGCTCCTGAAATGCATAGATCCAATAAATACTGCTGTTTTTGCAAGCTAAATCTTTGCTTTAAATTTCTCACACACAGTTGGTCAAATGCCTGCACAGAGATGGATAGACCGGACGCATACGCAGTACGCACGAATCTTCTTCGCTTCTTTGAAAGTATCCGGCAAACAGCAGCAATTCAAAAAACAATCTCGTCCTTCCTTCTTTCTTTCAGCAGCAGCAGTATCGCCTTAAAGTGTTTGAAACTGTCTGTTCCCTTAAGCTGACCACTATTTGTCTCGAGAAGTGCCTTCTTTTATTCGGGGCTGAAGCTTGAAAACATATTGGTTCTCCCAGCATCTATGGATACATCAACTGATTTAGCGACCCCGTTGATCCGTGACACCACAAACTGTAGAGTACGTAAGCTTGAAACAGCCGAATGGGTTATTGGATACAACTCTGTCGAACAGCAAACCGAATACCGAACGGTTTGGACCCCAAATCGCGTAGTGATCGAGTAGTAATAGATCTTGCCGGTACACGGTGAAGTGTGAAATGCCTCTAGGGATCTTTATTTGTCGGCGCCTGAGTCATCAATTCAGACTTCAAACAGACAGCAGACATGCATTTTGTGAATGATAAAGGCTTTGCACCTCGAGTACCAGGATCCTAGAGCAGTCACATATTCTAACATCCGATGTCAAGCACCCCTTCCCCATTGAGTATTCAAGCTCGCATGCTATTCGCCCGAACTACAGGATCAGGCTTGTGGAGCGCTTCAGTTTTCTCAGATGTACCACTGTTTTCAGACATATTTCTCCGAACTGCCTTGGGAATTTTCGGCAGAGTCGGGTCCCCAACAGACGCCCGGATTTTTTTTTCCAATGTCATCTCCCCTAGCACTTTAGTTCAAGGGCCGAACTACGAGGCAGACTTATTAAATAGCGCTTCATGGTCACCATTTCACACTATCGTCATGGGCATTTGCGGCTTTCAGCGTGTCAGATTCCAGCCCTTCGAACTCCGATAGCAGCTAGTGAAAGCCTTCTTGTCGCAGAAGGCGGTTCAACTGTTGAAGAGTTACAAGAAATGTGACCTTTCCGCTGCTGCTTCTGCTCCCTGCATCCATTAGGAATGCGATTTTCCCTAGATTAGTAAATATTTTTTAACACTTGGTGGTCGATTTTTTGGCATCATAGTTGCAGCTCTCAGTCGGTCTTCCCAAGAGCACCATTACTTTTTATTTTAAATGCGTGTGTTAATAAGCAGTACGCTAGTGAAAATCAATTAATAGCAGCTAAAAATAGCTTCCTTGTTTTTTTACCACCAAAAAACGTTCACCAGTCATGGCAGGTGGCGAATTTCCTGGACAATTAGTGTGAGACTAGGTCAACTATGCCATAAACGGGTAAAGAGGAGTAGCATAGGCAGTCCTCTTGAATGAATTTGAGACATTGGCCATGCTTTTCGGAGATATCAGTTGTTTTAAATGGTCGATTGGTATCATCTGTATTTTTATTTCGTGAATCCTTTTATTTTTATTGATTCTATTTTTTGATTCTTTTTATTTTATCATGCCTACTGATCCAGGTTCAAAAATTAAGGGATTCTTCGTATGAATTCGATGCTGCTTGAATAAAGCAGTTATAGCGATTTATGAGAAATATCTTTTTCTAAATACTTCATTTTAGGTTTCCACTTTGAGTTCGAAAAAGCAACCTACCGTTGTTAAGCCATATTTTATAAACCAGGTGGTTTGGCTTAGATTCTATATTTTCTAGAATGAGCGCTCACACTATGACAGATTCAGCAGGCAGAAGTGTGGAGCAAAGCAAGTTATTACTGAATGGATGCAGTGGAAACGTTGCACGATCACATCTGAGCAACTTTATTATAATAGTTGGTGGATGAGTTAGTGGCGACTGAACGTTGCAAAAATAAAGTTGCAGCTAACCTGCCTGTACTGGATGATCGTTAGAAATGGTGCTAAACCTCCTAATAACATGATTTCTGATGAAAGTTTTTTGTGTTATAACTGAATCTGGTAATTTATCGCCCGCTTCAGGAAGGTTTGCATACACGTGTTTAAACTGCAGTGCTTTAACGCATACAGAGATCAGAAAGAACGTAACCCGGGGTCAGAGCATAGTGGCGGAAACTGCAGAGCGTTTGAAATCATTGTTATATCAAAATAAAACAGTTGAAATAAATGTCTGTTGAATCGATTTCGACAAGTCCTGTTCCAGTCGCACAGAACGTTCGCAGTAACGGTAGGAATACCTTTTCTGCTATGCGTTTGCAGTTGCAAAAACGCGTTTTACATTGGCATTTCGTTTAAAACTAAAAACGTGCAAACAGTTTCTCATGTTTATGAAATTGAGTTGAGGCATTTGAGGAAAATGATATGTTTTCTAGCCGAAGCTTCGAAAGCAACATTACGGGAAGCTCATATTCGTCAAAATAACGTACCACGTGTAAACTAAATTGAGAAGCCATACATCTTAAGTCAGGCAGGGAAAAAAGCAATAGTGTTGTTTACTGGGCTAATCTTCCCGGGAAAGTAGACAACGGATAATTTTTTACAACAGTGCAAGCGCAAAAGGCTGCCTGTGAGGTCAATTTCGATGTTAACTGTTCAATTATAAATCTATATCAAACTATTATGAAAAAGGTAAAATTTGAATTGAGGGTTGCCTAACTGAAAATATTTGCAGGTTAAATCAAACTAAATTGAAAAGCAATAATTTTCTTAATATTTACAGACCTATCCTCTCATCTTGAGAAAAGCTGCGGTCTTTGGCAATTTCCTGTTGCAAGACCTCCAGAAGACGCAGTTTTTGCTTTGTGGTGAGATATTTGAGAATAAAATCCTCCAAAAGGTCGAGGTTTCGCAAGAAGAATGCAATCGCTTCACGGTACGTCATTACAATCTTTTACCTGCAGTAAAAATGTAGGTTAATATGAATCGTCTATTTCCCTTCGATTTTAAGCAGAACATGACTCACAATCAAATGTATCGCTTTGTTGTCCGTACTTAAAAATATGACCTGAGTTTATATCTTACATAGGATTTGTATAACTTAAAGCACGGGAAATGGTATACGAATTTGAAGCAAAAATGTAAATATTGGGGGCGGGGATCCTTGGACTGGACGGCGCACATGAAGTGGATTTTAACCCATCCCCGGTGCCGAAAGAATGATTTCGCGGGGGACAACCCCTTTTTCTCTGTCTAAACAACGACTTTCTTGATGTTGTTTCGGTTAATGGTCTTGTGCAACATGTACTGTCGCCTACGCGGATATCAGCTTCTTCGTCGTCGTGTTTGGATTTAATCTTAACAAACCAGCATGATGAAATTTCGAATGTCACCATCTCGAATCCATGGGCCACTGGTGATCACTGCATCGTTTCCGCGTACTATCTGCTTTCACGACCAACACTTAGACCCAGGAGACCACCAAGGCAAAATGTTTTGCGTACGGACTTTAATGGCATGCGTCAAGCTGCTCCAATTTACTATGGGAGGTGCCTACCACTGCCTCTGTAGAGGAAAAATGGGCACTGTTGAAATCTTACGTTACTGCACTTGTCGCGGATTTTACATAATGTCAGTCCCTGGCTCGTACTGGCTATTTCCACCCTGGATCGGCCGAACAGCTCAAGGCTTATTACGAAGGCGCGACCGAGCGTGGAAAACGTTTCGTTTGCTCGGAACGCAATCTGCATTTGATCGCTATAAACAAGTGCGTGATGGATGCCATGGAAAGGTAAAAGGGATCACGAAGATACCATACTGGAAGTTTCCGACGCACAGTTAAATTGGTTCCACGCCTATATCAACCGTCGTCGCAGAGCTCAACCTGGAATCCCAGAGCTAATTGCAGTGGATGGTCAGCGCATGCTTTCGGACGGGGAGATAGCGAAGGCCTTGGCATCACAATACCGGGGTGTATATGCTAACCAGCAGCACACAATAACACCAGTGTTCCTCCCATCTCAGAGCCCGGAGATTTTAACGAAAATCGAGTTCTCGGCAGAAAATGTTATCCGTTTTTGACTGCACTTAAATCCTCGACCTAACCTGGACCTGACAATTTGCACCCACTTATACTGAAGCATCTGGCAGATATCATTGCTCCACTTGTTATGGATATTTTTCAAACATCCATCATTACGAGCACTCTTTCTCAAGATTGGAAGTTTGGTGTCGTGAAGCCGTTTTATAAATCCGGTGATAAATCGCTTCCCTCCAATTATAGGCCAGTAACTCTCACCTCGGTTTTAGTGAAGGTTCTCGAAACCCTCATTAAACAAGAGATCGACAATTTCCTGGACCAAACCAACGGTTGGATTCAAGAGCAACATGGCTTTACGCGCGGAAAATCTTGTGCAACAAACCTGTTATCTGCCCGTGAGTCTTGGGTCGAATCAAACAATAGGGGTTGCCCAACGCACGTGGCATTTATCGACTTCAGTAAAGCGTTTGACCGGGCTTCTCACCAACTGATCGTAAACAAGAACGCAACCCTTGGTATTGGTAGCAAAATTCTGAACTGGATCCAGTCATATTTGAGTGATAGGGCTTGGAGTGTCAGTATCGGAAGTGTATTGTCTCCTGCCGAGGTCGCATCATCTGGGGTTCCTCAAGGATCCATTCTTGGCCCCACCTTGTTCTCCATCTACGTTCAGGATCTGAAACAATGCCTTTCCTCTCCGTTCGTATTGTATGCCGATGACCTGCAAATATGGCGTGATGTCACAGGTGCCAACGACATAATCGCCCTGCAACAGGACCTTATCCAGTTGGCCTCTTGGGCTTCAAGTAACAAATTGCCGGTCACTGCTGCGAAATCGGCGTTCACGACAATTGGATCTACTGAGGTCGTCTCACCATACTCACTCAATGGTGTCCCACTCCGACAAGTCACGGAATTCCGCGACCTCGGAGTCATGATACAAGACAATTTGAAAACAAACTGTCACACAGCCAAAATTCGTGCGGCTGGGCTTCGGTGCTTATGGATGTTGAGAAGGACCTTCTCTTTGTGGTCTCCCGCCATATTTAAAAAAACTGTTCTCCATCTATGTTCGGCCTGTCATCGAGTTCGCGGGCCCGGCCTACTTTCCTTGCTATGCAGGGGAAATGCTCGCACTTGAATCGGTGCAACGACTGGGTTCTAAGGTGGTCCCACAACTCCGTGGACTTCCCTATGAAGCACGTCGTCGCAGTTTAGAATTGTTTTCTTTGGAGTATCGGCGACGTCGAGGGGATCTCATTTTTCTGTTCCGCTTGGTTGTGCTCAAACACTACCCAGAGTTGGATTGGATCATCATTCAAAATTACGACACTCACACCCGAGGCCACTCCTTTCGCCTAGTCCAGCAACGCTCAGACCATCTGCCTCAGAATTACCAGTTTTCCCGTCTGATCATCAAAGACTGGAACTCGCTGAGTGAGGATATTGTCGAAGCAATGTCGGGGCCCAGTTTCGAAAGACGCCTTGATGCCTTTTTTCTTATGGCCGTGGATGATAACATATACTCAACCAGTCAGCGGTTCCCACTTTCTTTCGAGGATCGCCGTCCTGTTTAGGTTTATTTTTCTGTCTTGAACTATATTTGAGGAGACTCTTTCGGGCCTTGGGTCTCTAGTCTTGAATATTTTTAAATATAGAAATCGAAGCAAAGAAACTAATTGTAAACAAATAAGGTCAAATTCTGTCCAAAATATATATCTCGCGCCCCAATTATTTATAAAATTTTAATGTGCAGCGATAACTAGACATGGAATACAAAATTAAAACTGTAAGTGCTTATGTGGTGTCCTCAAGCTTAAACTCAGGTACCAATTGGTATCTGAGCCTGTCCATTTGCTATTAACTTTCGAAAAGCCCAGCAAGATGTTTTAAATTCTTTGTTTTTTAAGGTCCCTATTTTGAATCTTGAATTCATCAATAAAACAGAGAGTTTGGCAAGTGGGTATAATTTTCCGCTCTCTGAAACCTGAAAGTCAAAAGATTTGAAGGCAGTGCTGGAAGATAACTGATCATACGTATGATCGAGGTTCAGGCATACAATTGCTTTCGTCTCAAACTAAATTTAATGCTATTAAAAATTTTCAAGCCTCTATTTCGCGCGGTATGCTAATTCTTAACAGGCTGCAAAAGCAACGTCCACTATTTGACCCTACGAAGACGGGAGAATCCGGGGGTGAATAATTTTGATTTACGAACTCTATTTATAGTACCCATTTTTTTAAAATCTACGTTTTTATCATTGAATTATTAATCACTTTATACTCTAACAAAATAAATCAATTTGGGGCTTAACTATGAGATTAGGGGGCATCCCGCTGCGAAAACATTTTTTTCCGGCGGCGGGGGGTGGATCGAAATCCCGGTCCTCAGTCCCGTCGATTTGGGCATGAAATTTATTTGTTGATTGCATATATGAACTTGTTGGAATGCGGTTGAAGTATTTTACAATCATTAAATCATTTCTGAACATTCGGAGACAATTTAAATTAATCTAAAATGTAGAAGGATCCCTGGTTTGCCAAATGCACAAGTCTTCTGATAGACCTCGGTGCTTTGTTAAATCAATGTTTAAGCCCATTACAAAAAGGATTTGTCGTTAGCCGAACTATAAGCACAAATTATGTTGAATTATTAAGTTTTCGTTATCCTTGTCAGCTTTAAAGTGAACTAATAGTATCCAGAAAACATATTTCAATGAACCTACATTATCATGCAATTCAAAGTTCGACGTTAGCGTAAGGCAATAGATCTGCCGCTGTCTACTTTTTAAAATACAGGAAGGGGTAGAATGCAACGTTAAGTACTTAGTGCATGCATACATTAGGTTTCGCAATGATAGTCCACAAGAGCTTGGCGGAAATCTTAACAATTGCTAGGGATTCCTTTAGCTCCGTAGCTGGTGCTGGCAGGGGCATCCTCCCAAGACAACTACATATACTAAACGAATTCTGGATGTCTTGCCACCAAGAAGAATAATAGATATCTATAACTACATGTGGAGCCCTCAAAACCTCCTTAGAGAAGCGCCTATTACGTGAATGTGCTGGAATTCCATTTTTAAAGTAGGAAACTATATATCTGCTGAATTATTATTCCCGCCAACAGAAATCTGATCCCCATCGTTGTATTTCTCTATAAATTTGGCCCCAAAAAGATGTCGAGTAGGTTTTCTGACACTAACTTTCAGATAAACATAAATATTTTTTCGTATGTGTATTTCGAATTCTCATTGGGATTCGTACGTGAAAATATATTTTCATGCATGTATACATGCATGCGTGCGTATATACTATCGGGCCACTGAAACCGCCCAAAAGTGACGACGTTTGGCTTCAATTAGTCTGCAATTAAACGAGAGACAGTAAATATAAGCTTGGAAAATAAGAAACGAACGAAAATTCACCTTCATGGAGGGGCTGCCGCGAGGTTGCTAGGATTGCTGCAAGGCCGACCAAAGGACCATGTGCTAACGCATATTTGATTGGGTAGCTCTAGGTAGCAAAACGGGGTTCACATTCATAGGCCGTTGACCTCCTACTCTGATTTACTTGACTCAAAGTTTTCAACAGGACCCTTGAATAAAATTAATTATCTCTTGGTTGTGCTAGGTTTAAGTGAGAAAATTTAGAAATTATGTTTTTTTGCCTTCTTAAATCTGGTAGAGCATGTCTTGAAGATTTGATTTAAAATTTTCGATCTCTAAGGAGTTTACTCCTTTTGAGATTTTAGTCTATTGGACAATCTGACGGACTTCAGCTATTAAGTGTTCAATTCTTATTGAACCTCTTATCCTCTTTATAAGGCTACTGTAGGACAGAAGCAAAAACAACTGATATCCTTCAGAACCCATCTTGTCATCAGCTCTACGAGATCGTCCAATCTAAGAATGGCTTAGTCGTCAGCATTTCGCCGTGCACGAAGCGCATCACAACACCAGAAACTCAACTATTCCATGCATTCAATACACGCTCGAGTAGGAGGTTAACAGCAAGCTCCTATTTCTGGATGTCCTTGTGCAGCGAAATGCTTACGGAATATTACAAAATCCGTTTACCGAAAAGACACTTGTGTGGAAGTTATTCTTAACTATGAGAGAAAAAACCCGATCTCTCACGAAATGAGCGTTGTCAACAGTCTTTTACGCCGCGCGTAGACACACTGCATGGACGAAGAAACCTATTGAATCGAACTTACTTATCTGTTTGATTTTTTTCCCGCAATGGTTACCCCACAGACTTTGTACGCTGATGCATGAGAACACAGTAACCCAAAAAAGGGACCAGAAAGTTCCTTTCAGACGCCCAAAACAAGCACATAGTGAATGCTTCCTTACATAAGGAACGTGCCTGAACTGGTTTAAAGGCATTTGTGTAAACACCAAACAAAATTAGTGCACAAACAGATGGCTATTTTAGGCACCCAGTTATTGCACCCTAAGGATAGGGTTGCAACTTCTATAAGAAGGAAGTCATCTGCAAAATCTCATGCAAAGCTTGTGATATGGCATATTGTGGCCAAGCAGCAAGATCCATCTCTACACGTATCCACGTGCACCAATTGGCAGTGAAGATACGTGACCATTTGTCTGAAGTGGCCATGCATTGCCTTGACACAGGTCAGCTGTGCATGGGACAAAACACGCATCGTCTGAGTTTGTCCCTTCAAAAAACGGCCGAGAATTTCTTGAGGCCATGCATTCCGATGATTCAGGCATCAGCCAGCGTGTCGAGTTACCTGAAGCGTACAAACATCTCAAAGAATGTGGACAAACTTCAACCAGTAACTATGGGCCTAAATGAACCGCAATTAGCGCCCACATCGGATAACAGTTGGCAATTAGCCATTATGTCATTGCAACTGCATTTATTTATTTATTTAACTACCAATTATATCCACCGCGACGTGACGCAAGTTGCAACTACCACTTAGCGCCCACATTTGTACATTTGTATTATGATTTATTGTTACGGTGGACCTATTATGCGATTTTGGTTATGAATAGGGAGCTCAAGGGCGAAAGCCTTCTTCCCTCAATAAGGTGACTTCAAGTGACTTAAAGTGACTGCACTAGACGACTCAATATGTCTACCAGAACTCTGAACAGTTTTTTTCAAGTCTGACAACGACCTGAGGATCCCGTATTGAAAATTAACTGAATAAAGTTTGTCCAAAGGACGCCTTTCTTTGAAACTGTAAACCGCTCTCTGTTGCGGATGAAGGACGACCGCAGGGATCTCCGAAAACAAAGAAAATCCCTAGGTACTCAAAAAGCGTATATTAAGTTGTTATCTTATTATAAGTGACTTGAGATTAAGCACTTTCCAAGCGAAAAGTGCACCATCGAAGGTCGCAACGGACTGCAGGTCTTTGATGGGGACTAAACCGAGAGTTTACTCTGGCCTATTAAGCCCCACGAGAGCAGAAGAGGATGACAACTTGATGAAATAACTCAAAACGAGACAAAAAGACACGGCCCACGATTTGATCGCAGGAAATGCATATTCATTTAATGCATACCCGAATCTATGTCCGACACCTCAAACGCAAGTATCCAAGAAGATAGGGGATAATTCCAACAACATCTCTAGTTCTCTTTAGGATATAACGAGAAAGTCACAGTCTAAAAGCCTTCCAAATGGACCAAAGTAAAAACTCGGGTGATGAATCAGGCATACAAAAATCGCTAAAGAACGAGGTAGATGCCTTGTTAATAATAATAAGGCTGATTTTTAAAGCATATTTTCGGTGCCGTCAAAACGCCAGAAGACAGGA
>JAYGXS010000003.1:66814665-66828991 GCA_036362985.1 Ligula intestinalis | reverse complement strand
CTCCATTCGTTTGCAGCAAATGCTTGTCGAACTAACTTGTCTGATGCTATAAGTCGTTGTTCTCTTTCCTCCTTCATAAATGGGGTTATGTTGGCCAGCTGCAGGTCAGTAGAAGATCATGGAAAGTGAGGAGGGTAGTTGTTCTGCGAATCATTCGGATATTTCGCTGATATTCCAGCCGGACCAAGTGATCTAGTGATCTGTATTTGTCTCAGAGCTTTTTTTACTATGCCTGATGCAAACGATACCATGCTAATTTTATCTGCCTTTGGGAAAATATGTCACTGAGCATCTTCATTAAAAGATGGCTCCTCAGTAAACTCAGGCATTAAGAAGTTAAACATGTTTATCTAATCTGAGTTATCGCTAAACTTGTTTCTCTAGTTATCCTCCAGACAGGGAATGGGGTTTCGATTGCGTTTTGCCATATTCACGTCAGAAAATAACCTTTTGGGTTGTTAGCTATTGTTTGACTAGTTCTGTCTCAAAAGCCAATCTTTCTTTCCGCAGGGGGTTTTGACATAGATTTCGATGTTGCGTAAAGAAGTGTTCGGGCTACTGATATCTGGCGTATTTTTACCACAGTCTTTATTTATTCTTAAGGATACTTTTTATGATCGGTGTCACCCATTCGAACGGGAGACGTGCGAGTTTTTTTGAATCGGACAACAGTTCTTTACAAATTGCTGAGTTGAGTTCCTAAAAACCCCAGGCATCGTTCTGGTAAGATATGTACGCAGGGCTCCATTCTGTCTCGTTCAGTAGTCCTTTCATTTTGATGAAATCCCCTTTCATTGCATTCCTCTCGACTAGTGCGCGAGCGATGGGAACGGAGAAATGGCCGTACTCCCAAACAATAGCGCAATAATGACTTCAGCCAAAAAAAGTCTGAGAACTCAATCCAAGGATACAGCTTTCATCTCTACTAATGACGAGATCCAAATAGCTAGACTGTTGGCCACTTCGGAACCACGTCTTTATTGCGACATGTTGGGTAAGAAATTCGTCACTTACCAAATGGAGTAGTTTCTGTTCGAATGAGTCCTCTGATGGCGAGCTGTGCATCAATTCCCAATCCATATCTGGAAAGTTAAAGTCTCTGAGTATTAAGACTCGTTTGCTACGGGAGATTTGTTAAAACCTCAGTGATGAGTGAATCATCCGCGTCCATTCGTTGTTCTGGGGGGGGGGGGCTGTATACTAGAGTAATATGGAGTTACGTGTGTTTGGTACTCTTAGTTTACAACTTATTATTTCAGGGAACTTGTTCCTGCGTAATGATGAACTATATGGGACCTAATCGATGCAATCTCGTATGAATATTGCGATCTGCCCATCCCTTCGTCCGTTTCGGTTCATGCAGATAACCTGATATCCTTCCAGTCTGACTTCTGATTTTTGCGTCTGCTATCTGCCCAATTTAACCATTTTTCAGTCACAGATATCTGGTCAGGTTGCCGATGGCCAACACCCCGTTTGTGTTCATCCAATTTGTTGAATAGACTCAGTACATTTGTGCAGATCATCGTCGTATTCTTGGCTTCACTCAAGCTCGCCTCTGTCACCCTTGTTTCTGGTCTCGTTGGCGAGACCCGGCCTTCGCGGTGACGGGTGTTCCCCACCAATATGACATCCCTATCAGGATTATTTTCCCATCCTTGGTTTTCAACCTCTAATCGTACGGCACGAATCTTCCCATCTTAGTGATTTTTTCTTCGCCAAGCGACGTGGACTCAATCCTTACCCAACGAGGTCGTATCACTCGCTATTTGGAAATGACTAAATGTTCCCTCTGTTGACATTTTACACTAGTGTAGCAAAGAACTGCGTCTCACCTGTCAAATAGACCACTGAATTAGCCTCATAATCATAAGTCTGATCGCAGTCTGAATAACGTCAATATACCTAAAAAACATTCGGGTACTAAAGGCCCCTTCACTCCACGATCTATTGCGTTTTCAACTAGTCTAAAAACGTACTCTATACCGTGATCAATCAATTTAATTTCCATTGCATTTAACTCTGCCGTTAGCCCATCTATGATGTCGGCAACCTTATTGAAAGCGTTTAGACCGACCATTTTCCCATTTAAACGCAGTTCTATCATCCACCCAGCGCAGTCCCCCAAGCCAAGCCCAAAAACAGCAAGTTTCAAATACAAAATCAGCTGTCATCCCGATTCGAAGACAAGGTATTGAAAACACCTCAACAAAGCTCCTTCCTTAATCTTACGAGTCATATTTTCCCCATATAACACATTACTTGATGCGTCGGGCACCAACCACGGACATTTTATTTCAACAGCCAATAAGTATGACATGAATAGTCCTAAACTTAAACCTAATTGCCTGTCAACTGGCATGATAAACATATTATTATTATTAATCAGCGACGCATTTCAGGATCTTCGCTGCTTAAGGCCACTAGCTCTTACGCAAATGGCCCTCACGCTAATTCGATATCACAGTTTTCCCAGCAGTTCCTGTACCCACTTCGTCAACACAACCCCGCTAGCATGTACATGCCCCATAGCCTTCCCCATTCCTCCCTAATGACCAAAAAGCTTATTTCGGTTCACCAAAACCTAATTTTCCCAAACTAGAAAATGGAATCCTAAGATAGTTCAAACCTTAACAGCCACCCCCTACTGCCTATCTCAATGCAAATAGCTCTATGCCTGGTAGTACTTAGTCCCGAAATTCTTTTTTATGAATAAAATTAATCATATTCCTGCCACTCGAAACACGCTAGAAATCAATGTGCTTAATGCGAGGTTTGTTATAAATAAGATGGCTCAACATAGAGGATTTGGCTGCGAGACGACGGCACATGCTATATGTATTAGAGAACCTTGGACCCATCCAAGCATTGCTGACTCCTCCCTCGTCATAGACGACTATAATATCTACCGCCAGGGCCGCAATTATAAGCGTGGTAATGATTGTCTTCTCTATATTAGAAGGTTCATCAAGCAATTTCCGTTTTAACTAAATACCGCGTCTGTCATGTCCTCCAGTTGTAGGTTAGGAAGAGAAGATAGACAAGTCAGTCGAAGGATACAAGTTAGCTCCTTCACTAATAAGAAAATGTTACCAAAGTCTACTTTCTTCGATCAGTACCTGGAAAAAACAAAATTAATTAAATGAACAAGTTCGGTTTAAATTTACTGGGATTCACGCGGAAAAAGCGATAATCCAATTTCTCGCTTGCGGGGATGTCGGTGAGTTTAGTAAGAATTCTCCTTTCTCCTCAGAGTTGTTACTTTATGTAAATGTGTTTTTGAATGCTTAATCTTCCGTTTACTTCTTTTATCCTTCTCTTTTTCACCAACTACATTGTGTTTAGAAAATGCAGTTGATAACATTTTTGCAAAATATATAATTTGCGCGGCTGAGTCAGTCTTTTGTTAAAAAACACTCTAATCTTACCATTTAAGATTGGTTGTCGTTGTTCCACCCTAAAATTAATTATTTGACCATGAGATATCAAAATTTGAAAATAAGAAATGTATACCATGTTAACACTATTTGGGGTTTTGCTAACCCCGATTGGAAAATTTGACGCATAATCTTGGGCAGATTGCGCCTAAAAATGGCATCAGCCCAAATCAAAGGCTTTGCTCGCGAAGCCTGTAATTTTTCCATTGATCTTTTCCGAGGTTATTCTCGTGATGCATCCGTCGCACGGGTGGAAAGGACATAGGCCGAGGTGATGTCAATAATTAGCAGGTAAATTAAACGAAACACCGTTCACAGTACCTGGAATTCGCTTATCTTGAGGTCAATTGCATGCTTGAAGGTGCATTCTTATCTTGGAGAATACGAAACGATGATCGGTCCACCCGTGGATTGGCTGAAGTCAGCGGGAAAGTTTATGGCTGAATTTCGACATGCGTAGGTGGCCTTTAGCAAATGTATTGACAGCACAATTTATGTAATGTGAATTTATGTTGACGAGGTTGCGATAGATAAAGGCGCTGGTGAGGAGCAACATAATGATATGTCATAGCTGGCTGCATTTTACCGCAGGTGTTCATGTATGCGCACGTGGCCTAGTAGACGCATGCGATAATTAAGTGTGCGAGGGTAGGGAGGGCAATTAAGGTAGTGGTTTTGTTGTGTGTTGGTGCTTCAGGCACTGGTTCACCAGCTTCTCTGTGATGGATTCGCTAGTGACCGAACATGCCGTTACGTGAAGTGAATGTGCGATTGCACTGTCAGGAAATTAGGCTGGAACGCCAGTGCTGGTAGGAGAGTCAGATGTGATGATGACGGTGGTGGCAAAAGGTGATGCATCGGAAGGGCTGGAGAGAGTTTTGGGTGTGGTTTTCATGGTGGTCGGCGTTCTGGACAGTAAGGGGGTCACAGTAGGGCGATTGAGCGCAGCGGGCGTCAGGTAGTTGAGCTTCTGTGGCGAGTGTGGTCATCGACGAAGTGTTGGACACAGAAGGAACTGTTGAAGTTTTTGACGCCGTAGAAGTGGATGCCGTCAGAGGGATGGTGCACTGCGTCCGGATGTGACCGAAAAGCCGATAGTACATGTAAAGTGCGTTGACAACGTGGGCAGGTTGGAAGGGCTTGGGCATTGCCAACGTTCGTCCGTCGGGTTTGGGACTCGCGGGCCGCACTTTGTGCCCTGGTGGTGGCAATCCCACTGGCTTCGTATATAGCTGCGCCAGTTTTCACTGTTGTTTGCCAGGCAGATCGATCCTGCACGAGTTCATCCCAGTTCGCCGTGTTGATTTGAAAGCGCAGCAGGAAATTCTTCAGCGTGTCCTTGTAGCGTTTCGTTTGTCCTCCTTGTCGGCGAGCACCCACGGCAACATCATCGTAACACCTTCGCTTGGATATTTTTTGGTTCTTAATCCGTACCAGGTTGCTACTCCAGTGCAGTTGTAGCTGCCGTAGCATAGTGTGGATGCTGCGAATTCCCCTCTTATCCAGGGCTTCTGTGTCCGGGATCCTGTTTCGTCATCTGAATTTTGGTATTCGACAAAGACAGCTGAGATAGACATGTTTCAGCTTGCAAAATTGGCTAGCGTAGACGTTCCAAGTCTCCGCTCCACACAATGGTGTCGTGTGGGTTACAACCTTGTTCCTTTTCAGTTTTGTGAACAGCTGGAGGCCACAACGGTTCTATATGGATGTCTGCTGCCGGCCGAGGGCTTGGCTGGCTTGGGAGATCCGGTGAGCAACCTAGTCGTTCATTCTAGTGTTGTGAGATACTGTACTGTCAAGCTAGGCGAAGTTTTCCACATTTTTGAGCACTGTACTGTTACTGTTGATCAATGGAGCATCAACAGCGAGTGGCGCTTGATGCATGGCTATCCATTTATCTGTTTTGGCGGTAAGACCGAAGTTTGCACAATCAGCGGCGAAGAATTCCGTACTATTTTGTATGTCCGCTTCTGTTATGGTATTGAGAGCACAGTCATCCGCGAAAAGTAGGTCATGAGCTGTGGTCGTGGGGGGGGGGCTGCATACGTCAAATGTTGAGAAGGTGCCCGTTTTTTCTTTGGTTGGTGCGGATCCCGGGACGCTCGTCTCGGTAGGCATCCATCAGCATGGCATCCAAATGAGACTAAAGAGGGAAGGCGCGAGAATACAGCCCTTCTTTACTCCACTGGTCACTGCGAAGGCTTCGAAAACCGTCCCGTTGTCCGTTGCGCGCGCCCTCCTGTCGTGGAGCTTACTTACCATGTGGATGAAGTGCTCTGGACAGCCGCATTTTTGCACGACGTTCCACAACCCGACCCGTTCACCTTATCAAATGCTTTCGTCAGGTCTACGAAGTTAGTGTAGTGGTGACTGTGCATCTCCTAGCACTTCTCCTGCAGTTGTCGTGTGGCGAATATCATGCCGGTGGTGCCGCGATGACAACGAAAACCACATTAGCCTTCTGGCAGGATCCCTTGTTCCAGCTGATTGTTGAGACGGATTCAGAGAACACTGGCGACGATTCATCCGGTAATATTTAGCAGCGAAAATCCACCATGATTGTCAAACAGTTGGTGGTTCTTCCGCTTGTACAGATGGGCAGTGGTGGCGTACTTGAAGTCCTGGGTGACATGGCCTTGTCGCCAAATCTCCTTGAACAGCGTGTTTAGGTGGAGGATAAGTTAGTGGCCGCAGAATTTGTAAATCGCGGCAGGGATCGCATCAGATCCGGGTGCGTTGCCGCTGGAGAGTTGCTGCACAGCCTTGATAGATTCCTGTGGGTTGGGTGGGGAGTCGAGGTCAGCGTTGATTTCCACCTTAGGCAGACGGTTGATGGCGGCATCGGACATGATAGAGAGACGGTTGAGAACGCTTTGGAGGTGCTCAGTCCAGCGTTTGATGATTTGTATCTTCTTGGTGAGAAGTTTATTTCTGTCACCGCTTAAGAAAGGTGTTCATTTCACTGTTAAATTGTACTAAGTCTTGATCGCAGCAAAGAAGTTCTTCCATTCATTGCTCTCTACGTAGCCTTTGGAGTTCCCAGCCCTTGCGAGCCTTCCAGGCATCCTGGCTTTCTCGCAGCCGCTGTTGCACAAGGTGGTGTCATTGGTTGGCTTTTTGCGGGTGGTTATTCCCGACCAGAAAATTGCTGATGAATGCATCATTTTCGTTAAACCAATCCTGTTGTTTACGAAGTCTGCGGCCAAGGAGAGGTTAGGCGTGGAGTTCGACAGTGTCCCGTACATGGCATCATCGGTTCTCCACGGGGGCGTTCTCATCTGAGACCGGAAGATCGGTTAGCCCTTTTAGCCACCTCGTTGCTGAAACGCAAATAGTTAGCAGGAAAATATAACAAAGCATTATTAAACGTACCTGGAGTTGCTTACCTTAAAGTCTCCTGCGTGGTAGAAGGTGCATCTTTGTCTTGAAGATAACGAGCCGCTGATCGGTCCAACTGTCGGCAGTCGGGTTGCCTTTGCCACCAACACTTCCTGCTAGTCATGCCGCTGGACGAGGACATAGTCCACGAGCTGCCACTGCCGGGACCGAGGATGTATCCAACCCCCTCCTTCAGCTGCACCCAATGTCAAGGCAAAGTCAATAAGACCGAAAATAAGGGAGAGCGCAGGTGGCTGGCGCGACCGAAGCCGCCCCTAGGCCTGCCACTACGCTTAGAACGGTCAGTTTCGTAAGGTAAGCATGGAGCGACTAGCCGAGTGGCCCTTGTGACTACACAAACGAGGGCGTGACAGCCACCACGCCACCCGAAACTTCGCTAGGCGCCACTAGTTGATATCCAGTGCATCAGAAGGGGAAATTAAAATTATCCAGGCACATGGCCTGTAAACCGAGTGGGAGCGCAAGCGCGTACACCGGCAGGGAAACAGATCAAAGAAAACTGCCAGCGCACACCAGGCCACGTCACGGGAATGCACTATACAAGACCATGATTGCGAAGCCTTTCCCTGCTCGCAATCGTCACCAGGTCTAGAGTTTGGTTGGTTGCTTCTGTTGTGGAAGTGTTCGTTTTGCTTGTTCCAAAACAAACCATTCTCGTTACACTTACTGTAAATTTTAGGTCATCGTTTGTTTCTCCTATTGACTGACACGTATATTTGAGATATCTGACGGTGAGAAGGAGGCGACTCGATCGCTGGGACAATACTTTTATTTGCCTGACGTTTCGAGATCCGTCGCGGATTCGTCGTCAGACACATAATCAGAGAGCAGTAGCAGATACGGGTTTCTGATGGCTTCTAATTTGTTGAACGATCTTCTGACACATTTCTGTGCTGTACGTAGGATTTCTTTCGTCACTTAGAAATAGCAACTGTACCGAATATGCTTGTTCTTGTTACGGCTGTGATCATGCCTGGTGTAGCTGGCCTCATTGATTTCACGGGCCCCTAGATGCGTGATGATTGGCGGCAGCGGATCTGGAGGGCTTCACCCAGTCTTTTTTTCAGCGACGGAGACCGAAGATAGAAGGTCCGAGAACTGGTTCCATGTCTTGACGAACAGTATCCAGCCAAGTCTTCAGTTGCCCTCCTCTTCGACGCCTCCAGGTAGACTGCGGCGCCGGATCGAGGGCAGCAAGTCTGAGCTCGTGGGGCGAATGACAGAAAATGTGTCCAAAAAACCTCAGTCGCCTTTTTTGAATGATCTGAGATATCCTCGCGATACGGTCGCAGTGGGTGCGGACTGTCTCATTCGAGATGAAGTCGGTATATTTTATTCGTAGGATGATCCTCACGCATCGGTGGTCAGAGACCTCCAGTTTTGTTCATCTTCAGCTCGCAAAACCCAGCATTCACATCCATAAAGGAGGACCGACCGGATGCATGCACAGTATACATGAATATTCGTGGCGATGGCGATTTCGCGTCTGATCCATAGGCGTTTTTGAAGGGTTGAGAAAACCCAGCGAGCAGTATCGATGCGGGAGATAATGTCTTCCTTGCTCTGCCCATTCGGTTGCAGCCTCACCCAGAGATATTGCTTCCTGGAACACGGATGTTCGCTTGTATTGGCATATTTAAAACTGTTTATTTCTTCAATTTGATGGCCATTAATCCCCAGACATGTCTTCTGGTCAGGGATGCAGCTCGAGAGTAACTTCGTCTTTCCGGAATTTATGGACATGCAAACTGACATAGCGATCTCATTTACCCTCGACACTACCGACTGTAGAAAACCAGAGCTTGGGGCTAGCAGCACAATATCATCGGCGTAGTCAAGATCAGTTAACCGGCGTCCGGGTGCAAGCTCAACACCGTCCTTTTCATGTAGGGCCTTGTCGAGAATCCAGTCGATAACGTGGTTAAACAGAAAATATGTCACTGAGCATCTTCATTAAAAGATGGCTCCTCAGTAAACTCAGGCATTAAGAAGTTAAACATGTTTATCTAATCTGAGCTATCGCTAAACTTGTTTCTCTAGTTATCCTCCAGACAGGGAATGGGGTTTCGATTGCGTTTTGCCATATTCACGTCAGAAAATAACCTTTTGGGTTGTTAGCTATTGTTTGACTAGTTCTGTCTCAAAAGCCAATCTTTCTTTCCGCAGGGGGTTTTGACATAGATTTTGATGTTGCTTAAAGAAGTGTTCGGGCTACTGATATCTGGCGTATTTTTACCACAGTCTTTATTTATTCTTAAGGATACTTTTTATGATCGGTGTCACCCATTCGGACGGGAGACGCGCGAGTTTTTTGAATCGGACAACAGTTATAATAATAATAATTTGTATATTTAAGGCCCAAGGGGCCCTGTCGTTACAAACTTAGTGCTATCGTGAAAATAAAAATAATAATGATAAGCAGTGAACTCTTATAAATAATTGTCATCGGCAGTAAAAAAAACTCCTAGATCGGTGGATGAGTTCAGCGGGCCACCGAGTTCAAAAAAGTTTAGGAGAAAAAACTGCCTTAATAGGTAAAAGGGTTTGATGTGGTTAGTTTGGGACCTGATGTTGAGGGTTCGGGACGTTTATGGTCATGGGAAAAAATAATATATCGTTGAGTTAGGAAGGGGTCATCCGGAAGGCAGGAGAAGGCAGTAGAAGTCAAGGCAACGTCATCGTGTTGCGACCCACCAGATTCCAGAGCCAATCGCGAAGACCACAACGAAGGTTGCAAAAACGGAGAAGAATTCGCAGCCCTTGGAAGTGATGCTTGACTCTGCAGAGGGAAATGCTAACATATTTAGAAACCATTTTAGTATCCTGGGAAGAGCTTCAAATGCCAGGAGGACCCTTTTCAAAATCTACAACTTGCGTGTTTGGAAAGGAAACAGACAGTAATGACTTTATTTCCTCTAAATTTAAATGCTTATATAATTTGCCTTTAAAAATCGACAGTGTAGAAGACAGTCTAATATCGAGAGGAAGGTTGTTCCAAATAAAAGCATATTTGGAGGTAAAAAAGCGAGAACGGTTAGATGTGGAGCTATGGGGTGGTAAAATTATCATGGAAGAGTTACGAGTGGCGTAAGGTCGGTCAACTGGAAGGAGAGCGTTAATTTGTGGGAGATTAGGACTATTGTTAACGCGAAACAGAAAGCATAGACCAGCTTCGAGTCTTCTTATCCAAAGAAATTTCATGTTTGCTAATTGACATCTATCTGTATAACACATACCAGACCCAGAAACAGAAAATATTTTACGAGTGAAAACTCGCTGAACCTTTTCAATCTTACTACGGTCATGCTGGGTCATGAGGCCAAAAAGCGGGCAGCAGTATTCTAGTATAGGAAGAACAAACATGCGGTATAGTTTTAACTTCATTTCTGGAAGGAAAAAGTTATGCGATATAAACCCACATATCTGTGCGGCCTTGGCAGAAATTCGATCTGCATGAGGTGATAATGCAAGCTTATTCGTGTAAGTAAGACCCAAATCCTTTATCGTAGATCTTTCTAACAGTGGACTATTTTGGAAGATAATGGGTCCAGGAAGCCTTGCGGGACCAAAACTCAAGAAACTACATTTTGATGGAGAAAACTCCATCTGCCATGTTGCGCTCCAACTTGAGAGAGTACGCAAGTCTGCGTTAACTTTATCAACACAACTACTGGCCGTGTCCTTAGAAAATGAGTAAATACACTTAAGGTCATCAGCATAAATGAAATTTTCCGAATTATTTAGCACTGTTGAAATTTCATTTATGTAAAGAATGAAAAGGAGGGGACCTAAAACCGTGCCTTGTAATACACCACTCGTTATCGGCTGAGGCATCGAGTAGCTATTGCCTACTAAGACCTTCTGGCTGCGGTTAGACAGGTAGGAGGCAATGAAATCGAGGAGGGGAGGCCTGATGCCTAGGGCTTCCAGTTTCACTAAAAGGCGCCTATGAGGCACCTTGTCAAAAGCTTTACTAAGGTCAAAGTAAATCACGATGACTGATTGCTGTTCATTACGAAGTGAAGTAACCAGGTTAAGGAATGCTAAGTGGCAGGTTTCGCATGATCTTCCAGGTAGAAATCCATGCTGTGAGGCACTTAATAGTTTATTTTCTACACAAAAATCGAGAATTTGATTAAAAATGATCTTTTCCAGAAGTTTGGCTAGGGCCGGGGTTTTATGAACACCTCGGTAGTTATTTACGTCCGAACGAGATCCTGACTTGAAGACTGGAAGAATAATAGATGTCTTCCATGAGTCAGGAAAGAAACCGTTTAGAAGATAAGCTGAGAATAGATAACTTAGCAATCGGGGGAAGCTGAATACTCTCTTGATAAGTGAATTTGGAAGGCCGTCAGTTCCCGAGGAGTGCGAGTTTTTTAGATGGATAATGTGCTTACGAATTACTTCTATGGAGAAATCTATGGTACTGATAGTATTGACTGAGCATGGCTGAAAAGACGGGACCGGTTCAGATTCCGTCGTAAGGTGTTTTGCAAAGAACGCATTGAACAGTTCAGCCTTCTCAGACTCATCTTGCACAAAGTTTTTATTTTCATTCAGTAAGGGGGGGATTTCGTGACCTCGTTTAGCGGAGGACCGACGGCGGAACAGTTGGGCAATCGATTTTGCAGAGTTTAACTCGCTGAGTGCGCAAGATTCCCTATGTTTGTCACGTGTAAGACGAATCTTAGACGCTAATTCGAAAATCTCTGCGATTCTAAGGTGCACCGATAATGAACTAGTAGACTGGTCTTTCAACTGTCTTTGCAATTTCTTCAGTCTAGACATAAGAAAATGAGGAACGGTGGGGTCCGAAGTATAAGGCTTAACAATTTTGATCGGCACAAATTCCAAAATGCTATTTGAAATTGCCGTCATTAAGTCACCGAGAATTGTTACACTGTTCGTGGAGGAAAGCTCCTGCCAGTCTAGTGAGTCCATAAAGTTGTTAATTAAATTAATATCAGCTAGTTCAAACGCACGGTAGGTACGAGTGGTGCTAGCCTTTTTCGTAGAAGCAAGCGGAAGGCAACAATGGATCAAAGTATGGTCACTTGGGAAGAGGTTCTGATTGTAGTCAACAAAAAGGGGGAAAATGTCATTAGTGAAAATTAAATCTAAAATATGCTGATCCCTTGTTGGGGAACAGACCAACTGAGACCAGTTTGAAAAATTGATGGTATCTAGGAAGGGCTGAAATCGGGATGGACAACAGTTCAATGACCAATCAATTTCGGGAAAGTTGAAATCCCCTGCGATAACTTTAGCATCAAAGGCGGACTCCGAAATCAGCCTAAATATTTCGCAAAGCTTTTCATCATCTTCCGATGATGAGTTAGGTGGACTATAAATGCATCCAATAATCGCCTTTTGACGGGGAGACAGGATAATGGATGCAAAGCAGTAATTGCCCGAGAATGACTCAGCATCTAGGTTGAAGGGGAAATGCTTAAAAATAGCTTTAATATAGAGAAGACAACCGCCACCACGTTTACTAGGGCGGTCTTGACGGTAGAAATCATACTCGTCTATTATGAGTAAAGCATCAGAAATTACTGGATGGGTCCACGACTCTGTAATGCATATAACATCTGGCTTCAGCTCGAAAGCAATAGCTCTAAGCTGGACCATCTTATTTAAAACAGATCTTGCATTAAGCAGGATGATATCTAGTGAAGCTTGAGTAATCGAACTAGGGTTATCTTTATTTAGTAATAAAAATTTGGAGGTGGGTAATTTGGTTGGAAGTTTGGAAAATAGCCATCGACTGGAGCAGGACAATTAGCATAAGAAAGCTGAGGGGGATAGCTGAAAGCTGCAGGTAGACAGCTCTGTGAGATCGATGGACCATAGGGATACGTGCCGTGGTGAGTTTGCTGATAGGTACCGGGAAATTGGGAAAACCAAGACGGGAAAGAGAGGCTGGAGGGCGAGGTAAGGTAACTATGAGGATTAAGCGGTGGAAAGCCTGGCCCAGTATGATACTTGTGATAAGTAGGGTAACTTATATGTTTGTTAGCTTCCTGTTGTAAAGGCTTAGTTAGTGTTTGGGAAGGCTGCATGCTCGCGGTTGAGTTCCGGATCCCACCCTTTCGACGACCTGAATTGGGTGCTTTAATAGAAGGTTTTGGAGGACTCTGATCGAGTATCGAAGCTGTTGGTCTACCTGACGTAGAAGGCTTTTCGAAATTTCTAGGAGGGCTACCAGAATTACTAGCTATGGCAACTGGAGAAGCATTAAAGTTGGAAGTAGACGGGGATGTCTGGTGACTTGAGGGGGATGAGACAGTTGCTGTACTGGGGAGCAGTAATCTAGGTTTGGCAGGAATAAAAGTACATGGCTCGCTAGGCTTCCTAGGGCTACGACCAGGAACTTGAGCCGGTTGCGGTGAAATTACTATTTTATTCGAAGAACTTGACGCTATTCTTCGCTCCATTGGAGTGAGATCATGACAGAGGAAATACATTGCATTTCTCAGATATTTGGAAACAAGCTCTTGCTGTTTAAAAATTGCGTCTATTTCAATGGGTGAAAATAGCTTGACTAAAATGGGTGGGTTTTTACTGCGAGATGACAGTCTTATAGCCTCTGCTATTTTATAGTTAAATCCACAGGAGCAGAGGAAATGCATTGCAACGTCCATTGGCCTAATTGATTTCGGAACGTTTTTCAGAATAAAATTGTACGACCTTTTTTGTCTATCCTGTGACTCACTTGCGACCAAATTAACGAGACTATCTAAACGTTTGCATTCCTGAGAGGAAACTGCAGCGATATTCCCATAAAATAGGGTCCCAAGGATTGAGAGAACTGACCCAAATTTCAACATAAACTCGCTGCAATTTTTCATTGCAGACAAATCTATTTGCTCGGCAGTCAGATCAGGCTGAATACTGATGTCAGGCTGAAGACTGATATCAGTAATGATGTTTGCCTTTCGCAGACACCGCTTGGGTCTGGAATTCTGTGGCTTCCTACTGAATGAAAGTGTCGCCTTCATACTTTTCGAAGCAACAAGTAGACTAATCACGAAAACAGTTGGGAATTCAGAATAATACTAGAAGTACAAAACAAATGATTTGTACAGCGTTCTATGAAACAGAGGACAATATCTGACCAAATCAACGAAGGAGTTTGGTAGCAGATTTTGGCTAAGATAGTCAAATGTTACTTACTGATAATTTATTTAAGAAAACCAAAGACTTTGAGTCGTTTCTTCTCTTATATAAATCAATTTATATAAAGCTTCACTTATCTTCGAATTTGAACAAACCGCGTTCAAGGTCAGTTCTTTACAAATTGCTGAGTTGAGTTCCTAAAAACCCCAGGCATCGTTCTGGTAAGATATGTACGCAGGGCTCCATTCTGTCTCGTTCAGTAGTCCTTTCATTTTGGTGAAATCCCCTTTCATTGCATTCCTCTCGACTAGTGCGCGAGCAATGGGAACGGAGAAATGGCCGTACTCCCAAACAATAGCGCAATAATG
>JAYGXS010000003.1:66798358-66814565 GCA_036362985.1 Ligula intestinalis | reverse complement strand
ATATATATGTCACCACACTATCACCATAATCGTAGTGTGCTAGAGTTCGAATGCAGGCTCATGTGACTCATTCTGTGACTGTTCCGTGATACCCTGTTAGCTAGAGAAAAGAGTGGGAAAGTTAACTGTGTGCATTGGGAAATAGAAAGACATCTGAGGACACTGCGTATTTCAATCTACTCTGCTTGTCCGAATTTCGTATCACTTATCGAAAGTATCTGCCGTCCAATTTGTGAGTCCAATTTGTGCCTCCTTCAACTTCCCTTCACCTACATCACAGCTTCACTTTATTAAATTTCATTCAAGAGCTGTCCGGAGAAAGCAGTCTCGATGTGGCTAAAACTGTTTATAAAGAACGGGAAAATAAAACTTTGGAAGTTGTACAGGAGCTAGGTGTAAAGGTCTAAGGACCATCCCGTCTCCATTTGCCTTCTTTAACTTCGGCCATCATTACACAGTAGTGCTTTTAAAACTATAGTTTTTCTGATGGGCCGCCTCTGGTTTTGGCTCGTTGTCTAGGCTAAACTTCTAGTCCGGTCTGCAGTATGATCAAATTATGCGGCTGGGATACAACCCAACTCACCAATTTTACTCCATCTTTGTTTTTATCAGAGAAGTATATTTTATAAACTTAATGTCACAACCTTAATTGAAAGGATCTTCTCTTCTGAAATCAGATTAAATTGTTCTAAAGTATCCTATGGAAATATTTTTGGACGCTTGCAGATTGTCATGGAATTTCAGCGCGAACGCGTACAGAACTTCAATCTAAGCAGTTGTGCTGTTGTCTGGATGTCCTTTCAATTAACTGACCGTAGGACCTAGGCTCATTTTCAAAGTCAAAATGGCTTTCTAGAATACCTGCAACCCTTAAAAATCACTTGAATTAACTTCAAAGCCAAACATACAAACAGGCCAAAGGTGGGTGAAGGCGGGGGGAATAGCGCATATGACCAGGGTTCTTTTTCAGACAAGCGCTGACCTGCTTTTTTGGAACACAACCACTAGATTTATTATGCGGATGTATTTGTCAAGGTTTATTAACCTTCTAGTCGCCACTTATTTTTTTTTTATCACCGCTTCTCTTCCGGTTACCTCTGTACCAAGGGGTTCTTTAATTGCATTAAACTGCTGCCCATTGTCTGCGGTGGTTATAATTTCTTATAATCAGCACATTAATTCGTTGTGTTTCTTCCAAGGATAGGCACTCGTAAGTCTGGCCTTCAAATAAGCTGCTAGCGGTCTAGACCGCTTCATTCCCCGAGCTAAAACTCTCAGGTGACCGACACTCTGGTCTTCAGCCATTGTACATCAATGGAGTTATACTACCACGACAGTTTGATTCTCTACTTGACATGAATGGAATCTCTGAAATGATCTCTCGATAACTAAGTTGTTTCGGCATCTCCGTCGCCCGCATCCTCACTGCGCGCAACCCTATTTCTAGTAAAGAACCCCCTACTCGTAGAACAATTAAACAACATTATTTATCGCATACCGTGCGCCGGCTGTCCTTGTGTTTATATTGGCCACGCAGGCCGACGTCTCGAGACTCACATCATGGAACATAAGTTAGCCGTTTTGGCGACGGGACTCTTTATCACTTGTATTTGCACACTCCCTTGAGTGTGATGACCACTTCAATTGGGATGGCACCGAGGTGATAGCTTTGGCTAACACGAGGCAAGCGAGGGTATTCCTCGAAACTTGGCACTCGAGCCCGGCCCGTATTAACAGGCACGTGGACCTTGATTAACCCTATGTCGGTGCCCAGCTTGAAACAACAACAGGCTATCCGTGCTCGGTGAAGTAGAACTTCACTGATTCTGCACCCCCCCCCCCTCCGCCCCCGAACACGTGACTCACAATTCAAACGTTAATGCTTCCCCCCTCACCTGCCGAACTTATCGTCGCAGGCTTCACGTCACCGTCACTCCCCATTTCATTCCCGTTCGATTTAACCTTTGCCCGCATAACATCTAGTGCGACCTTCCCAGCCCTCACTCTTCATTTAGTCTAGCGACGAACAAGTGATACCTATTCGAAAATTCACGAGTACAACTCGATTTTCCGAAGATGTTCTTTTCATTCTACACTCTGTATACTGGCCTGATCACGTCCTCCCCCCCCCACTTCCCCACCCCTTACAGCCAGACTAAAAGTGGACTGACTCCACTGATGGTGTGCTGCATGCATACACGTTCGGTCGACCCGGTCCGTCTCCTTGTCAGCTGGGGTGCCAACATCAATCTGGCCGACTATCGCGGCAACACGGCGGCCCATCACGCAGTGCGGACCAGCAACATCGCCGCTGTCCTTCAACTGGAGGATCTTAATGTAAACTGGCAGGTCTTGAACAAGCAGGGTCATGCTCCCTATCAGGTTAGCTGCTGCTGCTGCTGAGTTTTTGCACTTGCACTCCAAAATTGGTGCAGTCTTAATTATTAAGAGAACGGATGTTTGTGCGACCCCTTACCGACATCAACTGCTTGCATAACATCAACTGCTTGCATAACGATAGGTAGGCCTGCGAGATAGAAACAGTGGTAAGATAAGGAACGGAAACGGGTGCTAACGCGTTGGCAATGAAACAGAGATTTAACCGTCCACCGTGCTCGTTCAAGCGAACTGATTTTCAGCACCGATCTAGACCGTTTTACACATTCAGTTGCACGCTAACTTGATGATTAAATTGCCCGACCATCGATTTAGATGAATTTCACCGTGTGCTCCAAACAGGTTAGTGCAGGAAAGGTGACTGGAGGAGGGGATTAGTTTTAAGTGGATGTAGACCTCGCAACTGTCTACCACAATCCTTACTTTCACCCACTTGAACCGGTGATAAGACAGGGTCGAGATGATCAAACGGGATCTACCGTTGGCCGCTTCTACCAGTGCAGGCCAGAACAGCGCGCCATTTAGTTTTTAGTACTTGAGCTACGGCACTGCCTTGCACGCCAACTTACCCCGTAAATCAAACCCCAACTTTACCTCTTTCCATTGTGTTCGTTGCCGGGTTAGCGGGGGAGGTTTGCGCAAGCATTTGTTGTAGTGATCAGTTTTTAATGTATTTTCGGTCTCAAAAGTGGTTTGGGTAGTGGACCGCATATACCCTTGGCAGCTGCGTTTTCTCTTATGGGACCGGTGATAATAGGAGTTTTTTGCATGGGGAGTAAGGGTAGACAGTGAAGGAAATTTCAATAAGTAATTGTATCGTAGTAAGCCACAATCGTGTTATAGTTTTAATAAGTGCGACATTGACGACGCGGTGCAGCTTTATGCTGGAATATACTTTAATAACTACTATATGCACTTAAGCTATTAATCATAGTAGTTCTTGACCTGTCACAAATTTACGCCTGGCTGTTTATTCCAATACTCCGTATTTATTAAATTCTTTTTTGCTATATAGTGGCCGCCGTAGACAGTTTCAACCGCATTTTCCACTTTCCACTTGCTTATACAAATCTCCTTCACTGCCGTTCCTGTTTATCCGCCCACAAAACCCCGAATAACACCGGTCCTGTGTGATAGAATGCTAGTGTTTGGGGGTATATAAGGTCCACTACTTAAACGACCTTGGTACTTCTTTCAAACGGAAAAAATGACGGTCGCTAACTCCGCCTAAAGGAAATTTAAGTGTTGACAGAACAATGCCTATCTGATTATTATTCCAGCTTACATCTAAACGCCGAAATTGTAGTGCAGCCGGCTGTTCACATCCGCAAATTTGACTGTAGAGTTCAACGTAGCGTCCGCTATATGAACCAATTGTGTGGAGCTCGGCTCGTTGGTAGCGTCTTCCATTGTTGTTTCTGCCGTAACTCCAATTAGTAAAGTACAGGCATTCATTCCACGAACTGAAATTTAGCAAACACAATGTAATCATCAAACCCGATAAAAAATTTTTCATAGTCTGTATTTGCTATTTAATTCAGTTTTATTATCTACATTATGTTTAAACACGCTAACCCGACATTATACTGTTTCTTTATTCACGCTACTCTTGGTAAGGCTATCTTAAACAACCCACAATGGCTTCACGTGTACAATCGAAGAAGTTCTTGTCTACTTTTGATCGTTCAAGCTACTCGGTATCCAGTGGTGTACTTTATGTGGATATGTTTGAATGGGGCTGCTTCGTCTCATGTATTCGCTATTAATATCCTGTAGTTATGCGGTTGGAGACGTTTCTGAATCACCGACTCTGTATTACTTGTTTTCGCCAGTAATATTTATAGATAATCTTTAGTGTAGCTGGCCCTGCTCACTTGACTCGTTAATCATTTAGCGCTTTCTATCATTTAGAGTGGCTGCCCTTTCTCATGAAATGTCAACCAAGCTTATGAAATATGTTCGTGATTAGAGGAAATTAGAGGCAGCTTAATCCTTAAAACGTTTTCGGTCACGCTAAGATTCCAGCTTTTGAATGAGCGCATTTCCAACTGCCCGCAAAAATCATAATCGGTAAAAAATGACTCTTTAATTTGCGTGAGTTTTTTTCGTTTATTTTATGGAAATCAGCAAAGGATATCCTCTTTTGTGGTCGTTTTTTCGTAACATACGTCTTCTTCAAATTTTATATTCAACGAAATAATACCTATGCGTATAAAAAAATGATTATGAGATTTTTAAGAGGCCGACATGTGTATTCGGACAGCATCATACCTATCGGTAACGAAGACATATGATCGAACACCGGAACGAATTGTATTTTATTCTGAGCTTTCGTGCTCCTGCAGGAGTCCATCGTCAGAAATGGAGAAACAGCAAAAATAGCCACACCATTTATTGCTATTTCTCCATCTCTGACGATGGACTCCTACGGGAGCCCGAAAGCTCAGAATGAAATACAATTCGTTCCGATGTTCGATCATATGTCTTCTTTACCGATAGAAATACCTCGAACGCGAACTGTCTCGTTCTTTTGTGAGCATCATATCTGTTCTTTTATTAATTCTGCTTTTTAAGGGTATAACGTGGTCGACACTCTGTCCAATGTCTTCTTAAGGGCATAAATTAAAGCATAATTTTCAATACACGAAAGGCAAACCGCATATATGCAAAATGCCGAAATTTAGGAAAGCTGGGTAGCCACTCATGAACCGGCGCCAGTGTATGTGTACCAAAGCATTGACGTTAATAATGAACGACTTCAAGCGAATTAAAAACATCGACGACATATGAAAAAATACTACTCGTTGTTTAGAAATACCAACTTTTTCGTTATGAAAGTAGCAAATGCCAAGAACGTGAACATGAGTAAAATTAAGTTCTAGGTCTACAGAAAACCCGTCCATGCAAAAAGCAAGTACATCAATCAACACAAGTCGAATTACATACAAGAAGAAGACTTTTACTACAGTTTGCAGCTAAATATCCTTCAAGAATAAGGGAAGAGTGTCCACCAGCCATCAGTTCGAGTTGGTTTCCAACACATTTTCACGAGCATTGAGAGGTTTTTATTCAGTTTCTAGATTGTTGCAGTTGCGTTGACCAAAGTGAACGGGTTTTTGCTCGAGTTAGCCAATAGACACCATACACGAAAAAAATGTAGTGGTTTGCTAGACATTCTTTAAAATGCAGCTGATCGTTCAAATCCTATATGTAGATTCGCCCAAACATGAAAACCCATCGCCTAGGCTCCACTTCAAAAAACCTCTTATAATTTACCCAATTAAAAGTGTTTTAAGTTGGTATTTCACTGATGGAGGTCTGCGTACTTGACCTTTTTATAAAGGGGGGCGGGCAAAGTAAAAATGGGGGAAGTTTGACCATTTCTCGACTTGCTTGAAAATTAATGCTACATTCGCAATTGCAAATTAAAGGACTCTTCTCTCTCTCTATTTTGACAATATATGTCTACCACAGAGTAGTCCTATAAATAGGCGTTTTTGAAATGGTTACTAATCTGTCATTCTGTTTCTAAATTAGGCATTAGCAGAAACTAGATCATGCAAAAAAAGTATCTTACCACATGCTTTAAAGTTGACCCAGGTTTTGGTTGGAGCCCACTCGTAGTAACATATAAAAAATAGGTCGAAAGTGCAGGCAATGTCGAAGTATTTAAGTACAGTAGTCGAAGGTTATTAAGCCCACGGTTAATAGGCCCAGCCGCTTATTAGGGCCCAATTTGGTCTGGGCCCTAGGTGGGCTTAATAACCAGCGAATACTGTAAAAGAAGGCTAGTAGAGGCTAGTACTGCGCTTTAGGGCATCAAGCACCGATTCGCAGATCCAAAGTCATATTTTCTAAAAATCACCTTGCTTCATTTGATTTGCGTGGCGAAGATCAAATTTTCAAGTGTGTTAGAACTCGCGAGTTTCGATTATTCTCTTCTCAAACAAAAACGTGTACGGATGCGCATTAGTGGCGATTAGTGGCTTTCCGCCTACATTTGTAAACATTTTGATTGGTAAAATTACTTTTGAGCATGCTTTGCCTGTAAAAAGACGTTTTCTTCGAAAAGGTTACGCAAATAAACAAAACGTGCAACCTTTAAGTTGCTCGTCTCAGTTTCCGACATCCTGCTCCATGAGATAGATCACATACTGTAGATTGAAAAACCTTAAGCACAAATGCAATCGCAACCTGCTTCAAAGGTATTCGGGGATTACAAACATTGAGAAGAAGAAGAAGAAGAAGAAGAAGAAAAAGAAGAAGAGGACTCGATCGCTGGGACAATATGTTTATTCGCATGACGTTTCGATATCCGTGGCACATTCGTCATCAGAGACATGAGTAGCTACTCATTAAAAGCGTTAAAAAAATAAAGAACATTAAAAATATTTTTAAAGTCGTAAGGCACATGAACATGGAAGAAGACATTATTTGTGCATGATTTCTGTAAAATGTATTTAACTTGACCGGGGAGCTCCCACACTACTTAAGTAGTCATTCTTTATCGGGTGCATTTAATGGAGGTGGCCGGAGAATTTCCCATCCCAAAGGCTAGCACCTTGTCTTGCCTGAAATATTTCAAGAATTTCACGGCGCGATTTCAGATACCGATCTAGGCGCTTCCTTGTAATCAGAAACACATTTCAGAATGTCGGCTAACATTTCGTGATACAGGCCAGCAACTGTATATGCGAGCGCCTCCATGAAAGTAGTTAGAACGAGGTTTTCCTGCCAGTATTCGAACGAAGATTAAGAGGTCCACGATGCTGTCTCGCAGGTTCAACAAACCAACTGTTATAGGCCGAGTTGTTGGTCTTTATTTAGTGCATGCGGAGTGAGTGACGGCGTCAAAGACCTCGTACCATCTTGCATTTTCGCCAGGGCTTTCTTGTGAGGCCGCTTTTGTCTATGACTAATGATAAAAACTACTTTCACCTGTTCAGTAGGTCGTTTCCCCCTATCCAACCACTTCCTTGATTATGTTAGGCAGTAGGAGCTTTTCTAATATTACTATTGGTCTATGGGCCTCCTTTACTAACCAATAGAAGGTTATGTTAGTCGATTTTACTCTTTTCCAATGCTTTTCACGTATATTTTAGTTCAGTAAAACAATTATAAGCGGCTTTAATTTATTTTGACCGTGCACTTATCACGAATTAAATGCTACACTTTAATCAAGCATGAATGTTTTAGCCACGATTACCGTAAGAAACTTGGATGGGGAGGGGTACTTTTGCCATTAAGTGGCCTCACAAGAAGGCCTTGCCGCATTTTCAAACAACCATCTGCGGTAGAGGTGGTGTGCTCCCCAAGTGCGAAGATTCAGATTGATCTTACGTCGGTGGCCTTGCCCTTCGCCTGTGTTAAAGACCTAGCCGGGAAAGGAGAGACGCTTTATTTTGAAAGTGTCATTCCAAAATTATCAGCAAAAAAGTTCCTCCATTCTAAAGGAATAGAATTGTGCGCAAAAACTCACAACACCGGGAGATCAAAAGTAACCCTTAATCGCCAATGACTGTTATCTTCGACCTCGTGGATAAATTTCCTTGAAATAGTCGTCAAATATCGACCCGATTAGGCTGCCTTCAAAACGGCGCTAGCATTGTGACCTTGTGCTCTCATGACCTCATTGTATTTCAAATAAACAACGAGGGATAAAAACCGGTTCATAATGGGCAATGTAGACCGACCGATGTATGTATTAGAAAATTTACTTGCGAATGGAGGGAAGAAAAAATGGCGGCTCAATTTGAAAAGCCCTCCAGTAATTGATGCTATTCTAGCTGTGTACGCTCCAGATGCTTTACTTTAACACCTTTCTCCTCCGGCTGTGTAGATGTCTCAGCATCCCTGGATGAACCAACGTGTGCGTGAGATGGCCGTCCGTCGGGGTTTAGTGGAGGGTGACTGTGGGAAGAAAGGTCATTCCTTCCTCTCACGTAGCTGGCTGACCACCAAGAAGGCCTACGCGCGCGGTGCCGTCCTGCTCCCCATTGCCTCCTTCCTCCTCACTGGACTGGTCTTTGTGCTGGACCTGAATTTCCTCCTCGGCTCACCCACCTGGCTCTCCTACTGCCTCAAGGCCGCCCTGCTGGGGCTCATCTTCTGGCAGATGCAAGTCGTTGGACTGCGTTTGCGGACCAGCGATTCTGACGTCAGTATTCCCTCCCCCCCCCCCTCCCCCATTCATTTATTGATCACGTTAAATAGCCACGATCGCGTTGCATCAAGTGCTGCTCCAAGGCAGTTATATGCAATGTTTTGTTTTATTAGGCCGCAGTTCTTCTTTTTTTTACCGTGACTCTGCCCTTTGATCTCGGGGCGCGGTCACGAGAATGACTCGCGCGGCGATTGCAACTAAGAAGACTTGAGTAGTAGCAGCAACCTCACTCGCTCGAATTCCGCCTTGGCCCAGCAGAAAGAGAAGGCAAAGGTGAGCTGGCGCCTGGGTACTGACAATGACAGACCCTGCGCGCACGCTCTCAGAAGAAGAGTAATCCAAAGCCAGTTTAGCATGCCAGTCAGGGCGCTTACTGGTAAATACTCCTGCCTGTGGACACCCTTTACACACCTTCACCAATCTGTGCACTTATTCGCCGTTGTCATTTTTCAAGTAAACTGTAGTATTTTTGTCTCGATTGTTTGCAAAACGGCCTCTTCCTGCTTAGCATCCTTTGGACCAGTCTTTACTAGCTTCTCCCCTATAATCTGCTCAGACTGAGTGAGTCATAAACATTTTCTGCGTACTGTTTGAAGTGGAGAAAGGTCATATTCCACTTGCAAACGACGCGAAGCCTTAGAGATCAGATGAAACTGGAGATTTTCGGTCCTGCCTCACCTCAGCACAGAACGCCATAGTCAGGCTACAATTGTTAGTACTTTTGGAGTAAATACCTTGCTGCCAAAAGGGTGGTGGTGGTGGTGCAGGGACAGTGACTTACATGTGGATTACTTTTTAAGTGATAAGAAGAACCGGAGATGCATCCATGATACGCCTTTGCTGTGTCAAGAGCAGAGGAGCCCGCCACGTCGTCAGCAGTCGGTCGATACGAGAAAGGGCGTGACAGGGCCGCGTAGCCTAGGGCCATAGGTGCGGTAGATGCGACCTCAGGTGCGATCAGCTCAGTTCACATAGTGAGCAGAGACGTCGGTAGCTAGGTAATTGCTTAAAGCTCATTTAGTTAAATATTACTACTAATAATAATACTACTTAAAATTAATATTAGTATATATATCTATAGCATTTCAGTGTTTGGATTCGGAGCATCTCATCTCGACGTTACTCATTAAATCGGTACTTATCAAGTTTTGCTTTAAAAACATCCACGGAATGGGACATGACAATCTCCGCAGGAAGGGCATTCCATGCCTGGATTACCCTCCTAGACAAAAATAATTTTGTTGAGTCAAGTATTTGCACAGTCACACGTAATTTGGGGGGTTGTCCTCGCAGCCTAGAGGTGGTGGCCTACTCAAAGAAGTCATTTGTTTGGAGGCAGCAATCCTGACCACGCAGCATGCGAAATGCCTGGATTAGGTCCCCGCGTAGCTGTCTGTAATTCAGAGGAAACAAGTCAAGATTTACCAATCGCGTCTGATAAGGGAGGTTCCCTTGGCCTCGTACTAATTTTGTTGCGCGTCTTTGTACGCCTTCGAAGGTTTTTCGGTCTTTGGATGTCCAAGGTCTCCAGGCTTGGGTGGCAAATTCCAGCTGGGGTCGCACGAACGTGCCGAAGACCTTGCCAAGTACAACTTTATCAAACTTAGTAAAGGCGCGCTTGATTAGATACAAGCTTGGCATTGCGGATTTAGCCACTTTCAGGCAGTGGAGTGATGGCTTCAGTGAAGGCGTGAACCACACCCCCAGGTCTTTCTGAGCCTCTACCTCTGGCAGCGGCGTGTGATTCGGGTAATACACCCTTCGAGGCGCAGTGCTGGTTCTACCGAATCACATTAAGTTGCATTTGGCCACATTGAATGGCATGAGCCAAAGGGTCCACCATTGCTCTAGTCGATGCAAATTTGCCTGGAGGTTTAATTCATCGTCTTGGTTGTGTATGACCTTCCAGAGTTTTAGGTCATCAGCAAACATTGCGACTGCGCAGTCTAGTCCGCTTATACAGTCATCAATATATATAAGGAAGAGGATAGGGCCAAGAACAGAACCCTGTGGAACCCCGCTCTCAACTACTACCTCCGCTGACCGCTGTTTGCTAATGCATACGGTCTGGGTACGAACAGTCAAGAAGTTTGCGATCCACTGCAAAAGGTTTCTTCTTACCCCTATACGGCTGAGTTTGTATAAGAGACGTTGATGAGGCACCGTGTCAAACGCCTTTTTGAAGTCTACGAAGACTGTATGCACCGTATTCCTTTCATCGATCGCTCGGGTCCATTGTTCTAGACAATAGAGCAGATTGGTCAAGCAGGACCTTCCCCTGCGGAATCCGTGCTGCTTTTCAGAATGATGTTGATGTCGCTCCAAAAAGTGCATCAGCTCGCGTTTGACTATGCGAAAACATTTACGTCTCTTCTTCTGAAACGTTTTCAAACAGCGAGAGACCAGCGCAGCCGCCCAAACCAGAGTGGATTTCGACCAGGTCGTGGCTGCACCGACCAGATCTTCAATCTCCGCCGTGTGCTGGAACTGAGATGGTGTCACCAACAACCCACTGTTCTATGCTTCATCGACTTTGCTGCCGCATTTGACTCTGTTGATCGCAGTTCGCTGTGGAACATAATGAGGACGGACGGCCTACCACCTAAGATTCTCAATCTCATGCAGGCATACTATCTTGGCACTTCCACACGGGTGAGGACGCAGAACGGCGACACGAAAGCCTTTAGCGCCAGGACGGGCGTCCGCCTAGGCATTGCCCTTTTACCAACCCTGTTCAACTATGCGGTGACCAAAGCACTGGATGACTTCCCGGGAGTGTAGTTTGATCGCTCGAAATGGGTGACTGACTTGGCGTATGCTGATGACGTCGTCCTCTTTGGCGACAACTGTATTGCAGTTCAGCAGGCGTTGGAAAAGGTCACTGAGCGTGCCCAATCCATCGGATTACGCCTAAACGCCACTAATACCTAAGTCATGCTCTCCTGTGTGCCCTCTACATCTGTCACTCCTATTGTTCTCGACGGTGCTCCTCTCGAAGTGGTCGACTCGTTTAGATACTTGGGCTCTTTAGTCACGGAAACGGGTCAAGGTGTCGACGAGGTTGTATCATGCGTCAACCGTGCCGGATCTGCCTTCTACCGTCTGTGCGCTCCTCTATGGAATAGAAGGGAAATATCACTACGCACAAAGTCCCGTGTTTAACAAGCAGTGGTTCGATCTATCCTGCTCTATGGCGGAGAGACATGGCCTATGCGTGTTGAGGACATAAGGCGCTTTGAGATGTTTGACAGTGACTGCCTACGGCACATCCTTCGTCACCGTCGCGTCGACCGAATTCGCTGCTCCGATCTCCGTCGATGCTGTCACATGGACGCTCTCCCTCCACTCCTGCTTCAGAGACGACTTCGGTGGTTCGGGCATGCGTCCCGGCGTGATGATGGTGAGCTGATTCGTGACCTGCTTGTGGCGACGCCTCCCCCCACCTGGCACAAACGTTGTGGCGGGCAGCTGAAAACTTGGACAGCAACGGTCAAGCAGGATCTGTCGTCTGTTTCCGGCCCATGCGTCTACGGCCTACGCCGGTGGAACCGTGAATGGATGGCGCTCTCATGTGAACAGGCGCAAGATCGACGCGCCTGGACAGTTGTGGTTTGTGATGCAGTCAACGTCAAAACTGATGCCGGCTCAACCCGCCCGAGGTGAATGCCGTTACAAGTACACATAAGTACAAGGAGGTGATGCACAGAATAACCGATTATTTGCGCCCGTTAATTAAAAGAGTCCAATAGTGCTCAATTGGACACAATCGTCGACTCCATATGAATTCTATTTAGAAGGTTGATATAGTTAAAAACGGTGCCTTAGAAGCTATCTCTATGTCAATTCCATGTCGTCTTTTATACATTCTATAGAGTTGATGTAGAGTTGACAATTGTGTCCACTTGGGAACTATTGAACCATTGTAGTTATCGCGTGCCACTTTTTGGTTATTAAAATAATCATTCCTATTATTTTCTATTTTTCTACGCTCTATCCTTTAAATTATGTTTTCTTTCTCCCAATAAGCCCCACCCATTTAACCCTTATTATCACAGAAAAATGGGGTTCTCGCTTGTTGGTTGGGACCCTAAATTAAACTTTTACCCAGCGCTGGCACTATTTGCTATCAATTGAAACACTCTTCTGTAGCACCTTCAGCAGAGGATAAATTGCTTTGACGCGGTGAGGGAGGCGGGGAAAGCAAAGGCCATACAGGAGATGTTTGACGACAGGAGGCTCTTTCGTGGCGAATGAACCTCCGCCCAACTGGTTTTAGTTATGCAGCATGGAAGATGTGTTCGTCTTCGTGATTATTCGGATCTGAGAGATCTGTGTCCTGTGCCCCCACGCAATCTTCATGGTACGAGCATAGCTAACTCTGAAGTAAAAACTGGTTTATTGCACTCCAGCTAACGCAGGGTGTATGAAATCTTTCAATTTGAGCCAGCTCCTTATTCCCTGACTCATGAAATGTCAACCGACATTATAAAAATTTGTTTTGCATTCAAACAAATCACATGACTCGGGTTCTTATCTTGACTAACGTACAGCCTAAATTCAACATATTTACATTACGTTGGGATGTTGGCTTTTGAACGAGCTTCCTTCTGACTGCATGCGAAAGATAGACTTACAATATTACTTTTTAAATATTATTATATTTATATTATTATATATAAATATAATATATATAATATATATATATATATATATATATATATATATATATATTATATATAATATATATATTATATATATAATATATTATTATATTTATATCTATAATATTACAATATTACTTCTCATCGATTTTCGCAGCCCTCATAAATGTAAATATGGTATAGAAAACGTACACAAAATTATTCGTTCTTGCATTCGTTTGGTAGAAAATAATGCCCTCTTCTTCTTTTTATACTTGCAAAAGAGGCGTCTTTGATTTGAAGAAAGTTTGTTATAAAAAGATTTTTGCGAACGTGAAATGGTTATTCGTTATACTTATCGACGTAAATACAACGCAGAACTGAGGATGTCCACGGCCACCTGCGAGTTTCTCTCGTCATGAAAATGCTGAAGAATTGCATCACATGGTCTTTGCACGACTGTAGTATTTTGCTTTCATCGCGTATGTTTGCATCCCAAAAGGCTCATTCCTAGCCCGAAGGTGATTGTATATGAAAAGCAATGACTGCGGAGAGATCTAGCCTATCTTGTTGTTTTTTGTAACGGTGGCCAAAACTGCGATATTCGCCGTCTACTTTACACCTTGTGTGAGCCCCCAAGGAAGAAAAGACAAGAAGTGGACTAAAATAGAAGTCTTCGAGGAACCTAGTACAGCGTAATTTAAAGAAAGTGAACGCGTATGTACAAAGTTGGACCAATTAGATGGTGGTCACAAGAAAGGCATGACTTCATTGGCTGGGTGAGTCATGAGTTGGCGTGTTAGTCTACCACTAAACTGGAGCTGGGCGCAGCTGCGTCACACAATGCAATTTGTGTGTGTGGGTGGACCGGTTGTCTGGCTAGCGTTAGTGTCCTGCGGCGCCGCGCTGTGCGCGTCGTTAACATGCAATCTTCGTGGGGTGACCGGCGGTCTCGCGTGGGAACGCCTCGTTAGGGCGGCGTGTACTCTTAGTTAACCTGGGCCCTAGCACTTGTTTCATTCATTGTTCTCGTGTTTGTAAGCAGGACTCTCTGAGGCTAACGTGGCTTCTAAAAGCCCCGAAGAGAAGGTCTGCGTGACGGGTGTGGTCGAAGATCTACTCACTGATTATCTAGCCCCTCTGCGGTGGATTCTTGAGCGGCGCGATTCAAAGGCTCGGTCACAACGGGGGAAAAGTTGGCACTGATGGTATTACTGGTCCCACCGTTTTGTGTGGGCTAGAGATGTATTTGACGGAGCTCAGATCTTGTGTGCGTGGCATGCGCAGACGCAGCTATAGGTCTACCAGACACCGTCCCCCACCCCCTTTTGGTCTCACCCGGTTTACTGGCTCGGAAAATCGACTGATGCAGGAGGAGAAACAGCCAGCGTGCGGTCGGCTCTCGGTCCTCAGAAGATAAATAATCTTCCGAACTTGAATCTCTCACGGTAAGATAAAAAGCGAGGTTTTGAAGGCTGCCACATGCCAGTCGAAATGCCATCTATTGTTGGGAGTGAATGCAGATCCTCCCGCATGCTTGATAACCTAACCTCTTTCGTGTTTTGGGGACCATTGTTAAGCTATTAAATGCGCAGGTCTAGCCAGAGGACACAAACACTCCCTAAGCATGCAAATATCATGCGTTGCTTGCTTAAACGAAAACGCAGCCTTGATGTTCGGCACTTCACCCGACAGTCTCTCTCCCTCTGTCTCCTGAGATAGTGCACACAGTTGTGCACGCAGTAATGCACTGTGTAAAACATGTGTGTGCGCGCGTGCATTTCCTTTGTGCAGCTTCGCACATGCACCTCCACTGATGCTGCTGTCGTTCCTGGATCCTGACCTCGTTTCTCTCCCCCCCCCCCCCATGAACCCTGCATTGGGCTGTCTTGTTTAAGATCTTGCGTGTACTCAGAGGTGTGCTTACCAACTGCCGCCCCGGCGTCTGCCCATGACTCGGGTTTCACCCTGGAAAAGGGAGTACAGAAAAGTAGCGTTCACACTAACCCCTCGGCAGTGAGGGGGTCTCGACCGTGAACTACCTCTCTGTAGTCTTTCTGTCTTATACTTGGTAAAGTAGGTAAATAAATAGCCTCCTCATGAGGTTTAGTGTGATTTTTCGAGTTTGAGCAAATTTGACAGGTGTGTTTGTGTAGTCTCTGCGCATACAATTAATGCTTTCTATGAGGGAAATATATCGTCGCTTTTTAAAAACGCCCCTGAATCGAGTCGATATGCGGCTTTGTTTATTTTATTTAGCTGGTTACCGTCTGCTCCCATGACGACTGAAGCCTTGTCTTGGCCAGCAATGCTATCTGCCTATACTACCAGCTCTTACGGCTGTCAGGCCTCTGGCGAGACCCAAAGCAGGGGGCGACAGATGAGTCTCATTAGCGGCCAGGTGAACTTTCACCAATGAGCGACTGAAACGACTGCCTCGGGAAATACTTGCCTAATACGGCCTTTCGAACACTCAGTGGTAGTTTGATTGCTCGCACCTTGTGACTCTACCAACAAGATGTATTGTTGCATTTCCGGTATATTTTAAATTCTCAGTGGTACCCTCTTCCATAATATTTACTTTACACAAACCCCGACAGTTTTTTATCCGATGCTTCTGCAACTGTAAGGCACGATTGTCAGAGCCGCCTCCCGTTCCAGGTGTGGTTTCTGGTGTGTATGCGAAGTTTGACCTTGAAGCTCCTGTTCTTATGGGTGCGCTGGACCAGTCAGTGGTCCAGATCAGTGCATGTTAGGTACAACCATTACAGGGGGAGGAGGGGGTGTAAATGTTGGCACACCTATGCACAGGCTCACGCCGCACCGGCCACCTGCTCCCGAGCCCTCCACTGGTTTTCTTGCTTTCTTCATGACGTCGGGCCCATCCCACCGCAGGCAGCCGATCAGCTAGGTGGTAGCCTGGTGCTTGCGCTAGGGGGAAGAGTCATGTCGACCCTCAGTGCATTTATTTCCTCATTAAAAATAATCTGATACACTTGAAGCTATC
>JAYGXS010000003.1:66724521-66797958 GCA_036362985.1 Ligula intestinalis | reverse complement strand
ACCTTTCTGCTACTCATGTCTCTGATGACGAATCCGCGACGGATATCGAAACGTCAGGCGAATAAACATATTGTCCCAGCGATCGAGTCTTCTTCTTCTCAATTGCTTCCTGGGACACGGATGTTCGCTTGTATTGTAGTCACCGTGTCTGAATACAGCTTGCTGAAGCTCATGCCAGACATCGTCGAGAGCAACGCTCGAACAGTCATTATGCCGGGCTCGGGAAGGTGAGGCAAGAAAGAGTGGTGTAAGTGCTACGGAAATCAACCAGCAATAGGAAATACTTGACGTACAAGTCAAATTCCCTGCATCCACCCCGTCGCGGGGCACACAGATGTCATCAGAAGATGAAGATGCGATCACTGGAACAAGAGTTTTATTTGCCTGACGTTTCGGATTCCGTCGGGAATCCTTAGTCATAGGTAATCGTACACAGGTCTGAGACATGCGCAGATAAGGGGTCAACAGATGTCATCGTCAAAATCGACGGGAAGGCCGTTTCTGGCTCATTGGTAGTCGTCAACCCGTCCTACTCAATGCACTGTATTGCTACTGGTCGCTATGCGAACGGCTTCTAACGCGGAAAGCTAGATCAAGCGAGAGTCCAGTTTCAGAGTAACCAAGTATCTCACGATGTTCTCTACTACAAGAAGATTTTGCTGTTTAACATATCACATTGCTTTTTAACCCTGTACAGATTGTTTGCCCTTTTCACAATCCCTGTCTTGTCTTTGAACTGCTCATAGGTCCTGATGGCATTCAGTTTGTCGCTAGTAACAACGGCAGCCCTCTGTTCTACCGTAATCTTCTGTGTAATGCCCCAGCTACCCGGCCACCCCCTCACCCACTTCCTCCAAGTGGCCTTCATATCCCTTCTCTGGTACTCTCTCTATCGCACTGGTGTCGCTGATCCCGGCTACATCGTCTCCACCGACAGCAATCGCAACGTTCGCATCACTCAGATCGTGGACTCTGAACTCAGAAAGATCCTCGATCAGCCCTGCGGTCCCGGCAAGACCTCCGACCTCATGAAACGATACTGTACCACCTGTCTGGTGCCCCGACCCCTGCGTTCCAAACACTGTCGTCTGTGCAACCGCTGTGTAGCCCGATTCGATCACCACTGCCCCTGGGTCTACAACTGCATTGGTCAGAATAATCACCAGTGGTTCATTATGTATCTCTTTTTCACCTCCGCCTCACTCATCTGTTTCGTCTACGAATTTGTGCTCTTCTGGAGTGAAGGTCCCACTTGCTGGTCCTATAACATGCCCGAAGACGCTTCCCGCTGTGAGTCCATCCTGCTGATTGCTTCCAATGTTCTGTGTTTCTAGGGCAGGACTGACTTAAGAGGTCCTATCTACCGTTGGCTTATAACAATAACCTACTTTTACATTTTCAGTAGCCAAACTTTCCATTTCTCTCGTTAAGTTCCTCCAACATAAGGTCGAATTTTCCTTAATTTCCGCCAATATAAGATCAACTTTCCACCAGAAGGTATCAGTTGCCTGAGCACCAAGAGTTTATTTTGATGGAGTTGATTAAAGTTAGCTCATTGAAACAACCATTAATAGCTTTAATATTATTTAATCACTTTAAGAACAGTTAAATATTCATTTACACTCGTTAACCAAAAATTAAATGTTGAACCACCAATTCCGTAAGACAGTTAGGTGGGAGGAATAGGTAGTTAGGCGGCCGTTTCTTGAATACAATGCAACCTAATGTGTATTTTCTCATCCCATCCTATCCCCCTCCTTCTTCCATCTCTCTAGTGCTTCGGTATATGTCTGCAGTGGAAGTTGCCATGTACTGCAATCCCTGGCTGGCTTATTGCTTTGCCAACGCTGTCTTCTACGGCATCTGGACGACGATACTCTTCGGAGGCCACTTCCATCAAATGGTCTGGGGCAACGTGACCACAAACGAACGTATGAATGTTGATCGATATGTGGAGTTTTCCGGTGGATTGCCCCGACCGTACATGCATGGAGGCGATAAGTGCCTTTGTGGCATGCCAAAGAGTCCCTACAACCGTGGTGTCATGTACAATTTGGTGGACCTCTGTCGCATTCAACGCGGTTGTGGACGTCATCGGCCTACCGATTGGCGGACGGTATTTGACATGAACGAATTACACACTGGGAAGCCAGGTGGAGGCAGTGGTGAATTCATCGCCTGACAACCTCTCCTCACCCCCCTCCTCCATTCCAACCTCCGGGACGTTAAGCGCCTCGGTTTCGGTGCTGTACCCAGCCAGTGATCCGGTGTTCACCAGTGGGTCTTCTATACTCCAGGCTGTTTTGCTGAAAGTTACTTCTTTTTACCGTCCTCCTGTTCGTCACTTCCTAGGGAACAGGGTACCTTCCTGATGTTTGGGCAGCAGTTGAGATTGGAAAGTTGCTCTAAACCTGGAAGTGTATGGGCATATAAACTTGAATTCCGCACTTTCCTCTGAGGCCCCCATACCGTTATGCACACATTGCTGGAGCCCCCAACCCCTCCCTCCCCCTCGCCTGATCTTCTCGATCAAACCCCTTCCCTTTCCGCCCCGTTCCTAATTTGTTTTTCTAACTTCAGTCGTCTGATTGTAGCCCAACATCTAGCTGATGGGGCTTTCCTAAGTAGCCCCCACTGTTCATGCACACAGACTGTCCGAGTTTTATTTTCAACTCCTCTCCTGCCGGACAGAATTGTCTCTTTCTTTCTCTCGTGATCTTACTGCGGACTTGAATGTTGTGCGCGTCCGCGTTGACTCACCTATTGTACTTTTTACCGTCGTATTGTGCAAATACAGGGACATTTTGTCTTGCGTCTTTGTTTGATTGTCTCCGCCCTTCCTGCTACCCAGTATCGTTACTTTCTTTCGATTTCATCTATTTCTTCTGCCGACCTAAAACCCTAAGTTGAATTGTCTGTGTTTAGTCAACGTATCGTGCGCTGGCTAAATCATTTAGCTGTTTTTTTCGAATAGTTCAGTATAGGGAGGGTGAGGCTCGAGTGTGAATATCAATGATCCTCAACGCAATCGTCGTTTTCATCCTATTCATTGCAGCTAATCGTTAGCATTATCAGATAAGTGCGCGGTCGCGCAGGTCACGAGAAGTTTGCATAGAAGATAAAATACACGCATAGATTTGAGGTCCAGATATCTTATCGTCCCCCAAAGAAGATGAAGAAGAAGGTACGAGGAGATGAAACGAATTATATTGAGACTGTCGTTTTGAACCCTTGCTTAGTTCCATCGTCAGAGTAAAGTAGCGAGTTTTCCTGCCTGCCGGGACTGTTGCAGCCTTGCCGCATGCCTGATGTTATACTCGTGCTTAGCGCATGAACTTTGACGTGCTTATTCGCTGCTGACTAGCGGTGAGATTGACCGCTGGTGCGCTCGTGTGACCTTTTTCCCCCTTGCGGCTGTTGTAATTGTTAGTAAGTCAGTGTGTTCACAGGTCTGGGCCTCATCTACCGACAGACAAATCACATGTTGCTGCCCTCGTGAGTTACTGTCGATCTCGTGGGCGCGGCAGTGAGATAGTTTTCGACGCTAGTCACGTGGTTCTTGGCCGGATCCTCTCCTACTTTCCTCTGACTTCAGTTTTAGTCCACTCTGAAGTTTGGCTTGCCGTCCTGTTTGCCTTTTTGATCTGACTTGAGCCGCGTGCGTACGGCCTGGTAGGTGGGATGAAGGTCTATGGCTCTGTTAAGTATGCCAGCCGAAGACCAACTTCTAGCAGCAATCTAGTCATCTTCTTATTGGCTCGGTTTGTTAAAGGTGAAAGTGTGATTCTTTTGCTGTACGTGGTCCTAGACCTTAGACAGCTTATCATTGCTGTTGATTGCGAGCTTATGCTCATGCAACCGTGTGCCATGGCATTTGTCCGTTTCGCCAACATACCTGCGCAAGTTTGAACTTCCATAATCCTCAACGTAATCGTCGTTTCCATCCTGTTCATTGTAACTAGTCGTCAGCACTGTCAGAGAAGTTTATTAAGTTTGTAAGTCGCACAGGCCAGGAGAAGTCGGCATAGAAGATAAAATATACTCCCGAACCGATGCACTACATTCTGAATTAAAACTGGCATTCACCCTATGCAGTGACTTTTCGAATGGAGCCCTTAAGCGGCTAATGCCTCTGTAGGGTGCGGAGACCTGGACAGGCTACCACAGTCTTGCGAGAAGACACCGGCACGTGTGTCTGTACAGCATTCAGAAAATCCTGAAGACGATGGCGTGGGAATGGATCCGTCGCAACTGGGCTCGGGATGCTGACCATCTTCATGATTCTGAGGCAGATCCCACTTTAATGAAACGATTGCGTTGTGGCAGCTTGGTCAGACTTGTGTCTGCCACTGTTGTGGTACCTGTGTTGGGTTCTGGCCAGTTATGAGGAAGGAACATTGCCAAGAAGATACCTAAGAGGCATCGATTGACTGCATCGCGATCAACCAAAGGTCCTGGAAAACCCTCGTGCCGGATCGATAGGTATGGCAAAGCCAGTCAAATAAGCGAGGCCACTGAGAATAGAGAGTACCATAAGACTGTAGTACTGGGGAATGCGACTATTTGGCCGCCGTATCCGACGAGGCCCACCTATGCTCCAGAGGTTACAGGAGCGGTGACTTGCGCGGTTATCAGTTTTACTTAACAGTGGACTTGCACTGTATCTATCGCACTCATGCTATCTTCCCTCAGGCATATACGTCCAGTTGGGAGATAGAGGAAAAAAGCCTGGAGGCGTGGTCGACTAAGGTGGCTGACGTGGCATGAACCTACCGACAGTCCGTCCGCCGCTCTTGACGATGTTCACCACGAGCTTCAACAAGATGAAGGCAGATGCGGCGACTATAGCTGAATTATAATGAAAGTAGACTCGCTGGATTACCCCACTCTGAGCACTCCCTCATCTGAACCCGATGTCCAGGCAAGAGTCGAGAAGAGCGGAGGGCGATGGCGGTATACGCGAAGTACACACCAACACGTTCCACAACGACACCACCTTGTTAGGTAGGCTGCCGCGTGTTAGCGCCATAAAGGCCACATTAAGCAGGAGCCATTTCAGCCTGACTCTCAGCTCGCAGTAAGCCACCCCAGTCAACAAGACATGCAGTGGACTGACTGCGGAGACCAAGTTATCTCTTCGGTTGGTAGGCCTCTCAGCCACGGCTTTTAGCACACCGTGCTAGCTTCAAGTGTATCAGATTGTTTTTAGTGAGGAAAGAAATGCGCTGAGGGTCAAACTCATTCTCTCCCCCACCGCCTAGCTAATCGGTCGCCTGAGACGGGATGGGCGCAGTGTTAAAAAGGAAAAAATGTGCAGAACCTGTAATGATTGCGCACCCGAAATCTCAAGCGAAGTAGTACTGTCAGAGATGGACTGCTATCGCATAAATCATACACCTGTCTGTAGTTTGCTTATACCCTCTTACGTAATTTATCATAGCGGTTTCTAGTTCAGCGTTTTTAGCATTTGGCGTTTACCTGTCCAGGTGGGTGTGTTTTTCTCTGCAGTTTCGATAACCTCCCGTTAGCACCGTATAGTATCGGGCTTAGAAAATTGAATGAGGTTCTGTTGAACAATTGGATCATTCGGGTGCGTGGTCCCGAACGGTGCAGCAGCCCGGATTCATACCCATCAGGCAACTTCTGAGTCCCTTAGGACCCTAATAAAACCTATATCATTTTATGGCTTAACCTTGACATCGGTTTCCAAGGTGCTCTTTTTAAACTAACGTTACCGTCTCAAGGTGAGCATGAATCGCCATTGAAGATTCATGCCCATAATGAGCTGTTTTAACCGAGTGTGTTCCTGTGTCAACACCGGTTTTGTCCCCCAGTTACGTGCTAGGAAAAGAAGGCAGAACAGGATGGCATATAGTACTTTACTGTCAGTTGTTCTAGTACATCAGCTCTGTTTCCTGTGTGTTCAACAGCTTGTCTTCCGTGGTCGGTCTCGTCTCAGCAGCAGAGTCTCGGGTCGTCGGCAGCGTCTCCAGCACCAGAGTGGCCGCCTTCAGTGCTGGCAGCATATTTAAGGGTCAGTAGTCATTGCTCCCCATTGGCTCTCCCCGAGTTGCCGTGCGCGCGCTCGCTTACACGCGCCTGTGCATCTGCCCTCAGCGTGATCTCACTGATAGCAGCAACATGGCCCCGGGGCAGTTTCGCTTGCGCGTGCCTCCTTTGTCCTGGCCTAATGTCCGCCACTTGAAGGTCGCTTCTAACTGCATAAACCGGTCACCAGTAAGGACCCTTTGTTTTGGTACTCTCGAGATTGTCCGAGTGGTAACTCGCGTCCGGGACGTCCCAACAGTAGCTGAGGCTTAGAATACTTAAAAACACGGAAGGGGGTCGTGTGTCAGCTTCACCTATCAACGTTGCTTGTTCAATTACTGTGCTACCATTTATTTTCTAGCATACTGTTGGATATACAATTTCTATTCCACTGGGTTGGTTATCTGCTTACCCTTATGCTCCGTCAGTTTTTTAAGGAATATCGTTATATGTTTAAGTATATATAGAGAAGGTGTGTCGATCACTGAAACCATAATTTCATTCGTCTGGCTTTTCGCACTCTTGCTGGAGTCCATCGTCAGAGAGATACAAGCGTCAACGAAAAACGAGCAAACAATTATAGGGGGAAGAGGTTGATCAACCACGACTGCTTGTTTTTTGTTGAGGCTTTTATCTCTGACGAGCGACTTCAGTAAGAGCGCGAAAGGTCAGACAAATTAAATTATGGTTCCGGTGACCGACACGCATACCGGGGATGTGAACATTTGCCTCAATATGTTTACATTTAACGCAATTCAGTTCGCATTCTTTAACTGGAGACCGTTAGGAATGGAGGAAGGACATTTCCAAAGATAGTTTTACAATATCCCTACTTTTCAACTGCACCTCTCATCCTACGTGGTGCACATTATTTTATTTCTGCTCCGCCCCGCCCCGCTCCTCCATGCCTTCTTTGCTTCTCTATCTTCTGTTCTCAGCTGCTTGTTCCAAATTAATTTGCACGGGAGTTTTTTGGTGCACTGTTGAATCTTCTGAAGGACTGGTCAGTGCCTGCGCATATTGCACCTGCATTTCTGACCGTTGCTCTCGATCGGGCACCATCTTTCCTAATGAAGGTGACTTCTGCGCAGTTTAGATTTTAGGGAGGACTTTTTCGGCGCCAGCCTAATTATCGTTTGCTAACACTTAGCTTTCCTGTTAGTGATGCTCTTAGCCATTTGCAAGATGCCGTTAAGTGGTTGGCGTGATTCTACCGTTCCACTAAGTTCGTGTTCTTGCAATTCCAGATTACTGCAGATGAAATTTGCTACAGTGGCTGATCAATCCATTTGCTTGGCTCGGTCTCCCACAACAAGTTATGGGTTGCTCTTCATGGTCGAGTCGAATTTCTTCCAGAGAGCCCGTTAACCCCATCTTCTATTTGTCAGCATGCACCAACAAAGCGAAGTATAATTTGTGTGGGGGCGAACAGTCGACGTGCCTACGCCAGCTTGTATTGTTCAGAGTCCCTTCGGGCCTCAGAGGTGTTAAAAAATTTAACAAATAACCGCATGCGGGGCACCTGTCTTGTGACATTTTATAACTATTATGCATGTGGTTGAAATGCTCAGGTAGCGATGGTTGGTTTGGCAGATAATTGGGTTTGTTCTGATAACAATAAGCCTGCGGGTTCGGGTAAAAAAGATAGCGCCGAATATTAGTAGTCATGACGGTTGAGTTGGTTTGCCTAACCAAAACCCTGTAGACCTTCGTGAATGCTAAACGCGTAATGAAGAGACCTGAGATAGATTTCAGATTAAATTTTCTTGTCAACCACTAGAAAGAGAAATGGAAGTGCCTGGTTTGTTTCAATTAGATGAGTAGGAGATCGTTGACAGCGAATGTATTGTTACTGTAGACTGAACGTTTTCGTGTTATAGGTTTAAGATCCAGCCAACCCGACGAGTTAATGTCTGATGTTATAGATGTTGTAAATATAGCCAGAGCCGAGGTGGCACCGCCTGATTATGCCTTGTGTGAGCCCCCAAGGAAGAACATGAGAAGAAGAGCGCAAAAGCCGAAGTATTTTAGCGTACTTAGTACAACATACTTAAGGTAGACGAACGTGTGTACGGTCATGTCCATCGGACTAATCAGATGCTGCCCTGGAGCGAGTAGCTACGCCATCAGCTTAGCCTGGCTGCAGATTTAAATGTCAATTTATTGATTTATTGATTGATCGCCAGTTTGCGTTTGCCGCGTATAAGTGGATCGATAGCCGGTCGTGTGCGCGGCTCCCTGCCTGTCTGCTGGCTGCCTGCTCACGTGCCTGTTAAGGGACCCCTAACACTAGGTGTACCACGCACCCCACTAAGAAAAATACATTACTAAGATCATTTACTTCCACGACCTGATCAGTCACCTCTGCTGCTATTTGGTTTATTGTTATATTTAAGAGTAACAGCACATATTTTAGGACTATCCAAAATATTTTCTCAGCAAAGCTTGCCATTTCCAGTCTGCTCCTTGGTGGCTGACTGCTCTGTTACCTTTTATTCTCTTTGTTTTTCAGCGCGGCCCGTCGATGTCACAGCCTCCGATGAAGCCCAACTTTAGGTGGGAAACTGGCTACGAAAAAACCTGGTAGGTTGACAGCCCATGGCGCCTGTACCAGCACAACTGTTATATGTACCGCTGTACTGCTAGTAAACCATGATAAAATTCTAAAAATGCCGGCCCCGTGGTCAGATGTTGGTTCAAACTTGCGCTCAACCGCGATATCTTACCTCTTATCCTTAATTCAGTTTCGTGGCCGCCCTGTGTGACATAATTGCCTCCTTGGAGTTGATGCTGACGGAGTCAGCTCAACAACTGGCTTGATGAAACAGCCTGTTTAGACTGACCTTCCGCGATTACCTTCAAACTACATCAGGTTTGATCATAGTCGCGCCGGATGCGAGTACAAGTGCACTCCTGCGACTCTGGACGGGGCGGGTGACACAGGCTACCACCTACACACTAATTGTCTTATAAACAGTAATCTTACACCGTGCTCCTAATGACTAATGCCGATCTCCACAGTAGGTACCAGTCTATCTCGTGAGATAGTCGAGTCCTGAATTTACAAGGTGTGCACTTTATTGTGGCAGTTAGCGTAAATCGCAGACTGATTAAGACTACTGACTACGGCCTAGGAATCGTTGCGTGGGTGGTTTTAAGTCAACAGGAAAACCTTGTTTTGACGTCTGTGTGAAGTAGGTGAAGCTGGCTCCTATTATTAGGTCTTCTGAGAATCAATGTTAACACTTACCTCTCAGCTTATAAAAGTCATTGTAAATTATACGAGTAAGTAATCTATTCGACAGTTTTGGCAGGAAGTACTGGACTCTTTGTGAAACTATTTGGCCGCAAGAGGTTTCTCTCGGTAATCCTCCTTCGAACAACTATTACGAGTTTGTGTGCACTGTTTGACCTGTCATTTGGTACCCGCACACGCATAAAAGATAGCTCCTTTACCCTTCTATGAGTGCAACAGGCTTCTAACACAAGCTCATCGAAAAAGACGTGTCAAGCCCCGGATCAATTGATTTATTGTCCTGAGCTTTCTAACTCTTACATAAGTCCGTCTTCAGAGATGAGAAATAGCAACCAAAATAAGGGTACTAAAAGCATTTTCCTCGTCCTCCTTTTGGTTGCTACTTCTCATCTCTGAAGACGGACTCATGTAAGAGTTAGAAAGCTCAGGACAATAAATCAATTGATCCGGGGCTTGACACGTCTTCTTCCGTCTCCATGCAAATACCTGGAACGCGAACTTTTTCATTCATTCGGGAACAAGTTCAGCGGCGTTGGAGTGATGCACAAACTACCCCTATCTGGTTTCGTTGCCAATTAAAAGCTCAAACCGACCGTGGCCGCTTCACTAGTCATAGCGTCGTACAACCAAGTGCTGTCAGATTCCAGTCAGTACTGCATCCAAGGGAGCCTGTGGCACAACCGTTAATACACCAATCGGACTAAAATTTCTAGGCTGAGAAGAAGACGACTCGATCGCTAGGACAATACTTTTATTCGCCTGATGTTTCGAGATCCTTCGCGGATTCGTCATCAGAGACATAGTCAAATAGCGGTAGCAGAAGCGGGCTTTAAATGCACAGAGGTTTGCAGTATTTTTAGGAAGCAGTCATTGTTGCAAACATACAGAGACAATTAACGTTCATTGCCTTCGTGCGCGTGGATATTTTTTTGGAGTGCATGCGGGCTCTGACCCGTTGAACTTTCATCACGCGTGGTGGGCTGGGGCGTAATGATTGCTCGGCCATCCGGCCCTGTGGTGTTCGCGTACCCCAAGTGGCGACTTGCTTTGGCCAAATTGAGTCTCAGCACCAAATAAGTATTGAGCAAATCGTTGCACTTGTTGATGGATTGGGGCCCGTGAACCACGACTCAAGTAATTTTCGGCTCGCCCGATTGTCACTTCTTGCGAGAATTTCGGCCTCATCAAATTTGAATGTGTGAGCCGCAACTTGAGAATTGACATCATTTCGCTGCACTGCTGCCGCGTGTTCGGCTCTCCGCGTCCTGAGCAGTCTGCCAGTTTCTCCGACATAGTTGCTTTGCCTGCAACTACACCAGATCCTGTAGACGACTCCGGATGTTACTTGCCTTGGCAGTGGGTTTTTCGGTTTCATTATCTGATGCCTTATGGTTGCCTCCGGCCTGTGCACGTCTCCAACTCCAAGTGGTGCGAGAAGCCAGCCGACAGCTTCCGAGACGTTTTTGACGTACGGGATCGCTCGTCAAATGTTGGGGTCAGTGCGCCTTTGTTGGCTGTCTCGTTTGCGCAAGCACCAGTTGACGAAGTTGCGCGGGTAGCCATTTTTTCTGAACACCCGTCGAAGATATTCTATCTCGGCAACTTTATCTTCTTGTTCGCTGCAGTGCGTCTCAACACGCCGATATGGCTTCCGTACACAACTGCATTTGTGGCTGATTGGGCGAATAAAACTATTGTCCCAGCGATCGAGTCGTCTTCTTCTCAATTACTTCCTGGGACTCGCATGTTCGCTTGTATTGGCAATTCTTAGGCTATCAGTACAACAGTGTTCACTAGCGGCCGGAAATCTGTATTTAACTGCTAGCAAGTGTTATCGAGCGATGTCTTAAGCGTTCATCTCAATTGTCAACTGCATTTCTACGGGATGATTTCTTCACCTCCTCAAAAGCAACCATAGTATGCCACGCCTGTCAGTAGTATCCTTTTTATTATACAACTGATCCCGGCTGGCTTTTTGGACCATCTGGACATCGTACCAAGGCGGACAATGACATACTCTAAGTAGCGTGTTTTTTGTTCTGATGGAGTGCCATGGCCGACATTTAATGGGCTACAAATTGATCATGATTCAGATGTCGCGCAGGTTTTTCTCACTTTACTTTCCATTTATTTTCGCGTCAGCATGACCTACAGAGGAGTACTTTGCGTCGGAAACCGTTTAGCAATGATCGATTATGCTAACTGATCTCCTCACTGCTTCTTAAATCACACTGTAGGGACGCCATAAAGGAGGATGAGTCGGGCAGTTTGGTTACCCGACTGGAACAACTCGTTCGCGAGGCTCACTCAAGTCTGCGTCAAAAACGCCGACATTTGGCCTTGGGTAATGAGGCTGGCCATGTGCGTTTGGGCATGGTAAGTCATAAATCTGATAATATTTTGCTATATGTCCTTATCTTGATTATCTTTAACCACAGCCCATCACTTTCGAAACTGTTTACTGCGAATTCGGTTGGCTTCTTTATTCCACCTTGAAACCTATAATCTTACACCCGTCAGAATTTCTATTTGAACAGCACTTTGTGAAATATCTACTGGTGCGATCTTTTACGGTGGGACGGGGGTTGCTATGAGCATCGTTTCGACTAAGATGCATTTACTTTCTAGAAGGATATCAGTATTTCATATTCGCTCTGGCAGTGCGATCAGGTTCTGTGGTTTCTCCTTTCTGTAGCCTTTGTACGTCTCAAGTGAATTTCAGGGCTCTCAAGTGGAGGTTCATCGCTGATTTGATTATTGCCGCTGGTGCCTGTCTGAATACGTTTGGCAAAGTTTACATTGCGTCGTTTCTTACTAATCGTTTAATTGTTTTTATTTTTGTCTTGGCAATTAACGATTATTGATCTGACGTGATTCTGGAATTTCAACTGCAACTACGCACAGTAATTACTTATTGTTTAATAACAGCAATATCAGCTTAATACAGAGAACACCTGTCTTGAGTGTTTTGTCCTGCATCGAGGGCATGCCAGTAAACACCTGTTAGAAAAATCCAATTGAAACAGTTAATGCTGCGTAGTTTTGATCTTCACTCAGCGATAGAGAGGGAGCGTGAGGCTGTGGCTTAACAAGTCACGTCTCACGTTATCTCTGCTCTAAGGTTGAGTCATAGTTAGAGCATGGTTTCGAATATGCCAAAAGTTCTCACAGCAGTCTCATTTGTCCTGGCCGTTACGTACTTTTGTCTCATTCATTTTAAGCAGATACGCATTGTCGACAAAGACAAGGGACACTGAAATGGCCATTCCTAGCTTACTAGTCGTTCTTAACCGACCGTATCCAACCCCAGATGTTGCATTATCCGAAGCTTAAACGAGCGACCTTTTGGTTAGAAGTTCAATGACCTGACCTACTGGCCAAGGGCTCGTTGTATTGCCGGTTTTAATTGGGAATATTGACACTGGCGGATGGATACTTATCGATCGGTTGTGATGCTCACTCACTCCGTTCTGCCTTAGGGCTGATAAATCAGAACTGGTCATTCCAATCTCTCTTTTCTTTGTCGGCGGTACCTGTCTGCCTACACTAATAGCCCTTGCATGGCTGCTGGTGGGGTTTAAAAATGAACTTCAAGGCAGAACAGGATGAATGAGTCTCGTCATCAATCGGTGAGTGTTCATCAGCTAACCCATTTTATTTAGTTCATCCAGTCGGTTAAAAATTGACGATCTCAGTAGGGTTAGAATCCAGAAAAGTGAAGCCGACATTTTAGTTAAACAAACATCCTTACTACCTAACTTACGAGTTCTCAATGGAAGCCGTTAATTTAATCCCACTTGCGCCGCGTTACCTGTCCCGCCTACTGCGTCGTACAAAGTCCATCAATACTGATACAGTACGCTGACCGCCCAAGCAAGGTTTCTCAAATAATCAATCACAGGTCATGCCGAGCAGAGATGGCCCAAACTGTGGGTGGTATCCGTCAGCCCTGAAACTGGCTATAGTTGGTCGGTAACTTGGTTGGTAATACTTGAACGAGGTTTATGGAGCCGGGGAAATAATGCCGGTTCCTCTGTTATTGCCCTTTGACTGTAACAATTTTGTAAGGGGTGAAACATTGATCACTGTATACCCGAGAACCAAAAGTTATATATCTTCTTTCAAATTACTATCGTCAGCAAAGCCAGGACAAACGACTTTAACTATATGCCGGTTTTTAGTTTTTGTCTTTGGTACTCCAGTTAAGTCTCCTGTCAACAATACTTCGAGCCATTTAAAATGTTGCCTCTGACTTTAAAAATATGAATTTTCTAACATCGACGGGAGTACGTGTGAGACTCATTTCTCTAACTTGTCATCAGGCGCCCCTGTACTTAAGTGGAGGCGTACCCAAAAAAGATACTGTATATTCATCTCTTCTATTTAGGGTAACATATTAAAAGTATCAATTCCGTTTAAAAATGCTTTTCATGTGACCCAGTCCAATTATTTTTCTGTTAACAGAAAGTATTACCGGCAAAGAAAAGGGAGACTCGCGGAATGGCTATTTCTGGCTTATTAGTCGCCATCAGCCAGTCATACCCAGACCCAAGTGGCGTCCTACTCTAGCCTCGAACTCGCGACCCTTTTGCTCAGAGGCAAACGCCCTAAGCATTGATCCACGAGTTCGTTGCCTTGCCGGCTGAGGGCGAGGGATATTGACACTCATTGATGAACGTTCACCCGACCGCTAACGGGACTCGTCTGTGCTGCTCTGCCTGGGGTCTCGACAGAGGCCCTGACAGCCGTAGCAGCTGGTATTATGGGCAGATAGTATTACCGCTCAGCAAAGAGGTTGTGAGTTCGAGGCTCGGGTGTAACAGCACTTGGGTCTGAGTATGACTGACTGACGACGGCTGATAAGCCAGAAACGGCCATTCCAGTCTCTCTTTTCTTTGCCAGTCATACTATCTGCCTAAACTACCAGGTGACACGGCTGTCAGGGCCTCTGTCGAGAACTCAGAGAGAGGGGGACAGATGAGTTCCGTTAGCGGTCGGGTGAACGTTCATCAATGAGTGTAGTTTTCCATTGTTCGAAAGGCTTTTTTATATTGTTCTTACGCCAGTGGTTTCTCTTGGTCTCTTCAACCTTCTGTAGACTCGTCCCCTTTTGCATTTTCTTGAAAATAAGAAGTCGCAGTAAACTATATGGGTTGATTACGGGAACTGAAAAACTGTGTTATGCTGTTTTTCGTCAAAAGAAACGGTTGATATTAAACGCGGTGTGGGAAGGCGGGTTGTTGTGATAAAGCGGCCGCTCGCTTGATTGCTCCAATTCAGGTCCTTTTTTTCTTAGAGTCTCCCGCAATGGCTTCAGCACTTGCAGTTGCTAATGTTACTTCACTATGTTGCCATGGAACACAGATTCAGCATGAAAAACACCTTAGGTGTCAAAAAAACAAACCAGCATGGACTTCGAATTTTGATTTCTAGACGTTGAAACTTGACCCAAATGGGATTAACCTTCAAGTGACATTTAATGTTTTCTGAACCTGGCAACCCACACGTGCGCAGCGGAGCCTAAGTTGGGCGAAAAAGGGAATCAGAAAACGTTGTCATGCTGTTTTTTTTGTTGCCAGAACTGTCTGATTTTGAACGCAGTGTGGGCCGGCATGCTTACATGGTGAAGTAACCAGTCCCCCGAACGCCATCATTTTTGTCCTTTTCCTCATCGCTTCAGCACTTGTAGTTCTTAATGCTGCTTCCCTGTGGTGCTATGGGGAACAAATTAAACGCGGGCGATCTCTTTGATTTTATTTGCTTCCTATTTCTTGTCTGTGTGATGAAATTGCCTTCCAGTGGCTGGACTGCTGTTTTTTTCCGGATCATAACCATAACCCCGAGATTTATTCCCTACAATGTCTTTTGACAAAGTAGTACGGCAGGTTTGTGTCTGTTCGATCAATTCCTGGCATACACTCAGGCGGTTCTTCCCTTGGACATTGAAAAGCAGTCGTGCAAAAGAACCTTGACATAACACGTCTCTTGTTCAAATCTTCCGTTTGAAATCAAGCACATGAACTTTCAGTTATATTTTCCCAGTTGTTGCTTCTTCCACGATGATCAAACGCGACGGCGTCGTGCACTTTTTGGACAGTTTCTGGACGTTGAGGGGTGATCCAAAAGTGGTTCTTCTCTAAGCGGCATTGGATCGCTAGTGAAGCAGGCAAACCACTTGTCCATTCTAGCCGGGTTTGGAGCTTTCCGCCGCACTAGCACGGTTTCTACCGCCCTTTTTATTTAACAGGAAATCTAATTTTATGTTTGTGCGTTGATCCTTAGCGTTTGTCATCGCCAAATTGCCAGACCTTTGAGAGGAGGCTTGATAAAACAATCACTCTGTCCAATGGGATGGTTTCTCATGAATACTGTTCGGCCAACTGAGCTGAAATAATGTTTGATGAACGTGCCTAGCGGAAGGGGGCAGCAGTACCAACTTGCGTGCCTAAAATAATACTTGTTGTTTGCCACTCGTCAATTCTAACCTGGCTTGGAGCTTCCCCCCGTAAGCTTTTCGAAACGTCGACAAAGTTTCTACCGCTGTTTTATTTAACAGGAAATATAATATGACAGTGGTAGATAGGCAAACGTTGAACAGGTAGAGGACATAAGCGTTAATCCATGGTGCCGTTGGAGCTCACACTCGAGTCTATGCCACAAGGCGGCTAATGATATAGGCAGAAAGACATCACCAACAAAGACCAGGGAGACTAGGATGGCTATTTCGGGCTTATTAGCCGTCGTCAGCTAGTCATACCCAAATCAAGTGTTGCCCCAGAAATCGGTGCCCCGCCCGAGTTTCGAACTCGCCACCTTGTTAATGAAACGTCCAACGCACTAACCGCTGTGCCACAGGCTCGCTGTCTTGTCGGGATTTGACCAGGAATATACGTTGGCAGATAGGCTTACACCTTGTCTTTGTGGGTAGTCTTTCTGCCCATATAATTTTATGTTTGTGCATTGTTCCCAATAGTGTGTCATCGCCAAATTGCCGAGAGCTTTGGGAGGTGGTTTAATAAAACAAGCACTCTGTCCAATGTTTGGCCACCTGAGCAGAGATACTGTCTTCTAAACGTTCTTAGCGGAAGAGGGCTGTACTACCAACCTGCATACCTCAAAACATAATTCTCCTGTTTTGGATACCTCTTCGCATGTTAAGCGGCAGTGCAGAGCCTTACTTTTCCGATCAGGCAGTGCTTTGAAAAATAAAAGTGGTTTGCCTCTTACACCTAACCGCACCAACCGTCAGTTTAGTAAGAAAAACTGACTGACTGAGTGCTATTTTTTATCACTGTGCCTGTACTCACTTTCCTTAAAGATCCAATGATAGCATAATGTCGTGTTTTATGACTTCTGTATGTGTCATATTCGCACGCAAGTTGTGCGCAAACGTATGCGTAATCCGTAGAACGTCACAAAAGCCGCTCTGACTTAGCCGTAGGGAGCGGTACCTTTGCACTTTCCTTTTATGGAACCCAGGGCTGGCGTGTCTCTGGCACAGGTAGTCATGTGCGAATGCAGTGCCACCAGCAGTGCCAGGGATATGCTTCTTGTGTGTGTGAGTTTGCTCTAGTAGGCCTACCGACCAGCAAAACGAGGAAACGTGATCTTGAAAAGGGCAGCGAAAGTGCGCTGCGGGTATCAAATGAAAAAGAAATAATCCTTCTAGGTTGTCGTGTAAAACGACGGGCGAAACTTCCTGTTTTTTTTCGTGTCAAGATAAAGCGACAATACTTTAGCCGGCTAACCGCCTAAGAATCAGAAATGGAATCCACGAGCCGCATAGCCTCGATCAGGACAGTTTGGCGGGGGAATATATATTTTTAAGCAACTCTACAAGACAGTTTCGTCCCTTTTTTCAAACTAAATGCATCATTTATTTTGCTATAGAATTTGAAGGAAAAAACTTGATTTACTACTGATGGTTACAAGCAAAACTACTTTTTTATGCGTTTTGTTTATCAAGTATATTTATATGTATAGGGACACCGAAAATCAATAGCACAACGAATGCTCTTTAAGTAGGCATTTTACCGACTTCTGGTTTTTAATAGGCAACCGAAAAACAATGTACCCAAAAGCTGGAATCCTGACTTGTCTAAAGTATTTTAGGATTGTGTGTGTGGCACGGTAATCTGTATTACCGCCCCAGTTTTGTACGCCTTCCGGTCAGAATTGCTTGCATACCCCCCCCCCCCCCAGCGAGACCTACAGAGCAGAACCACTCCCCCTCTCCAATTAATACAGGGGGCATTGTGTTAAAGCCGAGGAACTGTAAAATTTCCCGTTTCATATCCCTAGGCATAACCTCTTTCCCTGGAATTTATCGCTAGGATACGTGTCCTACGGGCGTTTCGTGGTATCATGTCCCGCCCGGGAGGGGGGGGGGGCGCATGCAAGCGATCACTGTCACGCTTTCTAATCGAAGTAAATGTTATTTTGAGAACACTTAGTTAACATTTAATTAACTTGCTTACTGAATCGGTATTGGGGGAAAATTCCCGACTTTTCACACGCCTATTGCTGGTTATTAATAGTTACTTTTTTTCTGCTATTGCAGATGCGTCACCTCTTCCTTATCATTGACATGTCAGCCGCAATGCTGGAACGTGATCTCAGGCCGAGTCGCATTCTTTGCACTCTGAGGGTGAGTCTCTGTCAGAAGTTTTTTTTTAATTTTCTGACAGCCTGTGTGTGTGTGTAATCTCTGCTTGTGCGCGTGATAGTGGCAGTGGAGAGAGAGAGCTACGGTTCTATAGCCTGACATGGTGTGTGCACTCTAATGTGACATGGGCCCAGGGGCGGTAGGTAGAGAACGCCGCTGTAAGAACGGCCGTGTCCTGAACACTAGATATTAGCGTTGACTCAAGTCTCAGCGTTGTACTCCAACATGAGATGAGCCCGGAGGGGGGGGGAGTAGACTGAGGAGGCGCCGACTCCATTGAAGTCAGTGCACTTGACAGCATAAGTCACTAAAAAACTGTCACATTTGACTTTAGACATATTTGTATGCCTGTTAGTACATGGTAACCTCAATAAGCTCGGATCTGCTCCTGTGCTACATAGGTGTGGTGAACCTGAAACCCTCGGGATTTACTGTAGTCGAGAAAGCTAACGCACCATCAGCCCAGTATGTGTGTGTGTAGTGTGTTTAATGGCCGATGAGTGGACTGGGAGTCAGACGGTGACGGCTCTTTCTAATGTATATGTATTTATAGACATATTAGTGCGCTCACCCCAACGCAGGTGGCCGACAGTTAGGTGGTTGGCTGTGCTGGTGGGTGAGGTTGACCCACGGCGCGTTTCCTTCCTCATTGTATAATGAATCTGATTTTTTTAAAATTATCGCGGTGCGCTAAAAGCCGTGGCTCGAAGGCATGCCAGCTGGCGGGTTAACTCGGACACCGCAGTCAGTCCAATATGTGTCTCTTTGTGTGGTGTTGCTGTCAGCACACTGGCTATACATGTATCACACAACAGTTCAGGCGACTGCGTATACCAATTCAGGGCCTTTGGCAGATTAGGCAGTAAGCTCTGAGTTAAGCGGCTGATAGTCTGGTTCAATGGCTCCTCCTTCTTGATATGGCTCTTATGACGCTCACTATTGGGAGCCTACTTGGCGAGACGTACTGTTCGGTACGCGCGTTGAGTGTTTGTCGCGCCAGCCGTCTGCGCTCTCCCGCATTTCCCGCTTTCCCAGTGCGGGGTATGGTCAGATAGTGGGGCAGATCCGGCGGGTTTACTCTTGGCCACAGTCGCTGCGTTTGCCTTCAGATTGTTGCAGCTCGTGGTGGACATCGTCGAAATCGACGGTCGAACTGTCGTGTGTTTTTGCGTTATGACCCGCGCCTGGTACAGAAGTTGCCAGTTAGTAAGCCCACGGATAATAGGCCCAACCGCATATTAAGCCCAAATCAGCTTGGGACGGAATTTTACATAGAAAAATCCGCCGGCTAATAAGCCCATTTTGCCAACAAGATAGAGTAAGATACTCATCTCTCTGCACTCTACACTGCAACGCGGTCTACGGGCATCAGATTTCACAAAGTTTGACGATTTTTGGTGCCTGGAGTGCTATGTAGGCCCGCACGTGATGTTGGAACAGTTTGCGCTAGGCGATTAAGGTCGCGGACGTGCGTCACCTCTTCTCTATCCTGACTGGCTAACTTTCAGCCAATGACATTTAAGCCCCTCCATAAATCCCATGACTCAGTCATAAAACTGATCACTTGTCCTACAGCACACCTCCTGCTTACGGACAATACAACAATACAATACAACATTCTGCCTACAAACTGCTATCGGTTTTGAATACATAACATGGAGAAGGACACTAAAGAGCACTTGCGAGTGAAGTTTCCTCCAAAAAAACTGACCCCAGACCACTTTTTTTTTGCTATTGCAAACAGCATACTTTTCTTGTACATAAACAAGCTCTACACATAATACAGTGCGTATGTAATGTATAGTGCCTATCCTGCGTTTGCTAATCAAGAACTAGGACTCGCCAGTTAGTGCGCCCGCCGCTTATCAAGCCCAATTTGGTCTGGGTGCAAGGTGGGCTTAATAGCCGGCGACTACTGTACTTGTAATTAGCACGAACTGTGAGCTAGCCCGACTGTTGTCCCAGTCGCCAGAAGGAGAAACGTTAAGCGGTCAGGGAGGGAGAGGTGTATTCACACAGAGCAAGTCAGTGTCAGTCAAGCAGGTCACTTTTACAAAAAGGTTGCGGGGTATTTATCTCAGTCTGTTCGGTGAGCAGGTCCCAGCGACAGGGGACCAATCAGCTATGACGAAAAGTCGATAAATTTTTTCGTGCTTTTTTCTTCACATGAATTTATAGGAACATCGAAAATTAGTTAGAGACGGTGATACTACTTGAATGGCCGTTTAATAGGGTATGGTCCTTACAGACTGAAGGAAACAAATTCGTTGAAAATCTGGCATCCTACAGATCTGACCGAAATATTTGGGGAGTAGGTTGCGCAATTATTAATATTACAACTGCAGTAGTTTTTGTTTCAATTGAAAACATATTCCACCATTTAGGTATTAAATCTGCCGTACCTGTCTGGGGTGTCAGTACTGACGAGCTCGCTGATTGAATTATAACGTGGAGACAGCTGTGACCCTCCAGTGACCGTCCAGGCGCGTCGCCTCTTATGTTGCACATGCCATACGCATACTGGGGCCTCAATCGACACGAGCTGAATTGTACTCACAGTCCAGTATCATATCCGTGATAATTGCCTTGAGAACGCAAAGAAGTCTGATCGTCAATATCGAAATTAGTTTCAATTCAGAATGAAAAAAATTTTTATAGTGAGCACATGAGTTGGTTTGAAAACCTCTGTGCCTGGTTTTAGGAGTCTCGCCTGACATTTTAGGCTCTCCTGAGGCGTCGTGCCTGCCACTGGCTGCCAAAATGGTTCCTTTGTTAATGAGAACTGCCTTCAAGGTCATATGCCTCCGAGTTGGTTGTGCCCACGCGATGACCTTAACCTATGGAGAGGACACAGACGCACGCGAGCCTACGCGTGTGCTAGTTGGTCGCAGTTCCTCAAGGTTCGCCACGGCAAATGACCAGTGGTTGACGCAGTTTTCACCATGTGTATTTCCGCAGAAAAATTGCTGTTCTACGAAAGTATCGTGATCCCACCAACCATCACACGGGGCTGGAATCTTTACATCTTTGGCGACACTGCAAGTTGTCACCTCTACAACTTTTCGTCAGACAGCTCACCATATCTGTCATCGTGAAAAATTTGCTGACTATCATGCAGCGCATTGCAAACATGGGTGACGCAAATTCCACCATGCGCATTTCCGCAGAACAAGGGCTGACTATCATGTAGCACCAACAGGCCTTCGATAATCACGTTTTGCAAAATAGCCATGGATGTTTCTCAGTTTGTTATTTTTAAAACAGGCCTCGGATTTTCACATCGGGCCATAAGCGAAGAATACTTCTCGGTTTGTCACAATTACTTCAGGCCTCCGATGATCGCATCGTACAAGAAGGCCATCAATGGTACTGGAGGATTTCTCCGGGTCACGAGTATTCAAATCAAAAAACCATGCTACTCGACACAAAGGAGAGAATTGTTAGGAGTCTAGTCCGACCAAATGTTAGCAACATTGTACGCTCTCCTGAGGCGTCATGCCTGCCACCGACTGTCATAATGTTTCCTTTGTGAATTTGGACTGCCTTCAAGGTCATATGCCTTCGCAGTGGTTGTGCCCACGTGATGATCGAAATCTCTGGAGAGGACACAGACGCACGCGAGCCCACACACATGCCAACTAATTGCAGTTCCTCAAGGGCCACTGAGGTTTGTTGCGGCAAGTGAACTTATCCCAACGCGCTTGACACTCACTTATAAGCCACTGTCACCTTTTGGGCAGTGATTTGCACACGCACTGCGAGGACACCGTCTGTCCGCTCCTGATTACCGGGCTAGCGCGCTGGAGATCAACCAGCCACAACTGCCACCCGAGACAGCAATTCCGGGTTTTGTACACAATAAACCTTCCTGTGGGCGAATTCCAAAGTTACGCTCTTTTTATTGTGTTTTTCCTTGGGGCTTTCAACGGGCGTAATTCGACGGTGACACCATAAAAAGCCACCGCTTCAACACTTGGGACCCCGTCCCGTCACTGTATCTCTTTTGGCTCTGCCGAAAAACAGCTAAATTAGAGCTGGTGGAGGTTTTACCTCTGGCTCGGAGCAAAGTTCGGGTTTCTACGTCTTTTGGAATTGTGGCCACAGCGCCACAACCTTGCACCTCGTCAGTTGGAAATTAGGGTGAATGCACCTTCTTTTAAACAGGTAACTGAACAACTAATTTTTTCTTCAATGCTTCTCACAGTGAATGAAAATTCCGCAGCTGCTTATGCCGTTTTATATCTGATGGTCGTTTTATCGGTATTAAGGTTAGATTACCGTTTTGTACATTTGGAGATAAAAAGCGTCAGACTCCAATTTCTTGGTGACTTTGCATGCAACGAATGTGTCCTCGGGTTTTGGGGAACCCTGTTCCGAGCTGTCGGCTGGCTGGCCGGCTAGTAGCCCTTGTTGGATCAGGAGCCCCGCTGGGTTGACCCCAATCTCGGCGGCGAGGAGGGGAAGTCGGAGCAGCTTGGTCGGAAGGGGCTGCTCCATCGTCAAGAATAGAGATTTAAAGAAGGGAAGATAGATCCACTGTAGGGAGGTTTAGTGTAGCAGACCTTGACCGCCGTGAGGGCGGGTGGGAACGCGGTCGAAGACGCGTCTGCTGTGGTTCCCGTCTCATGTGGCAGTGGCTACTGGCGAAGCCAGGGTTGGTCCTGACTGTGTCTGGGTCTAAGTAATGGTTGTACCTAGATCACTACAATCATCAGATCCCAGCTGTCCGTTTGGTGTCTGGCGCCGATGTCCGATAACCATCATTACCGCCTCGGATAGATTGGGTCTTAAGACTATTGGAAACCGTGTCCATTGCAGCTTTCAGGTTGGCAATTAGTCTGCAATTTTTTACCCCGGGACAATATCAGCACTCCGTTTTCAGATCAGCTTGGTATTTTTGCTGACTTTCATGCCCTATTAGATATCACCGGTCTCTCTTCTCTCCCATACAGTCCGCCACGAAATTTGTGGAGGACTTCTTTGACCAGAATCCCACCAGTCAGCTTGGTATAATAACTACCAGCGATACCAAGGCCAAGAGGATAACGGAACTTTCAGGTGAGTCTCTCACAAAATGAAAACCCATAGGCACTTAATGGAAAGGGTTATCGCTTAATAGGAGACTGCTATTCCACGTCCTTATGCTTTGGAAGTCCTAAAATTTCCTTGTCGGACAGCGGGATTACGAGACATCTTTGCTTTTTCGACAAGCGTCGCCACCCCTGCTGGGTAACAATTGATGCCTTTATTGCCCGATCTTGGTCCTTATGCTGCGATGCCATGTAGCTTTCAAATGCACATGTATGTATGAAATGGATCCGATGAAGCAAAGGGAGACCAAAATGGCCATTTCCGGCTTGTTTGCCGTCATCAGCCAGACATACCCAATCTCAAAAGGTGAACCTCCGAGATTTGAACCCGGGACCTTTGGTCATTGAGTTAAATACTCTACCACAGTATCACGGGCTCCTTGCGTTGTTGCTTTGCTTCGCCGTTCTAGTGAAGGAACAATTAAGTTCTGCTTTGCCCAAGAGCTCACAATGTGAAACTGCCAGACCGTCACATAGTGACTATGATGACATGATGAAATGGATCTGACAAACCCTTCAGATTAGGTATGACTGGCTGACGACGGCTAACAAGCCAGAAACGTTCATTCCGGTCTCCTTTTGCTTTGTTGGATCCACTTCATCATGTTATCATTGTCACTATGTGATGGTCTTGCGGGTCAACGTTGTGAGCTCCTGAGCAAAGCGGAACTTGATTGTCCCTCCACTAGATCGGCGAAGCACATAAGTTCATCATGTGCCCGATCTCAACCCACAAAGCAAGGAGCCGGTGGTGCTGAGGTAGAGTGTTAAAGTCAATGACCAGAGGTCCGGGGTTAAAATCTCGGGGTTTCCAACCATTGAGAGTGGGCATGACTGGCTGATGACAGCTAACAAGCCGGAAATGGCCATTTCGGTCTCCCTTTGCTTCATCGGATCCATTTCATTATATCATCGTAGTCACTATGTGACGGTCTAGCGGGTTCACGTTGTGAGCTCCTAGGCAAAGCAGAACTTAATTGCTTCTCTGCTAGATGGGCGAAGCAAATTTATACATATATATGTATGTATATATATATATATATATTCACTCAGGAATGTGCGAAGGCCCAGGTAATTGCATAGAAGGCGGAAGAAGGTTCTCTGGGACCAGTATTTTAATGGCCCGACGTTTTGAACTCTCACTGGAGGCCATTGTCAGGGAATGAAAACGTACAGCTAACTGCGTAATTAAGTCAGCTCTGCCGGGAGTGACCTTGAGTTCCTATTGTTCGCTCCGCCGCGAGTGACCTTGAGCCTTGTTAGTGCTCGCGCAACGCGATATAGGCATCTGGGAGATCGATATGCCTATTAATAGGGTCCGCGTGCGAGTGTCATGCTTCTTGCAGTAGGCGTGTCGGTCGTCCGACTGGCCTTGTATTCACATGTGTTCGAAGTCGAAGCCGTGCCCTGACGAGGATGCGTGGGTGGCAACCAAGGATAGCTTGTCCTTCCTTCCCACGGCGAGTTCATGCTCGTGCAGTCTCGTGGCCACCCGTTTTCTGGTTTCGACAAACACATACCACATCCACAAAAGCCTTTTCTGTCTCTTTGGGCGTCATCAGGTTGTGGTAGGTCAACTCCAGTGTAGCAGCGGAAATTGCCGCCACACATGAGTTTCGAACTTGCGTCTCTCCGGCCAGAGGCGAACGCTCTAACCATTGAGCCACGGGTCCACCGTGTACCCACTATATATGTATAATAAGAAGAGGCGAGCACGGTAACCATAAGTTTTCTTTCCTCACGTATCAAAAGCGTACGGGCTTCCGTCATCAGAGGTGGGAGTTGCACCGCGCCTCACAGTATTTATAGAAAGTGACAAAACATAAATAGTACGGATAGGGCAGATAGGGCTCATAAATCATCGTGCCACTTAATGACACTGAAAAGTTGAAGTCCGCTCAGAGGCCGTCATCGGTATTTATTGTTCTTCGCCGTGTGTAGCTGCCTCCAGTACGGGTTTGTGAGGTCAGTGGGTAGGTCTCATACATCATCCTGCCACTTGCTGTGACGATGAAAATGGCAGGTTGAGGTCAGTCTAGGGTCCCCTGCCGTGTTTATTCTATGCCCGTGTGCCGCTATTTTCAGTATAATCAGCGGTTTTGGCTGGCGTCGCATGGTTTTGATCTCGTACAGGTGTATATATATATATGCTGTCATACCCCACTTACTGCTATTATGACTTGGCCGGAATCGGCCTGGCAGGTGGTCACCCGTTGGAGACCTCTGACCACCACATGAACTTTGTTTAGTTTGGAAGCCTATTCGATCGGTGTTCGCACATTCCTGAGTGAATATATATAAATATATATATATGCATATTGGTAGAGCGTTAGACTCAATTACCAAAGACACTGGGGTCGAATCTCAGGTTTTCAACACCTGGCATTGATTATGACTGGCTGATGGCGGCTTGTGGTACGTCACTGTAATAGCATTCATCGATCAACGCGCCAGGTATTAGGCATCGCAATCTTCTAAAGGGTTGCTATTGTTACAAACTAAAAAATGACTAGGGTTTTTTTTTCTCAAGCACCCGAGTTATGTTCTAGGCCGACCAGTAGAAGGCTGTTTGATGGTGAAGTTATGGCGCAAGCTAGGCCTGGTCAGGTGTTTTACGGTTATCTCAGAACTTATAGAACGTCGCGTTGTAGTATTCAATTTGCTCTAAAGCAAATAAAAGACACTTTCCCTTCCTGCAATCTAGAGGAGGCGTAATTCTCATGTAAATTCCCATATTTCGAACAAAACACGATTGTTACTCAACCATTTCAAGTACTAGGTGTGTTTGACTTTTCGAAAGAGGTCTATTTTAACATCTGAACGCACCAGGCTTGCAAAATTACTTTTTACTGAAACAGTCTTATGTGGACAGAATAATCCAGTGCCTTTGATATAATCCTCAGGGGATAGCTAGCACTTCTTGTCCATAGATCAGCCCTGAATTGGACTCCGCTCGTGTTCATATTGCAGTCCAAACTGAGTGTGTTTCTGTCTGGAAACCCCTTTTCGGAATTTCTTCGAATAGCCTGTAAGTTTTGGATCGCATGTATAATTATGAGGTCTGCCTGTTTAACCTTTCAAAACTGAGATATCCAGCTGTTAGAAAGTTTGGCAGGCTTGCTTAATCTGAGTTAACCTCGAGTTTTTTTACAATTGAGTCAACTCAAATGAAGCAAATCTGCCAAACCTCCTAATAATTAAGTCAGCCTAGTAGTCATTCTGGTGGATTCTAGATGATTGCTTAGGAAATCCTGCTTGGGCAGTCAGCTTGCTCTTCCGTATTGGTGGATTCTGTATGGGCGGTAAAGTTGGACAGGTAATATCGACCCAAGTGTGATTAAATTCATGGCGCGAGGCGGGGTGTTTGTAGCTTAGCGGTAAGAGCGTTGGTTTCCGGTAAAGGCCTTCTCTAATACGCGGGTTCAAATACCGCTGAATGCCTCGAGTCTTTTCACAATTAGGTTAACTCAAATATCCAACTGTCTCAACTATCACGTAATTACGAATGCCATAATGGGACTTAGTTTTAAGGATCCGTCCCAACATGTCTCTCAGTTGACTTATCCCATTGATTGGCAATCTTCGGAACCCGTCGTGTTATTTCAAAAGCTCCACTGCCAAGGTAGTTAAAATAGTTCACCTTATACACTCCTAGTTTCGGTATTTTGTCTTACGGAAACAGTGGTTATAGGGGTTTTGAGGTCAGGTAACTAGGGAGGGCAGTAAAGGAAATCTGCAAAAGTAAGTGTAAAGTGACAAAAAATGTAGTCAAAGTTGTTTTCCGCAGCCGCTGGGAGTAAGTTGTTCTGCATGTAAATTGAAGGTCTGCGCGGCGCTTCGCACCGCGGAATATACTAATCTAACTCCAGAACGGTAAGTTGGACCGCAAGTAAGTATAATTGTAGACGACCTCTTTACCACCATTTCTATTTTTGAGGAATTTCAAGAAACCTGCATTTTGATAATCGGGTTTTTCCACAATACTTTAAACGATAATACAGATTAGGAAAAGGTACAGCTATAAATCAACAGCATTTCTAATAAAATGAAAATGCGCATAGTTGCTATTAAAGTATATTCCACTGCCTATCCTAATTCCTCATCCAGAACACCACTATACCCACCGTCTCCGTAGGACGAAATACTGGGACTAGGGCTAAATGAGGGGCACTACTTAAATCACTGCTGCCAGATCGCCTTTACACTCCCATTTCTCGTGCCCTAGCATTTTGTCTTCTGGTGCATATTCAGTGCTGCCCGATAAGAGCAGGCTGTGCATTCACGGGACCCTCGTCATGGTTCAATGCACGCTGCTTTTAGGAGACAGAGGTTGGGGCAATTTCTATTTCAGACAAATGGTAGCCTTGTTGGAGCTTTCGGGCTGATGGCTTAAGCACTCACCTTCCTCAGTACCTTTGCAGTTGTGGGTCCCTCTTCAGCTGGACATTACTCTGCTGTTTATGCTTCATGTTGACTTTTATGTACGGAAAACTTACTGGAGGCGTGTCTGAATGGCCTTCATATTCATTTTTCGCTTCTTCTTTAGGAAGCCCCGCTCGTCACCTGACTGCCCTGGACGACCTGGCTAAACAACAGTGCAGTGGCGAGTCAAGTCTCCAGAACGCCCTCATGCTGGCGGAATCTCGATTAAAGTAACGCAGACTCTGAGACCTTCTGGCTTTATGCCTTTATGCTATTATCCATTGTTCAAACAAAGTCATCCTGTGCTGAGTATGCCCTTTTGATGTATACTGTAAATATCAGCTGTCATTGCTGTTAGACCTTTTCAGTCTGTGTACCGGAGTGTCGCTGGATGATATTGTTTGTCTGTACTGAAAAATGGCTGCCAGTGAGGACTCTCGGTTTATCGGCCTTCTGATTTGCAGACCTTTTTTTTTCGGGGTTAGAGAAGCACCATCCTTACCTTTGTGACGTCAGTTTGACTGACTGCCTGAAGTTGAGCCTATCTTACCCACTGTGTGCTTTGCCTGTATACTCCTTCCTTTTTTACCAACTTGTAGGCACATGCCAGAGCACAGTTCGCGGGAGATTATCATTTTGGTGGGCAGCCTGACAACATGCGATCCGGGCGATATCCATCAGACAATTCAAAGTCTCATCGTTAAACACATCCACTGTTCAGTCATTTCGCTCGCCGTTGAAGTCTTCATACACAAGGCGCTGGCTGAATCTACGCAAGGTAAGGAAAAACTAATCCTTTTGCTTTGACTCTGTGTTGAAGCCCGCCACCACATGCCAGATACTCCTGAAAACCATACCTAAGTTTGTGGCTGTGGTCTGCGTAATCCTTTAGCAATCGTTGCCCAAAAAATGTGCTGCGCGTCGTGCTGAGGACCCAACGAACAATGCGCGTCCGGTGTCCTCTTCAGTCAGCCGGAGGTCTAGAAAGGACGGTAAAAGTAGCTTATGTAGGCCCACTCATCGACCCCCTAGTCCCAGCATTTTGTCCTGCAAAAACGGTGGTCATAGAGCTTTGGAGGGTGAGCAAATAGGGAAGGCAAAGAAGGAAATTTTTAGAAGTAAGTGCAAAGGGACAAAAATGTAGTCAAAGTTGTTTTCTGCAGCCGCTGAGAGTAAGTTGTTCTGCATGTAAATTGAAGGTGTGTGCGGCGCTTCGCGCCGCGGAATATACTTATCTAATTCCAGAACTGTAAGTTAGACCGCAGGTAAGTTGAAGTAGATGACCTCCTAACCACCATTTCAATTTTTCGGGAAATTCAAGAAACCTGCAATTTGATAATCGCATTTTTTCGTAATAAGTTAAAGGAGAATACAGATTAGGAAAATCTACAGATATCAATCAGCAACATTTCTCAATACAGTAAAATAAAAATGCATTCAGCATGTATTAAAGTATATTCCACTGCGTGTCCTAATTCCCCACCCATAAAACCCTATAACCACCGTTTTCGTTGGAAAACATGCAGGGGGTAGAGATTAATGAGTGGGCCTACATAAGCTACTGTTGTCGAAGAGACTGAATTTAGTAGCCGTCTCAGGCTCTTTCATTTCATTTCATAGTTCGCTTTTTTGACTCCGACCCGTTCCAGCTGGTAGCCTGCCCTTTCTGTGTGTGCCCTTTCTGGCAAACATCGGTTGTTTCAAGTCCGTGACCTTTCTTGACTGAGACGGGGTGCATGCTGCATTAGAGGCTGCGCCCTGTGTAACAAGCGCAGATGGGTAATTAAATTATGAACAGGGCGAAGATTACGAGATAAGCAGAATTTGTTGACGTCATACAATTTGGCGACCTCTTATCCAATTGCAAATGGTCATTGCCTTTTAATAAGATAAATTAACTTTCCAACTACGTGTCGACCTAGTAGAGTTAAGTAAATGGAGGGGAAGCTATTAGTTTTAGATGTGGGCGCACGGTGGACGGGGGGGGGGGGTAGAGGAGGGGGAAGTAGTTGCCACAGCGTGGCAGTGACAAGCCTAGATGGGTTATTAAATTATTTTAGCCACGCCAACCCGCGATCGTCTGGCCCAGGTCACTGGCAAGCTGCAATTATGCCCTGGATCTCGACGCCCGTGTTGCGGTCGCGTTTTTGGAAGATATTGACACTATGCTGGAAAATAAGGTCTCAGAACATGCCGTTCCGCCTTTGGCGATTGATCGTATTTTAATTCTACCCAATATTTTACGTGTCTTTTACCCTATTTCGAGATGCCCAAGTGAATATCCAGGGACAACCAGTCGTGTGCGTAGAAGTAGGCGAGCATGTCGCGAAATGCTTACAACATGAGCAGACGTTTTGAGTTTACCTACCTCATAATCGACAAAAATCAACCCGGCTAAGGTCGCCGCAAAGCGCTATTTGAGTTCTGCCAGATTCACTTGCTGTTTAAGTGGATATTTCTGTTGCACTTCTCACTCTCGTTTCTCCATCCCCCCGCCAACAGGATCCATGCACGTGATTCTAGACGCCCTCCATCTCAAGACGGTCCTGCAGGACTTTGTACCACCTCCGGTCGCCAAGGTCTGTTAGTTACACTTGTTTTATCCGGTTTTGCGTTTTACCTTTATTTATGGCCAATTTACAGAAAAGTTCATAAGGTATGTACAGTAATGGATCAAGTTAAAAGGGGAAAAATCCTTATATTTCTTTCTAGAGGTTTTCAGGCAAAAACTGCAGTTCGTTGAGTGATTTACGTTCGGGACTGAGAATAGTTGACACAAGAACACAGTGTTCTCAACCTCCCTTGAGTGTTATCGATTCGATATTCTGCACCACACGAATTAGTTGGCGAACGGTTGCTCGCTGTCAGCTGAAAAAGTAGCCGATTTCGGGCTGCAAATTCTGCACCATTGCCTTCGGCATGAAGCCTGACGCAGGATTCAGAGTTCGCGAATGCCATCAGAGTTGGAGAGAGATTCCGCCGAGTCAGCAGCTCAAATTAGCGTAAATTATCCGGAATGTAGGAAGCTACTGATAACTCTCTTACATGAAGTATAGTATTGCTGAGTTTTGATATTTTTTGGGTAGCTTATTCAAGATTGCTATGGCCTTTACTGAAAAAAAAACTGGCAGTATCTAACTATGCGTGTCAGAGGATGACTGGTGCGCCGAGAATGGTCGAACTGCCTCAAAGTACTAACGGGATTAAATATACGAATGTCTATAAGGTTAAGCAGTAAACATAGTGTCTCTTGTAATCTGCAAAGCCCCAACGGAGTGTTGTTGGTAGGACGAATTACGCTGTTCTGAAGAGAAAACTCTTTTATTCAAGAAATGCTGGACAAATTCTATTTTCTTCCGTTCACTAGTGCTCAGAAGGCTAAGCGAAAACTAACAGTATCCCAAACTAGGTCTAACTTGTATGCAGAATCCTAGATCAAACTTCTAGGGCCTTTGGGTTCTGTAGAACTAGGAGGGGCTGACAGTTAGTCCGCATTGTGTAACAGCTTATTGAGGTTCATTCTTGAGCTCCATCAGCAGTCGCGCACAGCGGCTAGTGTATTGTAGGCAAAAGAACCTTACCGACAAAGAAAAGGGAGACTGGACTGGCCATTTATGACCACATCATTAGACAGACATCAAATCCCAGGTATGTACACCACCCGAGTCTCGAACCCGAGACCTCTCGTTTAGAAGTCCGGCGCTTTAGCCCACTGCGCTACGGTCTTTTTTCGATTTTAATCGGGAATATCAATATTGGTGGATGGGCGCTCAATTATCATTTGCCTTACTTCAGATGCAGGTCATTCGCAAGGTAAAAAAGGTGTGCGGCTGCCACTGAGTGCCCATGTCCCCTTATTACCTGTGATCGAATGCCTTATTTGTCACTTTTGTTTGTGCCGTCGTGTCCACTCAGCTATTAGTGTTGGGATATTAGCTGGACCAAATGCTAGCAACGTTTGGAGGCTTTCCTAAGGCGTCGAGCGCAGTCAAATGGCTTTGTTTGTTAGCTCTGACCGCAAACAGGCGATGACTGTCCACGCGAGATGACCTTAACCTCTGGAGAGGAAACAGATGCACGCGCTTGCTCACGCGCACCACTGGTCGCAGTTGTCTTAATGCGCCAATCAGGCTGCAGGCGAACGCGCACTAGACACTCTCTTATAAGACACTGTCCCCCTGACACAAGGGGGGTTGCAACAGCGGACGCAGGACACACTAGTCCGCTCCCAATGCCGGGCTTGCCCCGAGGCGGGGCAAAAATCGCGCTGTAGATCAACCAGCAGCAACAGCCACCCGGTTTTTGTGTACAATAAACCCTCCGCCGTGTTGATTCCAGAATTATGCCCTCCTTATTGTGTTCTTCCTTGGGGATTTCAACAGGGCGTAATTCGACGGTGACACACGTCAGATGTCATCGTTATAACAATTAGTAGCATGGCGGTGTACATTACTAGGATAGAATTGGGAATTAGTATAACATACCCCTCATTAGACACAAGAGAAACCGATCTTCCGGCCTTCTACAGTGTTGTACTGTGTAAACATAATGACGACTGGTTGTGTGTTATGTACGTTTCTGATTGCTTTTAGATTCTCGTATAAATCCAATTATGTTTCATGGCAAGTATGCATAACATATTCGTTTGTGTACTCATTCGGTAGCAATATGCGTTCTCCTTAAGAAAGTGTCCTTTAGTTTTCAAAAAATCTTCTCATTATGCAATTCTTTTAAAGCGTGGAATGTTCATCAATAAAGTAAGGTATCGCTGTTTATAAATTAAACGACATAAACCAAGGCCACTGCAAAGTGTTATGAAACTGAAATCACGGGAGTAGGTTGTACGATAAGTACTATTAAAACTGGACTTAAATAGTCTTTTTAAATCAAAAACATATCTCAAAATTGTGTTTGACGTTTCTTGAGATACTATGTTTGCTGTGGATGTAGTCCATCGAACGAACATCGAACAAGGGACGGTGCTTATGGACAGTCGTTTTCTCAGGGAAAGTCAGGCTCTCCTTAGTTTAATAACATCACTCTATCCGAGTAACTGCCCCTTTTGTTGCCAGGATCACTGAGGTCTATTTGGTAGCACCTGCTACTTCTATACCGAAAGGTACCTGCAGCGTTTGAGGAGAATGAAATTATTTGCTGTGAGCGTCTATAAATTTTATTTTTTTCCGCTTCTAGGAGGACACTGAGGCAACACTTATACGAATCGGTACGTCTTTGATAGTCTTCAAGGCCGTATTCGCGTCACACCACATAACCCCTTTATGAAATCATGTCCAGGCTAATGAAGGTGTCGCCTTAATAGGCCATTGTCTATTTATTCCCCGTAGGCGGGTTTGGGTGAAACAACCAGTTCTGACGGGACTGCCGTTGTCTGGTTTGGTAGCCTACTGAGTGTCACCCAATTGTCAGGGGTTTTGCCCGACCTTCATGCTTGGTAAGGCATCGCCTGCAGGATCTACCATTATAATGGCTCAAAGGTATTTTGCCAAGGGCCCGCATTGACTTAGGCGCGGGGTATTTGCTCGTAATTGACCTCTCGACGTGGTTTTCTCCCCTCATCGATCCCTCAGCAGAAACTTGTCGAAGGGCCTACAGAAAGGTAAATAGCTACTTTTTCGCAATTTGTTGAAGAAGAAGACTCACCGAAAAGAGGCGTTTGGGAAACTGTTTTCTTCTCAATCAGTTGCTGACCCTTTTAGCCTGCGAATATTTCTGTTGTATGTCGAATCTGTTTCTTCTTACATACAGCGCAGACGGTGCCTGTTCTAGGTAGGGATTACTGCTAGGACAGGTTCAGCTAGGTCTATTTTCCAGGTTATCTGAAAACCTCTCAAGTACTCAGTTCATTCATTGCCGAACACTGTTACCGCCGAACTATTCCATTTTGGAAAGTGATAACATTCTACGAAGGCATGATACACTCGTTTTGCCAGCCCTTTATAAGGGAGACACTAGCTTTTGCAGCAATTCTAAAAGGACTATTAATATAAATGTAGTGATTTTTTTTCTAGTAGAATCGGTATAGATGACTGTGAAAGTTTTGACCACAAGACCAGTCTGTCAGGGGTACTGTCCGATATTATTGAAAATGCATGTACATTGTCTTTTTCATTGAAAGGACGTAATTCAGTAGTTTTGTCGCAGTGTGTTACGTTAACAGGGAAGACCCTTGCCGCTACAAGCCTCAGGCCCGGTTCCGTAGAAGGGAAGAAGGGAGACGTCAGGTGAAAGTTATAGTTTATTCATTGCATATTAAGTAGAGAATAGGTAGAAGGAAGTTGGATATCGGCCGAGCGTAGGTCTACACTCGAGCGACGCATTTTCCGAAGTGTCTGCCAGTCATCACAGCGGTCTTTGTGGAAATTAACCTTGAAGGTGATTGGTCAAGTGGGGTAAGGGCTGACCTACATGTACGCGTGTATTAGTGGCCGCGTCAGTCAAGCGTATGCGCGGAGGTCGCTGGACGTAGGCCGAAAACTGCAATCACGTGACCCCATGCATGGCGTGATATGAAAGGAGGAAAAACGCTACGGGATCAACACAGTCGCTTCATGCATATTCTCGCATGTTGTATTTTTCAAAATGGTGGTGCCCACTCTTCTGTAAAATCGACATCATTTCTATTGAGCCAGTCTATTTCCCAGGTGCAAACGTTTTCCTGCAAGGGAAAGTTACAACTGGAAATATAGTTAGGATAAATTGGTCAGCGCCCTTCCAGTTCAGTCTTTTTACCCTTTCTTTTGTCTTAGGAATTATGATTACCTGCTTCCTCTCTCTCTCTCTCTATCTCATCTTCAAGGTGATAAGACGTTTTCCTTCTCCTTTGTTTTAGGCTTTCCGCACTCTAGGCCTTCGGATTTTGACGAATTTCCAGTAAAGCATTGCATGTGGTGAGTCTCCATCTCCCATAATTTTGCATTTGGCCAATCAGAAATGGTCCTCTGGGTCTTGTTTCCCTGTGAGTCGTTTGCGAACGTGTAAGCCACATGACGTGGATTCCTTATGTCGACTGAGTCGCAGAGTGGCAGTATTCCAATTCAAATTTCTTGTTTTAATATTTTGCGCTCCTTGTATTGTCTGGGAATTTTTATCTGCTTCCTAGATCCAGACAAGCCCAAAGGCAGTGTAGCAACAAGATACGTAATCCCAGTCCTTGGCTTCTTCCTGTGTATTCTTATAAAGGCCCGAAAAAACTTGAGCTGCGTTCTACTGAGTGAGCCTACATGTGGTGGATCATGAAACGATTTTGAACCGAGATCAGTGGGTCCTCGGGTCTGACCAATAAGCAGTCCCGAAAGTCTGGAAAGCCGGTTATCTGGCAGATGTGTGTGTGTGTGTCGTAGCCCATAGTTGGATCAGGAATCCCCGCCGGAATCCAAACTAGGAGTAGTTGGGAGGCGAAGTAAAGCCGCGACCTCGACCGGCTTGAGCCACAGGTCCGCGGGAGTGAGGTGGGTGCCTGACTGAGAACTGCAGGTGAACAGATGACGGCGCATGATGGCAGATCACAAGCCTTAGCGGTATTTCCACCTAACGGATTTTTTTCACCGTCCAGAAAAGGTCCCATCAGCCCACGCAGCCCGTATCGCTCTGTTACACAAGTTTTACGACTGATAAAACTGTGAGCTAGTGTAACAAAACGCGACAGACAGCAACGCATGCCTTTCAATTTAACGAGCACAGGACCATCTGCTTGTGTACCGATCTTCGACAGTCCCTGCCAATTTGGTCTCTAAAATTCCATGAATATCACTATATTTGAGGGAGATGTAGTTGGGTTGCCTTTGAATTTCCTTTTTGTGCAGCTGTGTTGTGGTGCCAGTACCTCAGTTTGTTGACGAAGCCAAATGACATGAGCCAATGAGGTGGAACATTTTTTTTGATAGAGCAGACAGAGAAAAAAATTCCTTGGGGTTTTTTCGGAGAGAAAATTGTCGCTCTCGCATCATAAAAAACCAAAGCATGCCCGAATTCAAAACGACGGGCAAATTTCAAAAAAGCTCTTAATCTGTTGAGAAAACGTTTCGAAGACCATTGTGCACGTAATATGGGCGCATTCTTTCACATCTGGTCTGGGTTTTTTCAAGCAGCTGTGTTTCTGGTAGAAGCCAAACTTACCTTCCCAGTGGGTACGGTTTGGTTTAAGGTGCACGTTTGAGCTTTAACCCCCACAGCTTGTTTTAAATCCTCAGATCCTCCCCAGGCCCAAATGATATTATTGCTGTAGAATCCTACTTCTGGTCCCAGCTCAGCACGCGTAACCTCCATCCCTCTATAATACGGGACCGGGGGAAATAAGGGATATACATTAGAAGCCATACAAGGGAAAGGAAACATGGATGAAAAAGAAAGTTTATAAAACTAGAAAGACAGTAATAATTATCTAAATACTCCGGTGCCTATCAGCAACAAAACGTGCCATAATTAAAATGTGCATGTGTGCAAATATTGCGAAATGACTGCCTTGAATTTATGCATATATATGTATATTTTTAAGGGTTACAGGCAAGAAATGCCCTTGACCCAATTGTGAAAAAAAACTCAAGGCGTTCAGCGGGATTTGAACCCGCGTAATAGAGTAAGCCTTTACTGGAAGCCAAAGCTCTAACCACTGGTGGTGGTGGTGGTGATTATTATTATTATTCCTTTTCTGTAGCCACCTGCCGAGCGCTCAGTTAGGCGGCGATGCTCCTAGCAGCAGCACCACTTCCAGCGTGGGTCCCCTCAAGTCCTCTGCCTCCTACGCCTGTCCCCGATGTCGAGCTGTCTACTGTGAGCTGCCAACAGAGTGCACCGTGTGCGGCACCACCCTGGTCGCGGCACCGCACCTGGCCCGCGCCTATCACCACCTCTTCCCGTTGCCCACCTTCCGTGAGGAGACTGTGCCGCCGGACAATGCCGGCGAGACTGTCTGCACCAGCTGTGCTGTCGTCCTCAGGCCTAAAGCTCTGGTGAGCTGTGATTTTTTCCTCCCCCCTCCCCCGCTCATCTCAAGCTCTGCCTTTCGTTTATGCCGTGGCTTTTGTCGTACTATATTTTCAGGAGCTACTTACCCGATCTTGCTAGTAGTTGCCTCGTTCATCTTATTTTTCGACGAATCACTTAAATTTACGTCGTCTCTAATCGTTATTCTGCTGTTGCCGGCGGATAGTATGATAGGATCATTGCTTTGCCCGATCCCCCCTCCCTTGTAACACCATTCGCCCTGAGCTGAATTATGGGAAGGGTGATTATTACTGTGTCCTTACCTTACTGGTAATCCAAGCCTTAAACGGCACCCTTATCACAACGTTTCTTTCACTGGAATTTAGCTCAAAACTGCCTGCATTATGAGATATTCCATTTCCTGTGTCCTACCAGGAATCCATGTAAATGCCCCTTCCTAAGAATGCTAAGCATATTATGAACACTTTTCGAGTGTTGTTACAAATGTTTCACGTGCACATTTTTCAACCATAACAACGTAAAAGGATTTTTAGAAGACGCTCTAGCAGAAGTATGTCCTTATTGAACATGGGTGTCCGCAAAGGTGGGATACCTATTTCCACCTCCAACCTTTGTCCTCATTGCTAGGTACCGCTTTCAAAACCTGCTCGGATATCATTACATTCTTGGCCTCAAGCCCCAGCTTTACTGGCACAAACTCTTGACGGTTTTATCTGAAAAGTTCTCTTTCAGAATGAAATCTCGTCCCCACAGTTTTCATTCAGACACATGTCACCCAAAAATATGTACAGGACGTTGTAGAGGCTGGCCAAACTGTAACCATTGTATCTTGTTTAGTAGACTTACGTGCAATCGCTCCCTCCAGTCTCCCTAAACTTCTTATACTAGTCGGCTGTTGAACGATCAATTGAATTTTCCCTTGAATTGCCACGGCTTCCATATCCACTGAACTGTGACTTCGGCCGTACGCAGACTTCAAAATCTTGCAAATTATTGTGCGTTATGTGTCAAAATCAGGTTGTATTGAGTTGCCCCGTCAGTTGGCAATCTTTCAGGTTAAAATCATCAAACGTGTCATGAGAAGAACCGCTCTGATGGCCTCAGTTGCTCTTTTCCTTCTTCTCTGCGCTAGTAGTCTGTTCGAACCCATAATCCGAGTGATGGCGAAACTACAGTTTGGCGCATAATTCGTGTAGCATGCCGAAGTTTGCATTAACGCATGTGCGAAAACGTAGAAATAATAATGAACGACCTTGGACTTATGTGTTACCTGAACGAAATGTAAGAAATACTAATAGCTTGTTCAAAAAACGAAATTTTCTGAATAGTTCCAAGTTCCGGAGACGTAGAAAATAGCATTAAATTAGAGCAATAAATTTAAATCTTTTCTTAAACTGAATGAACTACCACACCACTTTCTTTATATAAAAAATACTTTCCTCACTCAAAATATTTGAAACATATTGTTCTCATTTAATCACAATTACTTATAGATGAACCTTTGAAGGCCGATACATTTTGAGCGTTTTCATTGTATTCAAGCCTTTTTCAAACAACCCAGCTTCCGTTCGACGTTTATTTCAAAACCTTTGAAATAAGATGTCTATTAAAACTATTTAACGAAAAAAATGAGTTTTGGATATTAGTTTGTTTGAAGATGCCGAATTTATGTGTGTGTTACCTTTTTCCACGGTAATATCAAAGTTAAAGTGGAGGTTTTTCACAAGATTTTTTTAATGAACCTGAAAATGAATGTCGTTATTTGCCTGAAAATGAAAGAATTCACTGTCCTCCTTATAGTGGACTATTCTCCGCCATAGTGGATTACTTCCAGGCTCTGTTCTAAGCTTTCGGATGCAAATAAGTCTCAGAATTTTTAATAAGGTATTGTAATAATTATTTATTCTCTGTCGGTTCCGATTCTAAAGTATGCATAAGAGGAAATTATTCTGTGCAAAAAAGTATATTTCTACACGATTTAGATTTAACAAGGTAATGTATGACCAGTTTTTGATTGCATTCTGAATATTTGATGCGGTAAAACCAAATGCACTCAAAAAGTTTTTACTGCATGCTGTGGCAAAATCTTCACAGTTTTGTGGAAAAATTTAACAACTAAAATTTATCCTTGTTTGTGAAAAGTAAATGTGATTTCCTAAACTTGGACTCACTTGTGTCTGAAAATCTCGGACAACATTTTCCGGTTCTGTAAGATATGTTTTACACTGTTTTACTTGTTTTCCAGTTCTTCCATAGTATATCGCATATTAATAAAAAGTTTGATAGCTTAGGAAATTCCTTCGATATGAGACTTGTCCCAATTTTCGCAAAATTACTGCTCATTACCCTTAATAAACCGAACAAAAAAGACGATTTTCTTAACTAAAACACTTTGTTAGGATTAAATCCACTCAGTGGATCAAAATTACATGACAAAATATATACTAAATTAACAATTCAATTGTTGTCCTGACCGTTGCAAGACTTCGTAGGTATCCTGTAAGCTGTCGTGACATCACGCGACGTCTAATGCGTGCCACTTGTACATACAGCAGTGATTAAGGCCTGACGCTGCCCATCAGCACTACCCAGACTAACGCGCGCTTTGTCGTACGCCAATGCAGCCTTTAGTTTGCGGCTGACGCAAGAGCTTCGCGGGCAGTTTGGGAGGGGGCGGGGGTTGGGAGAGAAGGCAGTAACTCAGCAGCATTAGAAGAGATTATAAAGGGCTAAAAAGCCTGTCATGCGTTGCTGCTGCTGCTGCTGGTTCACCTAACGCTGGGCTTTTTTATTTTCAGTTCTACAGGTGTCCCCGGTGTTCTAACATCTTCTGTCCGGATTGTGATAACTTCCTGCACGATTCTGTGCACTCCTGCCCAACCTGCGTGCCCTGATGCCAGCCCTGAGCCCCGCCAAGGCTTCTATGCATTTCCTCCAAGAGGCTATCCCTATGCCAGCAGGAAGTAATAATAATAATTGTCTATGCTTGCAGTTGGTTTTTCTTTTGAAGAGAAATTCCTCGTTTGCATCGTCTGCTTAAACACGCTGGGTCTGCGCAGAGGGGGGAACCGGAACGCTCCGAGGTTGTTTACAATCTGAAATGCCATTGTTTCGTCTTTCTTGACTTCTCTTAGATTCTGTATCCAACAGGCTTACGTACGTCAAACCTAATGCTAACAACTATCAAGGCAGTAGTGAAATACTAAACGATAGACATTGGACAAACCCCAACAATGCATGCACAAAGTCAAGAGCCAGGGGAGTCATACAATTCGACTGACCCTTTACAAGTGAATAACACAAGTTCAACCGCAGAGTAGGGCGAAACCAGTCTTGGGAGAGCGTGAGTATGTTAGCGGGAAAGGAGGGGTTTCGTGCACAGAGTGGTTCTCGGAGCAGCCGTGGCTAACTGGGTCAAGAGGGGGGGCGGAAACGGACAGCTGACTCCGTCGCTGAGTATCTCCACGGGTCTTTATCTTGTCAAGTCGAAACAAGTGTCTCTTAACGCCGCGGGCGACCGACAGAATTGTTGGAAAAAGTGATTAGAAGCCAAGGGGATGGGTTTAGTACCAGTGTTCATTCGATTGGAAACAATATAAACAGGAGAGGGTGACAGCATTTTTGGAAAACGGGGGAAAGCTTCCATAAGAGGAAAGCAATCATATGTAGGTCGAACAGGATTTCGCTCGAGAAAGGGCGTGAAGAATTTAAAAATTATTCAGCCGGAAATAACCTACATAGTCGTTTTGGAACCTGTCTATGGTCGTTTGATACACACTGATTCTGCTGGAGTCAAGTGGGTCTTTGCATCAGCATCGAGCTGTATGTACTCCTTTACCAAACTTACCTCAACACGGGTGTGTAGAAAAGACCCTGTCTCGAGTTTCCATTATCTAACTGATCTAAACTATGAAAGAGTGTTTCGTCTACATTTTGATTCTTCTTCTGATTCTTGCAAATCCCACCGCATCTTTTAAAGCTAGGGATATGTTTACCACCTGTTTGGATTATAGTCTCACCTGTACAAAAGTGTATACACTCTCCACAACTGGCCTTCCGGTAACTCGATTGTCAAGTCTGGCTTCTAACCGCTCTGTTAAAGGTGTATTTCTGAAGGTAGGTCCTCCTAGCGACCACTTACCCCAGGAACGAATAAAACGGGAATACTGGTAATGGGAGTTTTAGGGATTGGGCCTTTCCCTGGACAAACAAAGAAATTTCTGCAAAAAACATGAGTAAATTACCGCCAGCTTTATTCTCCTGGAGCTATAAATAGTAACAAGATCAAATGGTAGTTTAAAACAATTAACGAAAAGCAAACCAATACCTAAAATGCATTTGAATGACAAAAACCACAATAAAACAAATTTTTGCATGTGGTTGTTGTCACGCGGAGGATTATTACTCATAGCCATACTACGAAATTTTTAATCCAGGGGAATTAAATGACTTATGCTGATAATCTCTCGGATTATAATGTTGCACTGAGGTTATGTTAGATACCTGTTTGGATTCAAGCCTCGCCTGCACAAAAGTTTCCACCGCTCCCAATTCGGTCTTCCGGTCACTTTATTCAGTCAAACCATGTGCTGTTCAAGGAGTTTTTATAGGTTTCGCAGTTGTTATCGTGCTTGCATTTATTTTCGCTCTGGCCTTAGCTACGACTGATGGGCATTACGGGAGAAATTTCTGACAAAGTTCAGTAGATTTCCTGCGTCAGCAAGGTAGCTGACGTCAGTGCGTGACGCCCGGAATAGGCCCATTGGACTCCTTTCAACCCTGAGCGGCGTCGCCATAGTTCTTACTAAGCATCGACATCGCGACAAACTGTCACTTCCTTTTATCCGATTTTTAACTTATTAGAAAAGCAACCTCCCAAAGTTTAAACTTGTACCCTCCACAACCACACTTATGCCGTGAATGCCCACTTGTTGGACTTTCCCTGAACAATGTTTCTTGGGGAGTAATCTGTTGCTGAACATTTTGATTTTCCCAAGGTACAAGTGTTCTTTCCATATTTCCTTCATGTCTCTACCGTGACCTTAAGTTCAGCGTAACGAATGTATCGTACTAGACCCGTTTGCTAGGTCCAACCGCAAAATATGCTTGCGGTGCCAAGATTAAAAAGGCATCAACCAGGATGGATGCATCCTGAAACAGATCGGTGTGCAATTACCCGCTACTATCTATACTCCCGATCGAAAAACGACAAGATGGCGGACTCGTGGCTCGATGGTTAGGTCGTTTCCCTCGGGCCGGAGAGAGGCAAGTTCCAAATTCGAGTGAGACTGCAATGTACGCTGCTACACTGGACTTGGGTATCTCCAGCTGACGACAACAAATAGGCCAGAAAAAGCCTTCCAGGAAGTCCCAGTGTCTTTGTCGGTAATAAATCACACTGTTCACCCTCTTCCCTTGAGTGATTTGCTCGCCCACTTTCGAACACTGGTGAACAGCGTGCTCCCTTTTTAACTAATTCTTACCTTTCGCATGAATAAATCTTTTTTACACGTCGCAAACCGAAGAAGAGCCTTGGCGATGCTAACTACTCAACACAATTAACAAGCCATAAATTAGGATTCATAATTTTCCCTCTCTGAAAGCGAAAGGGGGCTTTTTCACCAGCAGCGTGTTTCAGGCATGTGTGTAAGGAATGGTTGGTCGAATTATTTTCCTTGATTATAAATTTTTCGTAATCTTGCTACTCCCCGATATTCCTTATTGAACAGAAACGGACTAAACAGTCAAAATCTGTGCCCAAACCAGTCATTAAATGCGTATGTGCATACACTTGCAATCTCCAGCCTCTGTATGCACCATTTACTGTCACAACAGCTTTTCAGTTGCAATCTGTTGCTGCATAGCGCAGGTGCAACCGTCGGTAATGTCCACCATGAGCCCCACAACGGGATTGCTGCGGGAGGTTCTGTAAGTTGTGCTCGATATAGCTTATGGTGGTAGTAGATTTGTGTCGTATCTGCCACACTCTCCTGTCTGGCTCCGTCACAATGACCAACTTAACAAAACTGGAGTCAGGAGAGGCTGCAGGTGACTGGCGCGGCGTGAGTCTGCACCCAGGGGTACCACCAGATTTTTCCTGTGGTAGCTCTGCAGCCCGACCCCCTCGAGACGCCACAGAAGAGGTCACTGCGCGTTTTTGGCTTACCTCGGGCTAGGCGCAGTCTGACGTGTCACCCCTCACTGCTGTCAAACGTGCACCGTGCCTCCTCGTCCTTGGCTGAATCCACAGTGGCTTGACTTCAATCTGTCCGATGAAATTCCCGCGTTGGTAGACTTTTAGGGGTCTAAATCGTCAGTGTGATCAGAACACTACAATTATTACGCCCAGTTCCGTACAGGAAGAAGAGGGGTAAAACCAGTAGGAGTTGTTTATTGTGTACAGGAACTCAATGGTGGTCTGAACGCCACCGTGCCCTGCACGCGCGAGCGTCTGTCTGTTAGCGTGCTGTGGACGTTAGTGAATGAACGTCATGCGAGAGTGAGTCACTGGACACTTGATCAACTACTTGGGCAATAGAAGTCTTCGGCACCTGTAATTGGCTGGCCCGGAAGGAGGTAGAGTAGCGAGGTCACGTGCGCTTTGCGGGCATAGCGCCAGCACTACAGACTAGCCTTATTTAGACGTTTGGCCTCAATCCGTTTGGACACACACCTGTAGGCGGTGACTGCCGCTAGACATCACTTTGGACCCGACCCGCCTAGGGAACGGACTACAATCGTCTGAGTCAAGTCTCTTCCTAACTATTTTCCTGATTTTTCTGTGCAGAATACACTTTTCCTACCGCTCTGGCCCTTCCCAAGACTAATCTACCCTTCCAATTAACTGGGCCTGGAAGGTCCCAGCCGTTAGGGTTAAATCTATTAGCCTTTATTCCTCCACCTTCCTATGTTGAACACCTGCAAGGGGTGCGGATCCCCACTATTGTTGACCACGCCATCAACTATCCCCCGCATTGATCTATTGCAAGGCCTGTTGCAGGGGCACAACATGTAGCACAAAAGACGCAAACAACAGCCCTCTTGGTTGGTAGTACTGCCGGCCAAGACAAGGGTGAGCGGAGTGACGATTTCTGGCGTATTAGCCGTCGTCAGTCAGTCATAACCACTCGGGAATCGAAATCGAACAGCGAAAGCCCTCGTAGTTTTGACAGTCAGAATCTCCCGCTTACCACTTTTGCAGTAGCAAACTTAATTGCTCGTTTTCTAAAACACTGTTTGCTGTCAAGCCAAGTAAAATCTGCAAAAACTGTTACTGAGGCAGAAGAACGAAGTGCATTCCCCTGCATAAGACAACTATCAAACATGCGACATAGAGCGTGCGTACTTTTGTGGACACCGTGTATATGTGCATTCATGTTTCGCATTCTGGGGAATTGTTTGCCAAAATTTCCGCAGGGAATGAAAAAGGTTCTGCCCCAGTGCACACAGTCTAATCAAAGGAAATAGATCAGTTAAACAACTGTATAGAGGAAGGAAATAAGAATAATAACGCACAAGAGCGGTTGTGTAAGTCAAAGAAGGGAATGTATATTACCAAGGCAAGTTGAGGCTGGCTACATGGTATTGTATTTGTATTGGTTGGGTTGCTCCTTTGATCCAGTGTACTTTTGTCATATTCATAGGCACCTGGTAGCCAGTTCGGTTAAGCATATGCGTAAATGGCTTTTAAAACGGAAAAATAATCTCCCCTATTCTTACGAAACAACAATGTTTCTTAATAATGCTTTTTATGTTTTGTCTCCAGAACAAAAGCTTAAGAGACCATTCAGTCATCGTTTTAGAGGAGGTCTATTGCGTTTGGACACATCGGGAGGTCACGATGATCGCGGAGACACGTCGGGAAGTCCCCCGTTATCTCGTAGTGTTAGGGCTTATAAGGCTTAACCCTAACGGCTGCGAACTTCCAGAACAGGTTCCTTGGGGGAAGAGGGCGTAGTCTTGGGAAGGCCAGAGTATGAGGAACAATATGTTGTGTACAGAAGAGTAAGGAGGACGTTGCCACTCGGTCTGACGTGGCATTCAACCGTGAGGGCTGCGTGAGAGCGTGGGGTCGTCAGAACGGTCAACGACGCTGCCTGCATTTGCCTCACTCGAGGCGGAATCCCAGGTTTCCGTCAGCGCGTGAATTGTCACAACGACCCCAGAACGGGCTTTGTGTGAGTCAGCCTAGGAATAATCATCGGCCCGGCCAGTCTGGAGGGCGTGTGTGCACCCCAGGCACGTGAGAGCAAAGATTGCGCTCAAATCTGGACATGAACCATTGCGCTGGGTCGAGCGCGACTGGGTGTCCAAGACTGTCGCTACGAGACCTCGTCTGTGGCGTCTCGCGTTAGAAGGAGGTGGGCCGTAGAACCGCTAAAGGTCAATCGTGGGCCCATTGGCAAGGTGGCGCAGGAAGGAGAATTTGTGCCTGAGTTAGCTCTAAGTGATAGTAGACTTGTGCTGCACCTGCCACATTCCCTTCCTCTTCCCCATTAGGGCCCAGTTTTATTAATAAGTCTTGAAGACCGAGGGCAGGACGCATGCAGCTGGAAACGTCCCAAATGTGCCATCAAACCTGACTCGGATTCAACAGAATAGAATGGCATACCGGCCACATTGCGAAGGCGCCATTGCAGTCTGACTCTCATTCCCCCCCCCCCCGTAGTGACCCTCTAACGCCACTTGTGAATCCCAAATCAGCCGCACTACGCTGACTCACCGTGCGATGCCTTGTGGCCCATGCTCTCGCCTCTCTGTAGGTCCATGTCGCGAGTCTTGGCCATTAGTCTCACGAGACCTCGCCAACCAGACTGCATCATTTTCTGATTGGCTACAAAAACAAAGTCCGTCCCGAGCTTCCTGGAATTCTGCGTCCTCACTTCACTTCAGAAGCGCTTCTGTGGCCTGTAGACGTGCACTTGTCTGGTAGTCAAATTTCTCCAGTTATTCTCTATTCCTTCGGTACAGAATAAACTGCTCCTAACAATCTGGCCTCCCATGTCTGCTCTTCTCCTAAGTAACCAGTCCTGGAGATCACAGTTGTAAGGAATTAACCTTCTTAACTTAACCACCTGCGATACACCAGCTGGTCACTTCACGCAAACGCACACTGTGCTGACTGCGACATCTGAGTTCAGTCGCCAGTGGGCAACCTCTGAAACCACAGCGTTGAGCGCAGAATTTAAGGTAACTGTTTGTACAAGGCCATTGGCAGTCTTCATAGAGGGGGAAACAAGGCTTTACCTCAACCTACACTAGTAATCTCCAGTTGTTTAATTTACATGATCCTTTTTCTGTTAACTATCATCTTCGCCCTCCTCTATAGCGATGTTAAGCTTTCCTTGTTATTGATTACACTTCTTGCACTAAATAAGGAACTTGTTGCTTCTACTCATTCATCTATTTTTCTACACCACTTCAACTTGCTGTATGCGCCATATTCGTTAGCTTTGTTCTTTGAAGACGGATTGCTGTTTGGAAGCTGTCCCGGAATTAGTTTGTACATTTAAAGTCTGAAAATACCTCCGACGCATGCTCCATTGTTACCCAGAACACCAGCTCTTGTATCGCCCACCGTGTGACGTCTTTTGCCTGCCAACTGACTCCAACCTACTATCCAATCAGTCCGCACCGAATAAAGTGATCTATCTACTGCCGTATAATTTTTGCACCTTCTACGCGAGGGTCTTTTTTATTTCCGGCTGACCAAGTTTGAAATTCTTCACATTATTTCTTCAGCGAAATTCATGTCCGACTTACATATGATTGTTTCCCTCTTATGAAATCTGCCCACCCCTCCCTCTGAGCCACGGTCCACGTTCCCCTCCTCCCTCGAATGATGCCGCCCTCTTCTGTTGACCCTTTCAATTCGATCGCACACGTGTGCTGATGCTTCGAGTGGCACTTGAATACGTCAACTCCCCCTTTCTCGGGCCTCTACAGAAAATCGGAATAGAGGCAGCAGCTGTTGAGTTAGGTTGACTTGAACTTTCCCTTTCTCAATGACAGATTAAGTTGCCCCATACACGAAACCCTCCCCCCCTTCTCGGGCACTGTTTCAGACCAATCGGATGCTGCATGAACTGCCTCTTGAAGTCATGTAAAAGCTCGGGGCGCCCACTCTCCCACTAACACACACTCTCTCCCAAGACAGGTTTCTCCCTGCGTGGCGGTTGAAAGTGTGTCTTTCCCTTATCTATAGTCGGGCGATCTGTCTGACTTCCTTTGTTCTCGACTGTGTGTTTTCGTGATTGAGGTTTGTACTTCGTGTATCCTTTGCTGTTTGTTAAATTGAACCGTACTACCTTGTTAGTTGTTATCTTTTGGATTTGAGGTACGCTTTACTATTGGATCCAGTGTCAGATGAGTTAAGAACACGAAACAGTCATACTGGATAGGATCTGCTCAGGGTTTAAGCCGCCGCAACCACGTTACAGATAATTCCGGCCAAGTATAAAAATTGACAGGTTTTTAATGACCCTGTAGTGTCTTCCGCCTCCCTTCTTACGCCACACATGAGGGCACGTGATTGCAGTTCTAGGACAGCCCCAAATTCCGCGCGAACGCCTGCCTCGCACGGCTTCTAGCAGGCGCGCACTTGCAGACTGACCGCAATCCGTCTGGTCAACCACCGTTGACAGACTCACACGAAGACTGCTCTTTAGATGCTTATGACGCTTCCTGTGCTCACACACGTCGGACGCTGCCTCGCCCGTGAGCGAATGTGTAGTGACCGCTAGCGGCCACCGTGGGAACCTGTGATCGCTTACTAATCACGCCAAGGTTGCAGTCGCGGTGATGGCCCGCCACATGCACCCTTGTGTGAACGGCCGCACGCTGCCTACCCCCCCCCACACACACTCAATGTAGGGCGCGACCTACTAACACACCCAGTCGCCCCGGCGCCCACGACGGTGCGTCACCTCGCGCGGTCCAACCAATCATCCTCAAGGCAAAGATAGCTTTCCATGGCCGCTCGGATTACTGCCGTTAGACATCACTGTCCCGCTCGGAGGTAGACCTGCACTCGTCCGAGTCAAAACTTCCTAACTACTCTCCAACCTTTCCGTACAGACTACACTATTCCTACCAATCTGGCTCTCCCATGAATGCTCTCTTCTCTTAAGGAGCCAGACCTTGAAGGTCGTAGCCATTAGGGTTAACCTTATTAGCCTTAACATGAGGTGATAAATGCTCGCTCGTCCAACAGAGTACTTCCCCTACCTATTCACCACTTTCTATGAACAGAATACACTATTTCTCCCACTTAGTGTCTCACTTCATAGCCTCCCCTACGCATTCAGACCTGAAGATCGTAGTGGCTAAGGTTTTCTCTACTAGCTTAATACCTGTGATAGATCTCCGCTCGGTCAATTTGCCTTATTCACGAAACTGTGGCTTGGGAAGTTCGGTAACATTACTTGCTTGGTAAATAACCGAAATCGATTAGGCATTTCATTTATCACTAATTGTGTTTTCACGTTAAAAGGAGCCCGTCAAAAATGGAAGACGTACCAGTTATCAATTGCAGATATAAGCGAGGGTTTTAATAGATCATAAGAACTCCCTAACCCCTTCTCACTATACAAAGACTGAATGGGTTCATTCATATGTGTTATGGAGAACAGCGAGGTTATAATAAGCCCATCTGGCCAAATGAATAGGGAGGCCCGGCGTTAACAGCGTCCAGCGGCTCCTTCAGTTGTTATGGGCTTCGGACATGTTCCAGCCTCCCCAACAGTTCCAACTGTGTTCTGGGCTGATGTAGGCACTCTGCCCGGTCCCACCCGGGTACATTGGCTGAAAGTACCCAACAGGCGGAAGACGACATCCTGGCTGCAGAGGCCGAAATCCTGGTGGGCCGCGGGAGGAAGCAGGGGCGAGCAGTCTGGGCACCGGGGGCATCCCAGCCCCCACAAAGGCCGATCCGTTGGTTTGGCAATTACGCGCGGACAGTGTGGACTCAGGGGTTCGCCTGCAGGCGGGACAGGCGCTTCGTATGATATCGGCCTCTGAAACAACTGCCGGTGCCTGCAACATCGGTATTGATATGGGTGTGTACTCATTCAGCGACGAACTCTGCTTGCTCACCTGTCCACTGGTCTGTCTACGGGTGTGCCTACGGCGGCTAGAAGTAGAAGCTTGCTCCCGCCTGCTGGACTTCCCATCGTTCCCGGCTTTGACGTCGGGGGTGTAGGCGTGCGCCAGCTCTTCCTCCAGGGCGTTGATAATTTCGCGAGCACTCTTCAACTTGGAAATTTCTCGGCTCATAAAATTGACATTACCGATGAGCGAGGCATCTGAGGTGCTGGAGGAAGACTCTGAGCTACTTGAAAGCTTTCTTTGGCCACGCTGTTCACTTCGCCGCGTGGGCAACCGTGGCTGCTGCTGGCGCTGCAGACTGGCAAAACCGGTGCTGTTGTTGCTTTCACTGGAAGAAGAAGATCTAACCTCCAGCTCCTGTTCGATTCGTCGCAGGGTGGCTCGCCTGACTGAGCGTGTGTAGGAGCGAGCACAGACTTCTGACTTTTGCCTTTCGCTTTTGGGTTCGATTTTCGGTAGATGAGGCCTGTTGTTGGGGGAATCCGACTGCGATTCGGCATAAGTGCCCGCCTCAGCAACAGTGCTGGTGTCAGAGGTCTCACCGGTTTGCGAAGAGGATGCACGAGTTTCTTCTTGTTGTGAAGAGAGTCCCGATGTTTTGCGCGGGATAACATCATTCATCGGTCCCTCCTTGCCTGAGGTCTCATCTGTAGAGCTCGCACCTATGTGGCTGTTCTGGTCTGATAGGCTTTCTTCCTTCACGCCCGGCTGTTTCTTCTCGTTGGCACTTGACAGCGAAATGTCCTCTATGGATGCTGAATTTTGCTGCAAGGCAGGTGTGGATGGCCATTGGCCGTCTTGACAATCGTCCGGTAACAGCTCGTGCGAGGACCCCATAGTATCGTTTGTCGTCAAACTGTCCTCCGGCGCAGATCTTCTAGGCTTCGACATACACATGTCTGCACCCAAAAAGAAGCGACTAAGCAGGGCAACAAAGTTCGACTTCCTGCTCCTTCCGGACTTTTGAGCCTTCCCCTTTTCCGCCTCCTCCGTATCACCTTCCTTGTCAGGCTTCCTTGTACGACTCTTCGAGTGGACCCACAAGCCCCGCCTGCGGTTGTCCTCCTGTCTCTCCGCTGTCCTGCCCTGCCTCGGTCCCGTCGAGAGAGTCTTTCGATGGTGCACAGTCGCCGCAGACGCTGTTAGCTGAGGCTTGTCCTTGTGGTCTGGTGCAGGAATCGAGAGAACCGCCTCACTGGTAGTCAAAACCGGTGGTGGTGACCAGGATAGGGGGACTGGGTCGGTCGCGGGCAGGAAAAAGTTGTACTCGTACACCCTGGCCTCCAAGTTGCAGACTTCGTAGGGCAGGGCTAGACTGTCGGCCTCTTCTACATCCACCTGAAGTGTCACAGTAGTGGCCTCCTTGTGAGCGATGGGTGTCCAACTGCGAACGGGCACTTCCAGTCTCTCCTCCCTGTCCGACACTGACAGTGGGTCAGCCTCAGTAGGACCCTCAAGGTCAAAAGACTCGCAGTGTGGTGGTGAACCCGCCGCCACCACTTCGGCTTCTTTACATATCTGACGGAGGTGTTTTAAATCGCCAACATTTGAAACTGAGGTGAACTGCCCCCTGCCGACAGCTACAGACGGGTCTAAGAGAGGAACCAGGTAGGAGAGCTCGCAGGTGGCGGTAAGTCGGAGGGTTTCGGCTTCCACCGCCTGACGGCTGCATTCGTTGGAGGTGTTTTGCCCACCGGAAGGTCTGGGAGCGATTTCAGAAAGGGGCACTGACAGGGTGGAGCCTGAGGAGAGGAGATCTACGGACTGAACAAGGACCTCGGCTGTGCCATCGCTCACGTGATGTATGAGGTTGGAAAACAGCGTGCTGTCGTTGCTGAATTCGCCCGGTAGCAGCGGAGCCTCCTCATCTGGCATCGAAGTCCAGGGTCGCAGGCACTCCGAACCCCGTCGAGTTTGGTTGCCGGAAAGGGTATCTCTAGAACGACGGAAATCTTCATCATTCTGATGAAGCCCTCTTGCTAAGTTGAGTGAAACCCGTGAGGACCGTCGCCGCAGGGGCATCTCGGGAACTTCTGCTTGCAGACAGGAAAAACAAACAGGTCGAGTTAAAGCATATACAGCTACCTTGCTACTGCTTCTGGATGAACAATTCAAAGTATTCATCGAAACAGTTTTTATCGGAAATTCGAATACCGCTGGTGAGGTAAGGGGAAAGGGGAGTTAAAGACTGAAGAAAATAATGAAATAGTGATAATCTTGGGTAGATATTTGGTACGATCGTCAGGATAACTTTTTTTCTTCCAGAATTTTTTAAGGTTGTGGGGTTAAGCAGTTTCTCCCTCGGCAAATTCTGCCATTTTCAGATCTATGACCCTGCTGAGAACACGGGAGGCAAGGCCAGTTATGATGTGGGAATGCTGGTTTTGATTATTCAGTAGGTAGGTATGTTTCGTTAGAGTTAGCGACCTTGTAAAGGTGGTATTATCGGAAAGGTAGGTAGAGCATTTTAAGATTAGAGTAAGTGGAATGGTTTGAACCTGTAAGGTTAGGATTAGGGTTAGATTTTAAGATTACAGGTGGGATTGATTAATTTTTAGCACAGGCTTTTAAGGTTAGGGTTAGGCGGTTAAGCTAACGGTTAGGGGTTCAGGTAAGGGTTTTATGATTAGGTTTAAGGACAAAATTTAGGGTTATGATTTGAATATTAGCCTTTAAGATTAAGTCACAGAATGCCGCGTGTCACGGGGTTGAACGCGGTCAGTGCCTGACGACACGAATAACGACTTCGATGCTGACCAACAACTTGCGTTCACTGAATTTTAAGTGTTTTTTCCTTCGCTTGTTTTCCAGGTTTCCCTTATCGCTTTTTATATGGTCTGCTACCATTGTTTTCTTTTCCCAGTCATCGGTGCTTGATTTGTATTCACATCTATTTAGGTTTTTCGGCTGTCTGTAATTTGGCTAATCAACCGATTCCACTTCTTCATCTCTTTAAATGACTCAGGCGAGCACCCACTTGGGGTTGATGTAAGTAAACACGCTAATAGCATCACTGCAATTTTGGCATTTCTGTTTCGTGGCGTATGCCGGAAAACGCTTCTTTTAGCCCCACCCATAAAACGCTTATAAATACCGTTCCCGTACTACAGACATCCTTGATTCTCTTTTTTCAGTGAGACCATTCAGTATTCACTTTAAACCGTGCAACTTTCATAACCTTGCAGAAGTTTGATAATAACTCGAATACCAGTGTGAAAGCACTTAGGAAAACTTAGAAATAATAATGAACAGCAATGGGTATAGTTAAAACTTAAATGAAGAGTATGAAGTACCAAGTGTTCCTTGCTAGGTAATATAGAGTTTTCCCGATAATCCCCAAGTTCCGGAGACGTAAAAAATAGCTATAATTTAGAGCAATAAATGTAAATATTTTATTTATCGTAAAAAGTTTACGTTACCACTTTCTTTATATAAAAAGAGTTTTTCTTTAGTCCTTATTTGTATATATTGCCGCTAGTGGATAGCTATTAATTGAATATCGTCGAATATTGTCTGACATCATTTTCTTCGTTTTCAGTGTCTTCATTGATAAATTGCGCTTCTGTTCGAAGTTTACATCAAAATCTTTTAAATAAGATATATATATAAAGATAATTTACCAAAATAAAGTATTTTGGATATTAGTTCTAATGAAGATGGCCAGTTGGATCATGTTTACAAATGCCTCAAAACAGCAAAACACAGTATCAAGTGTACAGAACGTCCGCAGGATAAGTTGGAGATGCATGCAGTGGAGAACAGGTCCTGAGTAAACAATATTTACATTTTTTTAGTAATCTACATTTTTATCAATAAATTATCAACAACCATTGCTTTGTCGATAATAAGACATGGTGAACTCAGAAAGGTGCAGCTAACTGTCGGTATGTACGGTACTTATGGGCCGAGCTGGATATACGAAACTTCTTCGTTTGTAATAGTGCTCGAAGCTTAGAATTTTCTGCCCCTGGATGTTGTTATTTTCGCTTCTGTAGAAGTCTTTAGGATGAAGCTAGATTGCTATAGCAATACCCACTCAAACACCAGCCGAACTCTGTAGTCTCACCGCAGGCGAAAGTTCCGCCAAGCGGAGCGAAAAGCTCATCTCCCACACATTATGCCGTACAGTTCTTTGTACTGTACATTATCTTTCTCTGTACAGACTTTTTGACAGCTTTCCCTTAATGCGTTCCAAGTTCCGACGCGAAACTCTCTCTCTCTCTCGTGATATTAAATTCGTATGAACTGGAACACACGCATTCCAAGAAATTTTAATTTGAAGATTATATTCTTTGATATAAAAGTTAACTTAAATGAGTGAATTTTTGAGTTTGGTGCCCCAACTCGTCTTCGTACTAACAGGAAACTTGCAATGAACAAATTAAATTTCAATGAAATTTCAAATTTCAAAAATCAATAATTATATGGGGTGAGATATGATTGGTAGGTGCGGCCTCAGTTAGTCTCTGCCGTGCGGCCTCTGTCTCTTCCGTCGTTCTTTGACGTGCTTATAAATACCCTCCAACTCTACGTGCCGGTTGCTGCAGGAATCGTCGGAATGCATGGCCTCAAGTAATTCTCGGCCTTTTCTGGAGGGGCAAACTCCGACGATGCGTGTTTTGTCCAACGCAAAAGTGTGTCCCGTGTCGAGACAATACACAACAAGTTCGAAAAAATGGTCTCGTCTCTTTACGGCCAATTGGTGCTCGTGGATGCGTGTGGAGACGAATCTTCCTGTTTGGCCACAATATACAATATCAAAACCTCTGCATGTGATTTTGTAGATTGCTTCTTTTTTATTGAGGTAGCTGACCCCATCCTAAGGGTGTACTAGCGGGGTGCGTAACTTGCTCATTGCACTTTTCCTGTTAGAAGGCGACTTGGAGCGCCAAACTCGAAAATTCACTCATTAAGGTTACTTTTTATCCCAAAGAACATCTTCTTCAAATGATATTAAATGTTAAAATTATGAACACTCCTACCGGCAGTGCATTCGTGCCGTTTGTTCGACTCAGTTATGTGTTCAAGAATAGAACGTCGAAGAGAGCTCCGCTTGTTTCGTGGTACATCCAGATTTTCCATTTCTGGATCTCCGATTTTGCTGAGCCATTTTCGCAAGAAAAGGCCCACATCAAGATCCACGGATAGTTCTATGTGGTCCGCATCACCGGCAGTCAGTCGACTGGTCATAACCAAGGGGCCCTCATGATGTGCAACTTCAGCGGTGTTCTGATTTTGGTCCACCGTGCGACTGTCTTTGTTTGCAAGCTGAAACACGTGACATTATCAGGCGGGATTTGCAAAACCTTTTGTTTTCCTTTCGTCAAGTTACTTTGAAATGGCTAACCGTTTCCATATTAAAACTTGAAATAGGTTGAAAATACCAAATTTATAATTTACGTCACGTTTAGGACAACAAACCGTCCGCATTCTAACAAACGAAAAATGCAATAAACCATGTTTTCGATTTACACATATTTTTACTGATTTTTCAAAATAGCCGCTCACCACCAAATAGTTCTGGATATTGTTTTTGGATTCGATTTATATGGACAGCACTTGCAAGGTATTTTGGGCTTTTCTCGAGGGGCACCTTGACTGCAACGTTACCGAGCCGGTAAGCTCCCCTTAGTCGTTATAGGCACACGCAAAAGCAAGCTTATCCCATAGGTGAGTCATAACGTGACTCCTATTATTGAACTGTTTCTATTGAAGTTACATTACAATAACACTCAGCTACAGTGCTAGTCAGTAGAAGTAGAAATAGTAGTAGCCGTATCAGTCTCAGCCTCCTTGAGCACATCTTGACACCTACTGAGGGTGAATGAGTGTAGGTAGTTCGTAGTACTCGCGCAAAGTCTACTGTCACTTAAGACTAAGTCAGACGGTGTATTGGCTTGCATTTGATACAGCAGCCCACGCCGGACCCCGTTTAGCTTTCGAGACTCCGGGAAAAGATGGATAGTGTGGTTGGCACCAACTACGTCCGCTATCACTATAATCTACTTTCTGAGGCTTTTCACTTTGTGCACCAACCTGTTTTTACACAGTTCAACAGTCGTTTCTGACTCTACCCACCGTGTGGCTCACAGCAAGGTGGATTTAGATAGAATAAGTAGCGTGCAATTTGTATTGATAGAAGACTTCCACAGCATGTATTGCATTCTCTCCTCCCACGCATATCTGCGCATATTGTCACGACAGAGTCAAGAAGGTGGCTGGTGTGACGTAAGATGTGCATTGCGTTGCATCCCCCGAGTCTAGCCAATAACTTTCGTGGCCGACTGCCAAAGTGCCTCACTGCGATGACTGCCTAGCTTCTCACGACTTCGGACAATGCCCGGCTCCGGTCTAGAGCTATTCTCGTCCGACAGTCACCTGCCTCCTATATATTCTTCATTCCCTCTGTACAGAATAAACTGTATCTCCTACTCCGGCCTTTCACTTCTTACCTCCTCTTAAGGAAAGGGGTCTAAAGATCGCACTGGCTCACGTTTTACTAACTAATATAACCCCATGCGATACTGCACTGCGGCTCTGTCCTCGGGTATTTTCAGGTGCCATTTAGGTTATGAACGGACGGCGACGCCAACTTAATCTTAAACTAGTTTTTCCGGCCTCCTCCCTCTTTTTAATATTTTTCTGCCCGAAGAGAATTTATCGAAAGTATACGTATGCTCGCCAACTGTCCTTCTGAATTTTAAGTTCGTCATGATCTGACGACTGACTGCGAGTGTTCTAGTACACGCCCCGAAGCGGATACAAATATGCTTTATGCGTACTATCATCGAACCAATTTGGCCGCCGCCACCGAGTTCTGCGGCACATGGCGAACAGCACTGTGCTCGCGACGCCTACACTGACAACCCTCGTACGCTGCTCCATGAGCAGAGCTAGAAATACTACTAGTTCAGAAAAACAAATACATATTTGTCCCTAATGTTCTTCCGTGAGTAACATTAGTCGCTGTGCGACTGCTGAGGGACTTCGAGCGTAAGCACCAAGATGCGACGTGAAGAATATGCAGTAGCCCAAATACGCGTGCAGCGCTCAACTTGTCATCTCCCGTGACTGTCAGCACGTACGAACCAATGTCTGCCGGGCCATATCCGATCCGGCCAATGATCTCGCTGGAGGCGCCTCTGAAGACTTCTAAACCATCGGTCGCGGGATCGAATCTCAGAAGTTGCACAACTTGAGGTTGGGTAGGGCTGACTGATGATGCCTAACAAGCCAGAAACGGGCTTTTGGTCTCTTTTGTCATTTCTGGTTGTGTTCTTCGGCTAATATTTGGACCATCCACTAGTACTCGGGGGGAAGAGAGAGTGAGCCCAATAATCCGAACGTTACTACACCATTGTAACGAATCAGGGCATTAAGAGGGAGCGAGAGAGAGGAAGATAGAACGCGCAGTAATTGGTAGGAGGAATACTTCATGAATTAACCAAATTTAAGATCAGCAGTCGAGTAGAAGAAACTGGAATTAAGTAGCGAGTAGATTATATTATCTAAGGAAAGTACAGCGTGAAGTATCCGAGAAAGAGTCAACGGTAGGTATCACCAAGATACGGAAAGAAGCTTTTTAACCTGTAGAAGTTTCGAATGATGTAACAGCTTTGAACTAACTCAGCGTGGAGTTTCCCTTGGTGCAGATGTTCGTTAAAACTAGGTCTCCAAAAGGTCCCGCGTCTGTTTCTTTGTCATTCCCTCGCATTCTCAAGAACTGCCCGGGTTTTCGCTCAGTTGCAAACTGCATGTGCTGTTTTTCCTCTCTAAACTAAATGCATTTTACGTTTCAAGTCGCACGAAAGGGACTTTCAGTGACCCACCTCCGAGTGCACGCGCACTCTTGGCTGCTAGCAAGTGCGCAAGCACCAACGCCTGCCTACCCTAATACGATCGGGCCAATCACTATCAAGACTGACTCACACTGTGACCACCACCACGCTCGCAACCTTCAGATGCGGCCCCTCCCGAGTCTAGACGTATGCTCTTCCGACAATCAGCTCCCTTTAATTCTTCTCTTCCCACTCTAAAACGAGCCTGAAGATCGCAGCGACAACGGTTTTACCCATTATCCTAACCCGCTGTGGTAGTCCCTCGTAAGATTTGCCACATAAAGGAGTAGATGCTAGTGTGCAGGGACTGCCATATGAACTTCCAAGTAACTGTTAAAATTATAAACACTTTTTCGTCCGTGAGCAAAATAACTTGAACTTATTTACCATGCCAGTCGGTATTACTAAATTCACTTGTGTAGCCTTTTAAATGTAATTACAAAAGTCTATAGTCAATATTTCTCCAGTTATCATGTACATCGAAAGAGGAAAATACTGCTCTTACCTTTCTAATATCCGTTGGTTTTATTACGAATCGCATGGAAGCAGACGGTAAAGGCACTTCGCAGGCAGTTTCTCCGTTATGAAGCTTAACGTGTGTAGCAATGCTCATGAGATCTTTCAAGCACAGTCTTTGCTCTAGAATACTTAAACTGCCTCGATGTCCGGGCGGACGAAGCATGGAGTTGTGAGATTCATTCTGCCCAACGTTCGAAAACAGACTGGGCGATATCCTCGTCCGAACAACCTTGACCTGACAACCGCTCACTAACTTCGCCTCGGTACATCTGAGTGAATGCAAAGACTCATAAATTAGGAGACATTCGTTGGCAACAACATCTTCGCCCAGTCTTTCCAGAGAACTAATGTTACAAACCATCAAGACTGGTGGCTGGTGGCAGACTGCTTCATTTTCACATAAATTCAAGGTATTGATTTCGTAAGGGGACGGTCCATAGATATCATACGTTTGTCCCACCGTGGATTCGGGAAATTCCTCTTCGCAGACAAGACTGGGCGTTGAGTGCCAGCTTTTCGCCTGTTGCTGTTCGCACAGAGCCTCCCATGGGCTTTTGGAAAATTCAGAGGGCTCTGAAATAAGACTGGTATTCTCGGATAAACTGTTGTCTGAATTCGGGAGGATTCTGGATGGAACACTGACGGACCTTTGGTTGTACACTTCCCGTACCACCGCCCGGAATACGTTGGTATTCAGTGCGTTGTTGTAGGAGAGGTGATGTGACGCAGTATACGCTATTATGATACCTTGGTTTTCCAGAGGTGGATTTTTCGTTGGTACGCAGGTGCTATGGAATGTGAATGGAATGAATAAGCGTGGTCCGGCACCGTTTTTGCTTAGTTTGAACTGTCGGTAAATATCTGCTGTGAGTCGGTAGAATATCTCAGAAAACCGACCAACTCCGTCACCCTGGCTTTCCACCAGTGGCCAAGACAGAGCATGAAGAGGGGCGCATACTATCGTCTCAAACTTTTGGGGTGATGACCGCACACGGTCATTGGTGACGGACTGAAGAAGCTTCAAGTATTCGATGAGGAAATTAAATTCAGCAACATCGTCGTAGAGCTTGACTAGAGCGCGGACGGTGCTGTTTAATTTAAACGAACACAAAACGCGACCGTTGCCCAAAGGCAACGTGCTCGCCAGTCCGAGGGGCATGAGGCACACAGGACCCTTCAGCACACGGAGTGCGCCGTCCCACGTGGGACCCAATCATCGCGAAGCCCTTTCGGGCGGTTGATGCGATTTGCGGGTCACGTGGTTACAGCACGCATTCAAAATCGATTCAAGCATGTCCGCGCGATTTCGAAAGCCTGTCAGTTGGCCTTCTACTTGAACCCAACTGCTCGGCTAAAGGCCCGATTGTACAAGTCAACCATCGTTTAAAATAAAACAAGGGAGGGTCCTAGCGAAAAGGCGGGATATGACATGCATATTTCATCTACACCAGAAAAGGGCGATTTAGAGGACCTAGATGAAGCTGCAGAGAACGAACGTGAAGAGGGAGGATTTGTTGCGGACCAGGATCGCGTCCCTCCTACATCAGCACGAAGTAAAAGCTTTAGTGCGTCGTCCGACAAGTCGAAGGATCTGCCAATGGACTTGCGAAACCAGTCAAATACAAAAGACCCCGATAAAGACGACGGTGAAGTTATTGATGATTATATACGCCGATTGTGGAAGTTAAAGGAGAGGGGTGGAAAAAAACAAATGTTGACAGAGGATGAAATGACCAGTATCTGTCGCAGCGTTCGCGCCATTTTTCTTTCACAACCGTGCCTACTTGACCTCGGTGGACCCCTTAAAATATGTGGCGATACGCATGGTCAGTATTCTGACCTATTGCACTTATTTGAACTCTGTGGTGGCCCTGAAACAGTAAACTACCTCTTTCTAGGTGATTATGTTGATCGGGGTCGGCACAGTCTGGAAACGATTTCCCTTCTAATGTGCTACAAGCTCAAATACCCAACACGGTTTTTCCTCCTCCGAGGCAACCATGAAAGTCAATCAATCACAAGGATTTACGGTTTCTTTGATGAATGTAAAAGACGCTTCTCGGTGAAACTTTGGCGGACTTTCATAGATGCTTTCTCTTGTATGCCAGTTTGTGCAATAATCGAAAACCAGATATTTTGCTGTCACGGTGGTCTATCCCCAGAGATGTTTACACAAGAACTATCCACGCTAGCCGATCTCAAGCGAAAGATTCGAGAAATCGTGCGGCCCTGTGACGTCCCCGATTGTGGACTTCTCTGTGACATTCTCTGGTCTGACCCCTGGTACATGGAGTCTCTGGCTGAAGGTGAAGAACCAAAGGGTTGGGAGCCAAGCGAAAGAGGTGTCTCCTATATGTTTGGACCGGATGTGGTTGACAAATTCTTGGAGCGATTTAACCTCGATCTTATTGCTCGAGCCCACCAGGTTGTCGAGGATGGCTACGAATTTTACGCAAATCGATCACTCGTCACTATTTTCTCAGCCCCAAATTACTGCGGTGAGTTTGACAATGCCGCTGCAGTTTTCTGCCTGTCTCGTGTGTCCCTGAACTCAGCACCTCCGAATGAGATATCCAACCTTCTCACTGAATCCGCAGCCGCGGAGAGAAATCAGGATGACATGGACTTGGAGGGCAGCTTCCAAATCATTCGGTCTGTTGTTCAGCGACCTAGCCGTGCTTCTTAACTGTTACTAAAGCAATTCAGGATATACGCCGAACGGGCTGGATGCGAGCAAATGAAGAAGTGAAATTTCACACGCACAGGTCTTCAGGGGTGCAGGTTATTCAGCCAAGGATCTATGTGCCAGCGATCAAATTCTACCGCCCCCCTCCCCCTGTGCTCTCCCTCAACGGGCCACAATGTCGCTGCATCCGGCAGGTGTTCGTTTGTGAGCTTTCAGCGTAAAACCCGAACATGTTTGTAGCCAAAACAGGAAGTGATGCGATAAATCTGTTCAGGCTTTGAAGAAACTGTCACAGAATTTGTCAAACTTCCTTCGATTATTTAACTCTAGGCTATAGATTGCAATGAGACGTAGACAGTGCAGGTGGATGGCAAGCACTCGACGTATACGGTCACTCAACGGTGTCGAGAACAGTAGGACAAGTATCTAGGTTTATTGAGAAAATAGAGCACCGGAACCCCTGTAAAACGGGGACTGTGATAAGACTAGCTGTGTCAATAGAGACGAAAATATGAATCCCGGGAACTAATTGAGCAGATTTGATCGATGGGACAAGCTTTTCATTCGGTTGGCGTTTCGAGATTCTTTGTGGATCCATAATTAGAGACACTAGTAGAAGAAAATTAATTTTTGTGGAATCACTACGTAATACCCATTCTATAAGCAATTAGCACTACAAGTAATATAGCTTATATATAACAAAGAAGTTATACCGTACTCCGGACATTGGTAATAGCTAAAAGCCAAGACAGGTGCTTCGTCGGTGTTTATGTAGCTGCATGCCGCAGCCACGAGTGGTTCGAATTCTCAGTGGATCCCTCAGCTTCCTTTGTTCTATTTTAGTATGCAACTCTACGGAATAATCAAGGCAACAATTTCGGAAATTACTAGGTGTATGATCGAAAGTTAAGTGATCGGAACATGACATTTTAGGCTCGGGCCCGAAATCTCAATGATATTTGAGTTGGAGATAATCGATTGCTGTCGAATAATCACGTTATGCCCATTCTACACACAGATAGTACTTCTAGTAGTACAAATTCTAAATGGCACAGACGTTATATCGTACTCCCGATATAGGTACTAGCCAAAAGTCTAGACACGTATTTCGCCGATATTTCTGCTGGTATAGGACGCATTATTGGTCATTATCAGGAGTTCATATACCACATGGAGAACGCCGGGGAACCCACAAAGGAGCCGAACGCCTCGAGTCTGCGTCAGACAACAGCGGAAACATCGGCGAAACAAGTGTCTGGGCTTTTAGCTAGAACCTATGTTGTGAGTACGGTATAACTTCTTTGCCATATACTGCCGTTTGTTTGGGTGGGTCCCAGTAGTACTACTCTAAGGAGTCTCTTAATCTGAAAATTTTCATTCACATCTCTCTTAAGACCTGTCAAAAAGACTATCCGAGAAGTTCACGAACTTTTCCGCACAAACAACGCTGAATAACATGGAAGTTAAACAGCTGATCCAGTAAGCATTACCAAAAAGCTCTGGTAGTTGCGTCTCCGCAAGCCCATGAGTTTCAGTGGGTCTGTACAGGGCGTTTAGGAACTTCTAAGTTCAAGATGTTCCTGTGGGCTTGGATCAGTCAAATTGCCGTTTTACGACAGCTGATATTACATTGAGGAAATCGAAGAATATGCCTTAATTCAGGGAAAGTAGCTGTGATGAACTAGTGAACACCAGTACGCCCTGTACTCCTAGGTATTACGAAATGGTTTATCGTAAGGGGTTAATTTAAATAAAGAGAAAACCCTGGTAGCTGCAATCTTCGGGCCCGGTTCTTTAAGGGCAAGAGAAGACATTTGAGGCCAGAGTGGTAGGAACAGTTTATTGTGTACAGAAATGGCTGGAGAATAGACAGGAGGAAGTTGACTCTCGGACAAGTCGCTAGGGCGCCGGGTCCAGAGTGATGAGAGCGCAGGCAGTAATTGCAGTGTGGTCTTTTCTGAGTCGGCCTTGAAAATGATTGGCCAGACTGGGTTGAGACAAGCAAGAGCACGTGTGTTAGTGTGCCGCGCGCGGAGCGTGTGGCTGTCCTAAGGGTAGGTCAAAACTTGTGATCACGTGACCTCATGCATGACTTGATGCCAAAGGTTGAGTCACTACAGGCTCAATGAGACAGTATATCACAGGGGGTTAGATGAGTTAACCCCTGGCAACTGCGATCTTCAGGCTCAGTTCCTTAAGAAAATAGATAAGTCATGGGAGGCCGGAATGGTAGGAAGAGCATACTCTGTACAGAATGAATATGAGAATAGGCAGTAGAAAATTGACTGTCAGACGACCTCACAAGCGCATGCCAGCGGACGGCGTCTGAAGTGATCTCTGCTCGGCAGTCGTCACAAGAGGTCCTGTGTGCGTCGGCCTGTGATTGGCGGTTCCAGAAACCGAAAGCAGCAATGGTTTCCAAAATGCATTTCGAGTTGAGCTATTCACAGCGAGCGTTCACAAGTACACTTCGTGTGGAGCTAGTCACTAAAAGCAGCTCAAAACTTGGCTTTCACTGTCTGAAGACAGTGGGTTAGACACTTTCATAGCAAGCTCCCTTATCTTTAACTTTAAGGCTTCTCATTAATGTATTTCTGTCTATAATATAAGCTAGCCGTTGACCGGCTGTTGGCAGGGCTCGAAAGCAAACCTCGTAGCAGAAAGGAACGAGTGAGTTCCGTAACCTATTTGTGAGTGCCTGTCTTATATTGTCTATGATTCTAATTGAGACTGGCAAGGCAAGGAGCCCGTGGTTAGAGCATTTGACTCCTCACTAACAAGGCCGCGGGTTCGAACCTCGGGGGTGACTACCCCTGGGGTTGCGTATGACTGGCTGATGACGACTAATAAGTCCAAAATGACCGCATCAGTTTCCCTTGTCTTTGTCGGTAATGTATTTCTTTTTTATTAATATAAATTCGGGACAATATGGCCAATAAAGTCCTCGTGACATGCAGACCCAACGGGGAACTTAGCAAGACGGTCCAAATAATAAAACTCAAGTTCCCAAATACTATAGCAACCACCCGGTTACGCATAAATGTGGCTCTTACAATGGGGCAAAATTCACGGCAGTGTAACAGAGGAAAAAAGTATGCGAAGTCCGGCATCTTCGGGACCAACTGGCAAGAAATTGAGACTCGAACAGCTTCTTCGGTCACTGTCTCGATATGCGCCCACGTGAAACAAACTGGGGAATACCACCAACGCTGGCATCCCCTATCGCACGGATTCTCGACCCCTTTAATGTCCCATACTCCTAACAATTGAAGTATGTACTTAACTCCCCTGAAGCAATTTTTATAAAAACGAAATCATTGTTAAATAAGCAGGATTTAATAAAAACAAAAAAGCATTGATGAATCTTTTGTTTCTAGAAGTCAAATATGACGACCGAACGTTTTCGATTATTCATCCTCTGGCTAGTATAATAATAAATGGCAGGGTAGTGCTAACAAAGGTTTAAGCAAACAATCAGTGTAAATTAGGAGGAGAGGTGTTAAGGGATCAAAGGGTCAGATTCTAGTCTTAATTAGGGACCAGAGAGGACGAAGGGACTTCGAGCCATCACCCCGTCGTTCCTGTCTCGTGTCTTTTTTATGTTTATTGGATAAGCTTTTCAAATCGTGGCATTTTGTTGATAACAGCAGTTTGCCTATCTGTTTGTGCATCGAAACTCATTCTGAACTTTGTTTTGATTGACAACAGAGCACTCAATACAGACCTGCATATGTATGTCATCAAAAATGGGAAGATCAAATTTAGTACCTGTGATAACCGAGTGGGTTCCTGTGTCAACACCAGCTATGTCCCCCAGTTACGAGTTAGGAAGAGAAGGCAGAGCAGGATAGCAGATAGTACTTTACTGTTACTATTTCTGCTTGTACATCAGCGTTGTTTCCTGTGTGTCCATCAGCTTGTCTTCTGTCGTCGGTCTCGTCGCTACAGCAGAGTCTCGGGTCGTCGACAGCGTCTCCAAAAACAGAGTGGCCGCCTTCAGCGGTAGCAGCATATTTAGGGGCCAGTAGTCATTTTTCCTTATTGGCTTTCCGCGAGTAGCCTCCAAAGGCACCCGTCAGGTGACACAAGCACGTGCATACGTCTTTTCGTGGCCCTTGTCATGCGTGACCTCAGGACCTGGTCAGCGGTGGTCTCACGTTTTCCGTCTTTGTTATCCTGCCTCGGGGACGGCGCGAGTGTTGGGTCCTCCTAGCAGCACCTTTTCACTAAATTTTGGGGATAAACCCACGTCCCAGCGATCGCATTATCTTCTCCTCAACAGCAGCAAGCGTGCGCTTCAAATTGTGGTTCGAATTCCTCGTCCTCCGTGGGAAATACTATTTTCCGGATTTTGGGATTTCAGAACAGCTAGCACTCTGGCCGACACTCCTTATTAGCTATTGGATTCGTTTTCACAACATCCCCAGCCTCAGAAGCCACGGCAGGCACTAGTCAAAACGAGCAACATCTCCGTGACCGCCTTCCGTCAACAATTATCAGGGATCCCAGCTATCTACAAACGGCTGAGTCGTTCCAATATCCTTTCCATACAGTTAATCGCTTTATAAATATTGCATAGAGGTTGAATATCGTTTAACTTTACTTCTATCTATGATGGGGAGCAAAACTAAACGCACAGCGCAACGTGTAAAAAGTCTGCCGCGAGTGGGATTTGAACCCAAAACTCGTGGTTCGCGGGCATCGGTCGTTACCATTAGACCACGAGGGTGCACGGTTTCCACTGATTTAATTCAGGATATAAGCCCAAATCGCAATTTCGAGGGTAGAAACCGCATGGTTGGCGCAACGAAATCGCGCCCTGCTAAAAGGCCTAGAAGTCCTCGGAGCTCAAAAGACACAAAGTACGAAGACCGAGATGGCATATCAGACATGGAACTTTCCAAAGCATTTTCCGTCGTGCAGAAGGATATGGTATGCCTTAAAACGAAAGTCACTTTTGCATATTCTCACGCATGGCTCGATGTCAGAGACGACTGAAAGCCAAGAAAAGGCCAAGGCGAAGAAAACACAGGTTTCTATACTCCATTAGCAAACTACAGCAGAACCAGTAGTGGAACTCGACCTAGTCGAAGAGTCGGAAATCCACGAAAATGTAGAAGACCCGGGAGTCGAACCCTGTACGTTGGGCCAACAGGCAGACGGTGTCACCACTAGACTAACAGATCACGATGAATGGACTGAACATTTGCATACTCAAGGGGTGTCGTGCTTAGCACAGTCCCAAAAACCAAGCAGGCGGTGTCTAAGATACCAGTAAGAATAAGTCTGGTTGCGGCTCCCAAAAAGCCCAAGACGCCACCGACTACCACACAAAAAGGTGGCCTTGGCACAAAAGAGGAGCTGTCGGGTTCTCCCGATTATCAAATGCCGGAGCTTAGGGAACTCACAGCCAAAGTCGAGGTTACCCATACATTGGTTGATCCACTAATAAACCTCATAGCCCGTGATTTAATCGCAGCCAGTGCGTTGTCATACAAGGCATGCCTAAATCTTCTTCGGAGACCCCAAAGAATAGAATTGACCATGATATGGATTTATTCCGCGGATACATTAAACTTCTCCTACATGAAAATTAAGAAATGGTGGTCCTCGTCCTAAAAGCATTTAGGATGGGCCTGAAGAGGGTCCATATACAGACTCGAGTCAACCCAGACCAATAAAATTTATACTCAAGCACGAAGAACAAGCGAAGCTACTGTTGAACAGGAAATCGCAACTACGGAACAAGTACCCAACGGTTTTTTTTTCAGCGAAAGTACTCGCCGGCCGTGAGGCAGAAGTGGAGGGCACTGAAAACCGAACTCCACAGGAGATCCAATGCGGGCGAGAGGAACCTGCGAATAATGAATGGGGAAATCATCACCGCCCAGAGGTAATACCTCGGGAGACAGCCAATGACGCTGAGTTTTACTGACAAAAAGCAGACCAAAACTCAAGCAAATAAAGTAGCTAATTCGCAGACCTTCCGGCTCCCTCGACCCACAAATCGCTCAGAACTCTACGCACAGAGTTTACTTCAGAAGATTGACGAGCTCAAAGTTTGTATAGTTGACCTACAGCCGGATGTCATATCCATTACAGAGACCTGGCTACAGGCCGACGTAATGGATGCTGAAATTGTACCCGGAGAGTACCAAGTTTTTCGTCGGGACCGGATACATAGGAGGGGAGGAGGAATAACAGTGTTTGTCAAGAAAGGCATCATTGTGTCAGAAATCAAAATTGGTTCCTCTCATGATTGTGCAGCGCTATGGCTTAAACTGAAAACGCGTGGTGCACCCACTTAACATTTCATGACTGTCTATAGACCGCCAAGTCAATCTCCAGAGGGTGGCGAGACCTTGTTTGGACTAATGCATGAGCTGGCTCAAAATGAAAATTCGCTGATCACTGGAGATTTTAACGCCCTACTGATTAACTGGGATGAGCTATCAGTTAAGGGTTCTCATGAGTCTTTTAGCTCCAGATTCTTAAAGCTGACGGGGTACCTCTTTCTCTTGCAGAACGTTGGATTCCCAACGAGAATAAAAGAAGCACAAACAGCTAACTGTTTGGACCTCGCATTATCGAAAGACCCGATCGATACAAGCGAAATTATGTCAATCGCCCCTCTTGGAAAGAGTGATCATGTCATGATCCTGTGGGAATATGCTTCAAACACCAATCAACCGAGAAATACGGAGGTTCGGTTAGACTACTGGCGCGGAAATTACGCCGCAATGAGAAATGAACTAGCAGCAATAAATTGGTATGACCTACTAACCGGCAGTCCAGATGCCGACTGGAACACTGTCGGGGATCTTATAAGCGAAGTTATGCACCGAAACTGTCCGCTGAAAAAAGTACAAAAGGCGAGCAGGCCCCACTGGTGAACGCAAGATCTGGAGAGCCAAATAAACCGCAATAACAAACTCTGGAGAAGGAACGCATCAACACGCCAGCCTTCACACTACGAAGAATTACGCCAAAAGCGGAACGAGGTTAGATCAAACATTCGAAAAGCGTGGAAAGACTGCGAAGCGAAATTTATCGAGCGGGCCGTAACGAAGCCAAAGGTGCTCTACAGTTACATCAACAGCAGGCTTAAAAACAGACACAGTTTCAGTACTAAAAGGTGAAAATAATGAGGAAATTATAAACAATCTTAAAAAGGTAGAACGCCTTAGCAAGTTTTTTTCATCTGTCTTCATTGAGGAACTGCATTTTAATCCGACAGACTTCCATGCAGAGAGTAATGGCGGAAACATAGAGGACCTCCGTTTCACAGAAGAAGATGAAAGGAATGAACGTCTTGCGCTTAATGAAGCTAAGTCTCCGGGTCCAGACAAATACCAGCAAAGGTACTGGAAGAGCTGGCTTCGGAACTTTCCAGACCGCTTACGCACATTTTTCAATTGTCCTTTGATCGAGGCCTCCTCCCATCCGATTGGAAAGTTGCGAACATATACCCTATTCACAAGGGTGGATCCAGAACCAGCGCGAACAACTGTCGACCAGTGAGCCTAACTTGCATCTGCTGTAAAGTTATGGAAAGGATCATCAAAAAGGCCACTATGCAGTTCCTCGAAGAAAAAGACTTCTTTGATGGTGCCCAACACGGGTTTCCAGGAAAAAACTCCTGCCTGACCAATGTGCTTTATTCTATGGAGCAGTGGTCCAAGTCATTAGACGAAAATACCCCCATAGATGTTGTTTACATAGACTTTAAAAAAGCCTTCGATAGTGCCCCTCACCAACGGCTACTCTACAATGTTGGCAAATCCGGGATAAGGGGCAATTTACTAAAGTGGGTAGGAGATTTTCTCATAGGCCGATCGCAGTCCGTGTGCGTCGGAAACGCAAAATCTTCTTCAGTGCCAGTTGCGAGTGAAGTGCCTCAGGGCTCCGTTCTTGGGCCACTATTGTTCCTCATCTACGTCAACGACTGTAGGCATGGACTGGTCAGTAATTAAGTCTTGTTTGCAGATGATATTAAGACATGGCAACCCATCAGAAACGCTTATGATTAACAAACTCTGCAAGAAGGACTTGACCGCCTAGTTGAATGGTCCAAAAACTGATTAATGCGGTCTAACTTTGAGAAGTGTGTCACATTGCGGCTCAAGACGAAGAAAGTGAGCGCGACGGATGACTCACACAACTACGTACTCGATGGAAGGTGCTTGTCGAACGCCAATGAACAAAAAGATCTGGGTATGGCTATTGTGCCATCCCTGAAGCCGTCTTTACAGTGTGCTAGGGCTGCCAAGAGGGCGAACAGTGTTCTGTTTGCCATTAAGCGAACTTTTGTTGACATAGACAAAAAACTATTCGGCAAAATCTATGGAAAATTTATTCGCTCACATCTGAAGTATGGCGTTCAGGCGTGGCGACCATGGATGCACAAAGATAACCAGATGCTGGAAAGAATTCAGCGAAGGCCAACGAAAATTGTGAAGGGCCTGAAGTCTTTATCTTATGAATTTGCACTAGAAGCACTTAATGTTTTCCCCCTTGAGCATAGACAAATCCGCAGCAACCTCATACAGACGTACCGCCTCGTGAGGAATCGGGAGTGTGCCCTGAAGTTTGATGACTTCTTCGCCTTCGCCACTTCAACCAACCTCCGTGGGAATTCCCTCAAACTGCGGGGTCCGCAAACAGTCGTTCTCACAACGAGTCATCGGTGCCTGGAACGGACTGCCCGAAGAGATCGTAATTGCGAACTCCACAGATGCGTTTAAACGGAAACTGGATGAACATCTACTTAACACTTGCCGTTCATATGTACAAGGAAGCAGGAATAATTAACGCCCCGAAAATACCTATATATAAAACTTTACATTTGTATATGCTACTCACTATTTTACAGTAACACATTTTATGTTGGATATATTAAGTACGCAAGAGGCTATTCTGACTGCTCACGCACACACGTTAAAATTTGTACGTCTATGCATGTTACTCACTGTTTATAGTGACATATTTTATGTTGGATATTTCATGCATACTGCTTTCAATAGGGTCTTCAAAGGCATTGCCTACTACCCTTAATATATTTAACTATACTGAACTTTATTTGATTGTCGAGCATCACTATTTTTCAAAGTATTGCTTTCAAACAGTATTTCAAGAACACGATTTGTGCTCATGTGGCTAAAGGAGGGGAGAATGTGGTAGACGAGGAGCAAATATAGAACCGCATTTTTAATTTCAGCTCAAGTCCCCGTCCTTGTGCCGCCCTCTTATGTGGCACACGGTGGACCTTGTCGAAACTGACGGTCGAACTGTCACATATTTAATTGCACTGTCTTAGCAAAAGCTCTGATTGGAAGCTCTGTTATACGAAATTAAGTGTTCGTTACTATCCTCAATGTGTATATACTTCTTGGACACTGCATCATCGATTAGAAACGCTTTAATTGATAACTGCTCTAGTGCGTTGCAAAGTAGCTTGCAACACTTACCCAGTCTGTGAATCCTGCTTATTAATGAGCTGACGTCCCTAAAAACGAATTTACAGACGGCAAAACGATGCATCTAAAAGCGGATCGAATACATTTGCATTTTTGAAACGAAGACGACTCGATCGCTGGGACGTTGCGAGCTCCGTCGCGGATTCATCAACATCATGTCATTGACATGGCACCCTTGGTATTATGGCGAAAACCGCGATGGGCTCTCCCTGACATGATTCAAACACTCTTAGCACAGGCCATCAGCTTCGAATATACTCTGCACCCCCCCCCTCCCCCGGGCGACACTTTTTCTCCTTAAATCTCTCAAATGGCATTCAAACCCCTAGACTTCTGAACAATGCCTGAGGAGTTTTTTCACTGTCGGCCCTCAAATTTCTGGCAACGCCACTGTTCTGAAATGTTCTGCAGATCAAATGCATTGAAAAAACTGTACCAATAGGGAGTTCAAAGGTATTTACCTATATTTACCTCAATAAAAACCTGACCTGACCTGACCTGACATTTCTTCTCTTTTCGCCTTGCGTGCTGCAGTTTAGTGAGACGGAAGGTGTAATACTCAAAGTGCCATGCAGTCTGCGATTGATATTGTCAGTCTTCTCTTTTGCAATGTCTTCGCCCTTCTTTTTGACCACGGACGTGTTCTCAACAGCCACTCCGACTGGCTACTCACAATCGTTGTGTAGGAGGCTGTCATCGGCTCGCCATGATGCCGTCATTTTCACAAAAGGAACTCTAGGCTTGCTGAGTTGTCTCTTAAAGCACGTCAACCTCACTTGAGTACTTATTGTTTTTTTCCTTCAGTGTTTTCTTGTCCTGCTCCTCCTCCTCCTCCCTTATTATTTATAACGGTAATTGCTGCCTTCGTTCAGCATGTTGTTTGCCTCTTCCCTTACCCTGGATCTTGTTAGGACTGATCAAGTGCCTGATCAAGTGCTACCAAAATTTGGAGGCTTTCCCGAGGCGTCGAGCCTAGCCAAGTATCTTTGTTTGTTAGCTCTGACCGCAAACAGGCGATGACTGTCCACGCGAGATGACCTTAACCTCTGGAGAGGAAACAGATGCACGCGCTTGCTCACGCGCACCACTGGTCGTAGTTGTCTTAATGCGCCAATCAGGCTACAGGCGAACGCGCACTTGACACTCTCTTATAAGACACTGCCCCTTTGACAAAAGGGGAGTTGCAACAGCGGACGCAGGACACACTAGTCCGCTCCCAATGCCGGGGCCTGCCCCCGAGGCGGGGCAAAAATCGCGCTGTAGATCAACCAGCGGCAACAGCCACCCGAGACAGCTCCTTCGGGTTTTGTGCACAATAAACACTCCTCCGGGTTGATTCCAGAATTATGTTCTTCTTATTGTCTTCTTCCTTGGGGATTTCAACAGGGCGTAATTCGACGGTGACACACGTCATATGTCACCGTTTTAACACTAGCGACGCTGAACTCGTTAAAACAGATCTTCCCCTCATTCTCTCTCCTTGCCCACCCTCATCTTCCCTCTCCACCTCTTAAGATTTTACCTTTCCTTGCTCTTTTTAATTTTTCCTCTCCCATCTTTCCTCTTATCTAGCTTCAGTCTACTAACACTTAAAACTACTGAGAAGAATAAAAAGACTCGATCGCTGGGACAATATGTTTATTCGCCTGACGTTTCAAAATCCGTCCAGGGTTCATCATCAGAGACATGAGTAGCAGAACTTAAAACTTCAACTTAAAACTACTTCACGCGTAATTCACCGTCCCTGCGCCAACATGCTGCGGGGCACACAGTGGATCTCATCGAAACTGACGGTCAAACTGTAACCTTGTTTGTTTACCTACTGGCGACCAGTTCGACTGATCGGGCTCGAATCTCGGAGGTTCGAACCCTTGAGATTGGGCATGACTGGCTGATGACAGTTAACAAGCCGGAAATGACCATTTCGGTTTCCTTTTGCTTTGTCGGAACCATTCCATCCTTTCCCACTAGTCGCCTGCGCAGGCTCTAAGTGTGAGCTCCAGGGCGAAATGGAACTTAATTGTTCCACTACCAGATCGGCGATGCTCATATATTTGTAGGACCGTATAGCTAACTAAAGCTCAAGTTGAGGTCCTTGCGTCGCCCTGTTATGGGGCACACAGCGGACCACCTCGAAACCGACAGTCAAACTGTCACACTGTTTGTTTATCTACCAGTGACCAGTTCGAGTAAATATCACTCTGCTTAGGAAAACTTCTGCTGCGCACGCTGGAAACTCCCCAGCCGCCAGATTACGTGGGGACAAACACCCTTATTAAAACAACAGCAATCCAGCCCCATGTCATCTGCTGTCTCCTATTATTGTGGGCCATTTTAGGTGAAAACTGTCCAGAAGTTCAGCGCGTAGCCCACTAAGTTAAAACTAAAAAGAAACCTGGCAGGGAACTATAGAGGGGTGCCTAGAAGGCCAATATGTACAATAACCGCTTACTTACAAATTTTAAGCAGGGATGAATTTGCACGATCGTCCAATTTTTCGCGCGCCTGTCGTTGGTCCAGTAGGGATTGGTGATGATATTGAACAGTAGAGGGCTCCTCGGAAGGCCAACGTGTACAATAACCGCTTAAGTCAGTTTATTAGGCAAACTGACTTTTCAAATTAACCATGAGAATAACCGCTTACTTACTAATTTTAAGATGGGTGAATTTCCACAATCTTCAATTTTTGCTCGCCCGCCGTTAATCCAGTTGGGGGTGGTGCTGCTATTGCAAAAATGCACCTCAGTGAACTCACCCAAGGTCAGGGAACACCTCCCCCCCAACATACACGCGCTCGCCGTTGGTCCAGCAGGGGTTAGTGATGATATTAAAATGTACCTCAGTGACCTTGTCCAAGGTCAACGAACACCCCCAACTTAAACGCGTATGCTTCTTAATTTACATGATTATTGCGCTCTAATTTGTCCCCCAATATGCCCACCCCCATTCTACCTCGTAAACCAAGGTGCTCGTATTGGAGTTGAGCGCACTTCGCGCGCACTGTGGGGATCTCACAATAGTTCCTTAACAGAAATTCAATGTTAGCACCCAAGGGCGTCATGTTTCTGCAGTAGATTGTTTAGCTGATAGAATGTCTTGGTATATATAACGAAGTTAATTGCGCGCGAAATTACTCCATTCGGCAGGTCCCCAATTTTTACTGCAGTAACCTACGTACCATAAGGAAAACAAGACAAAGGTTGGTTGAAAAATTCGTTCTTACTACTGTAGTCGCCGGTTATTAAGCCCACGGTTAATAGGCCAAGCCGCTTATTAAGCCCAAATCAGCCTGGGACGGAATTTTACATAGCGAAATCCGCCGGCTAATAAGCCCAGTCGCCGGTTACATAGCCCAGTTGGCCAACAGGATAGTGAGATTCTCAACTCTCTGAGTGCGCACAGATGAGAGCTGCACTCAACACTGCAACGCGGTCTACAGGCATCAGATTTCACAAAATTCGACGATTTCGGGTGCACACTCTCCCTACATACACGCGTTCGCAGTTGGTCAAACGGGAGTTAGCGATGATAGTAAAGTCCATTTCAGTGTCTTCTCTCAAGGTTTGAGTACGCGACCCGACTTGTCTTGGCAATTTTTATTTTGCAGAAATGTTGCAAACTTAGTTGTTCCCTGAAATGCCCCGCCTGTTCTCTCCCGTAAAATCATGTGCCCGTGAGCATGAGGAGCGCGCTTCACGCATTCCCCAGGCGGCCCCACAAGGAAACCTTACCGTTGTTTCTAGTAAACAGCATTTTGCGCCTCAAGTAAACCTAATGAACAAAATCAACAACCTCTAATGTGTGCTAGATCCCCCACTCAAATTTTAATCTTAACATTTCATCGGATATACAGTCTATGGTACGCATAACTGGGTGACGAAATATAAATAAGTTTGGAGGTACGCAGATAAAAAATATTGAGCTCATGCAACCAGCGGAGAAGAGCGATAAAAAGTTAGACTTGTTCCTGTACAGCCAGGCGATCACACCACCTAATTTTTTTACTTTCTGGAGGGGAAAAAACAGGATAAAGTCATAAAAAGTAATAAAATGTACAAACTAAATGTACAAGTTCCAGGATGTCAGGCGACGGGGGGGGTGGCGCAATTCTAGAAGTCTAAAAAAGTCAGTTTTTCCTCTTTTTCTTGGTCTTGGCAGAACCACCATTGTCCTCCTTTGCCTTATTCTCTTCCGCCTCCGCGATGACAGCCTCTGTGGTTTCAGCACGCGCGGGACAGTACTTGGAGTACTCCATTGTGTACTCGCCCTTTCCCTCAGTCAGACTCCGCAGCTCGCTGGCGTACCCAAACATCTCATTCAGGGGAACCTGAAAGAGTACGGTGAATGGAGATGCGTTAGAGGGATACA
>JAYGXS010000003.1:66703746-66724511 GCA_036362985.1 Ligula intestinalis | reverse complement strand
AGAAGAAGAAGAAGAAGAAGAAGAAGAAGAAGAAGAAGAAGAAGAAGCAGAAGAAGACAAAGAAGAAGATAAGTATGCTACTCGTGATTAGTGAGTAGTCGTGTATGCCTACTATTTTCACCTAACTGTTGGTTGCTCATCTTCCGCCCGCAATCACGGTTACGTCCACTGCTTACATTTTTTTACTCTATCGATGCATTTTCCGTCACTGTGGCATCAACAGTTAGCAAACACAAACTCATTCGGTGAACACTGATATGACCTCTAAATAACAGCATGTTCTATTGGCGTACATGGAAGTTCTGAGCGACTGCAGACAGTTAAAGCGCGATTTAGTGACAAAAGCAAAATAAAATAAAAGACAAATCTAAATATGGGAATGGTTTTTGCAGGGTACGCAGCAGAAACCTACCTCCGCTACAACTCGGGCATAGCTGTCGCTCAAGTCGGTGTCGATGATGACACCGTTCCGACGTGTAACCGAGCTCAGCAACTGGCCATGAAACTCGATGGGTGCGGAGCATTCAACCAACATAACAGGCTCTAGGATGGCCCATTTTCCGCGTTCAAAGACTACAAGGGAGATGAACGACCAATCATTATCAATAATTATAGGAAAATGGGGGCATAAAGAGGAACAAAGAGCATTGCGCACAAGGGCAGAGTAGGTAGCTAACAGAACAAAATTGGGCAGTAGTTGTACGATTCCAGTAGGACATAAAATAATCATAGCGACATAGAAAAAATGCATTAACTGCCGAGTGCGTATGCGCGTGTGGAGAGATAAAAGGTGCCTGATGAGGGGCAGTTTCTTTGACGGTAGTTAACGCAGTTGCTAAACCTGTTCCCTGGACCTACACCCAGCCGGCTGTGAAGCGTCTCTGGTTTGAGCCGCAGTCGAGTTGTCGGATCAGCCGTGATCTCAAGTTGCGTCAACCGCCTGCGTCATTGCCTGTAAAGTAAGGCCGTGCAACGCATGACAGCAGGATGGGGGTGGGACACGTTACGGCTGTACACTCACTTCCCCGTTCGTTGATGCAGTAAGGTGGCGGTGGCGTGACGATAGTAGACAGTGCTGTGTCGCAGATAAATTGAATTGCCTCCTAAAATCATATAAAAGCATCCCTACGCCCCCTCTCACACCAATACGCAAGGCTTTCCCAGGACTAGTTTCGCCCTGCGTGGCGTTGTTATTGAACTTGTGTTGTTCCCTTGTATAAAGACAGGCGAGTTGGCCAATTCCCTTCACTCTTGACGTTGTGTATCCATTGTTGAGGTTTGTACACTTTTCATCCTTTAGTATTTTTGCTTAACAGTGTCGTACTGCCTTAATAGATTTTATAATTGGGTTTGACGTACGCGTGACTGCTTGATACAGTCAGAGAAGTCAAGAAGACGAAACGCAACCCCTAGAAGCTTCGTTACCCAGAGCCCTGTTAGGAGAGACCTAACGGGTAGCATAGAGGGGGCAAGTAGCCGCGCCGACAGTAGGCTATCGATCGGCCTACACGCGAGCGAATGCACCGTGCCAGACAATCAATAAATAATTTAAATTTCAAGCTAAATTCTGTCACTGAGTCACCAGCCAATCCTACCGGCTGATTGGCTCGATGGAAATCATGTTGCACGCGTTTGTTCTTCTAAATATGTTGTACCTCTGACACTAAAAGACTTCTGCTGTTGCACACTTCTTGTCGTGTTCTTCCTTCGTGGACTCACACAAGGCGTTATTGGGCGGTGATATCTCGGTTTGAGTTTCCGTTACAACAGGCTCATAGAATTTTCAGCACACACAAATCGACAATGCCAGACCGTAGAACGCTGAGAGCGTTCACTGATCACGTTTAAAAAAACATACTCGTTAGGGCGGTGTCTTGGGGACCAATCTGGTGCACTGCGAGGAGCCACAACGCGGCTAGTAATACAGACATGTGGGTAGCCGATAGAGGCTCGGAGCTTCCTTTTGGCCGATGAATGAAACGGAGAATGCTGGTTCTAAGGACGCAAATGCAACAAGGCCTGGGCCTGCTTGCTTTCAAATGAGACAAAGTGGCAGAGATTGTGTGAAAGTTCGAGGCACTGAGCCAACAAGCATTGTCAACCGATGTTATCGCGTTGTCGAGCCCCGATCACCCACTACTGTTACCAATTTTGAGACAGGCCTCCGCCGCCTTCAGTCAGCGCAGAACGCTGCCCTCCACTAAATCACGGATTGCTATAACATGCCGCCTAACGACCATCTTCATGTGGAGGCCTCTGTCCTGCCGGTCACCTCTCACAACGCACTCTGAGGCCAGCATTTTTGGTGGACCTGTTCACAACCCGGCCATCCAAATCGCTATTGTTGCCCCACTCCTGAACTCAGCCGCAGCGTTTGGCCGTCAATTAGAGCTTGCCAAAAGGAAGCTGTCGTCTCGTGTCTCTCAGATTTACCCGTTGATGGCTCTGCCATTATGATAGGCTTCCAGCGTCTTCACCAGAGAGCTGTTGTCGAAGCAAAACTAAGGTGCAATCCTACGATCCTTTCGAGCGACTATCCACCTCCGATTGCGGCCTCGGAACAACCACTCCCGAGAGTCACTCGGCTACTCAATGCCCAGCCGCCAGTATCAACGCCGGCTCGACCCCGGGAACTACAGCAGACGCGTCTTCGACCGCGTTCCCACCTGCCCTCAGGGCGGCCAAGGTCTGCTAAACCAAACCTCCCTATGGTGGATCCATCTCTTCTCCTCTCCATCTGTTTTTTTATGACAGAGCAGCCCCTCCTGACTATGCTGCTCCGACTACTTCTCCTCCTCGCCGCCGGGATTGAGGCCCACTTGGCGGGGTTCCGGATCCAACAAGGGCTACTTGCCTACCTGCCGGCTTGACCCGTCTACAGCCGACAGCTGTCCCGATTGCGGCGTCTCTCCGCATGACTGTCAGCATTTTTTCGCCTGCAGTTCCCGCCCAGGCACCCAACTCGCCCCCGTGGGCCCTCGGCTCAAGTCAGTTAACGTCGCGGTTTTTCTCCGACTTCCAACTATAACCAATTGGGATTCCGGCGGGGACTCTTGATCTAACAAGGGCTACGACACACACTACTTCAGTGATTGCATATTACTCCTTGTAGCAGAACTCCACAGGTGAAATATGGTTGCTGCATGCAAGGGGCTATATGAATCACCACTCACCCTGTTTCACGGCGCCTTCAGCGGCCAGCTGGAAGGACCAATCACTGCTGTCCACTGAGTGGTGAGCACCGTCTTGCAGGCGAAAGCGCACACCGACCACCTTGGCACCGCACAAACAACCACCTTTTTCGCAGATATTGCGGAACCCGGTCTCAATGGCGGGGATGTAGTTTTTGGGGATGTTGGTGCCCACTGTCTCGTCTGAGAACTGTACTTGAGTATTCATCTCCGCCGGTAGGGGCTCGAGGATACCGATCACACGGCCAAATTGGCCGGCACCACCCGACTGCTTTTTGTGCAAGTAGTCAAACCTGGAGGAGAGGAAGGACAGAAAATGGATGGACAGCTCAACTTCACTGCGAATATTAAGAGCCTGAGGGCGAGAAAAGGAAGTTAAATTCGAAGTAACCTAGCTAAAAGCGGTAAATGGGGGAAATGGAAGTGTCAGTCGTAGTTCAATTTCCGAATAAATCAGTTATTTGACAGACAAACTTGCAGTACAGCCAAGCTTCTAAATAAGCCCACTTTGAATTTGGAAAAATAAAAAACTCTGACAGGTTGAGCAGATAATCGGTATAGTAACGACCAGTAGAGGTAGGGATACGTTGTCAGGAATTACCCCGGGCCCACCGACTGACAGTGATCAAGAGAATAGAAGGAGAGTGGTCGAATGGATCTAACGACGATTATGGAGAAGAGGGTGTCTACAAAGATACCCATTAAGTGGCTATTTGGAATTGGAGCAGCCAAGTTTCTCTCTCCCAAATGCATTTGATACTGTTTCGCCCTGAACAGTGTACTTTGTAATTTTCGCTACAGACGCTAACTACTTATTCGCGTTTATCCGTACTTATCGATGACACGGTTTATTGGCAACGCCAACATGCTTTAGAAGTCGAGGAAAACGGGGTTAGATCAGATCACCAGAATAGGCACGAATGAAGCTGTAACTGGTTCTTTGTCGACACTGGCCACATGATAAGGCCGGTCATCCAGTTGGTTTAGACGCCAGCAGGAAAAAGTGTCGCTCAATTCAGTTATATTTTCATGTTCATTGGAGCATTTTTCCGTCAACTACTTTATCATCCAAAAGGGGTGCCCCGCCCTTGCTTATTTATATAATTCGTCGGATATGACTGAAGTACACAAGATTGATTAAAGCATATCATGTTAAACCTTTTTTATACAGTTTTAGTTGTTATCGAATAGACTCCACAACTTACTCCACTGGTTCCAGAAGGGTTTCACGGAAAGCTACCTTCGGCTTGCCAAGAATACAGGGTGCATTGTACTCGCGGGCCAAACGCTGAGCATAAATTTCCAGATGAAGTTCACCCATGCCGGAGACAAGAGCCTGTCCACTCTCAACGTCATGTTTCAGCCGGAAAGTTGGATCTTCTTTTGTGAAGCGGGCAAGACCCTTGCTAAAGGCATCGACGTTGTGCTTATCCACCGGTGTGATGGACATGGAAACAACTGACTCGGGAATGAACATTGATTCCTGAGAAAGTATAACACAACAGGCATGAGATTTATAGTCAAAAAAGGGCGCTTACTCTCTTCAGGTAACAAACGCAACATTCGTTGATGAACTTTCACCGATCACTAACAGAACGCAATCGTCTCGCTTTGCCTTGGGGCTCATTTCCTAGCCACGCCAGCGGCTATTAGTTTGGGCAGATGAGCCCGTGGGTCAATGGCTAGAATGTTGGACTTTTGATAAAAAGGTCACGGGTTCAAGCCTCGTGGAGTTGGGTATGACTGGCTGACGAGCCACAAATGGCCGTTCCAATCTCCTTTTTCTTTGCCCGAAATGCTCTTCTGTCAAAACATGGCATTTTTAAAGAAGTGATCGTCCGGCCACTCTTGCGCAGCAAAACGAAGTAAGACCTTAATTTTGCCCCAGAATCGCTTCTGTCCGTTCTTTGTTTTAATTCGCTTTCGCTGATCATTGTCTAATGAGACTAACCCACTCGATCAGGGTTAAAATCCATAGGTCCAAATTTCTGAGTACCTTAGGAAGATAACAAACCGAACCAGTGCAAGGGCTATTACAGTTAGTCAAGTCGAAAACATGTGAGCAAATCAAAATTACGCCTACTGAAATGCATTTAGTACGCATTAAGTATATTTAAAAAGTCATCCGCTACCATTCGTACTGCCAACTGATGATCTAACCACTCTCGGGTGGCAAAACGAAGTACAAACTTAATTTCGTGGAAAAAATCTCCTCTTTCTGTTCCTTTGTTTGAAGTCCCTTTTGTTGATCATCATCTACTGAGACTAACCCACCCGATCGCGAATATTAACTTTGTACAGGAAGTCGGAAGCCGAAGGAAGTAAAATTACGAGCCCTTAACGAACGGATCTTACAGCCTGGGCTCACTGGCCTCTTCGTCAGCATTACAGCCGACTTCTAATAAATCATATCAAATTGGGTTGTGGCTCATTTAAAATAGGAATACGGCTTCTCTAATAGGGTCCAGGAAATGGGAACGCCTCCCCGAGTAATAAAACTGACCCTGTGCATAATTAAAGGAAGTGTCAATATCCCTGTGCCCTAACCTCGATACTAACCTTGATATAAGCCTGAACCGTAGCCTTAACTTTAACCCTTTCCCTAAACTTAAATCTATCTTTACTTTTTCTGGAATATGACGCAGATCAATCTGTATTCCGGGCGGCTCCTGCTTTAATGTCTAGTTTAAGGGTTCATAGAAGACATCCTTACCAAAATACAGTAGTCGACGGTTATTAAGCCCACCTCGGGCGCAGACCAAATTGGGCTTAATAAGCGGCTGGACCTATGAACCGTGGTCTTAGTACAGTAGTCACCGGTTATTAAGCCCACCTCGGGCCCAGATCAAATTGGGCTTAGTGAGCGGCTGGGCTTATTAACCGTGGGCAGGCAGGCAAGTAGCCCTTGTTGGATCCGGAACCCCAACGGGTGGGCCTCAATCCCGGCGGCGAGGAAGAGGAGAAGGAGGAGTCGGAGAAGCATAGTCAGGAGGGGCTGTTCTGTCATAAAAAACAGATGGAGAGGAGAAGAGATGGATCCATCATAGGGAGGTTTGGTGTAGCAGACCTTGGCCGCTCTGAGAGCGGGTGGGAACGCGGTCGAAGACGCGTCTGCTGTGGTTCCCTATTAACCGTGGGCTTAATAACCGGCGACTACTGTACAGTGGTCTACGTGAGAGCATAAAACTATAAGCAAAGTTCAAAAGTAGTAAAAACGGATAGGCGACGTTTGTCCCCTGTCCCTGAATCTGAATTATCAAATTCGCATGAGATGCTCCGAGCCAAACCTAACAAAATGTGCTACCAACGAGTCAGTTTCCAATCCATTTCAAATTCCCGCACCGAAATTGGAAAATCCAGCTTTGTCTACTGGTAGAGATGAAAGCTGAAGTAGAGAGGACCCACCAACTCTGCATGCGCCCAATAAAGACTTGATTCGAAATTCGAAATGCATCAGTGGCGAAGAGGGGTAAGCCAACCTACCATTGAGCACTTTTCCATGGGGGAATTGACGGCCACCAGGGTGTCCCCGGAGGAGCAGTCGACACCGAAGAGGGCCGCAATGTCACCCGCGTAGACTGCTTCGAGGTCTTCGAAGGTGTCCACGTTCATGCGACCGAGCCGAGGAACACGCAGGCGTCTACCTGTACGCGTGTTCTTCAGACTATCACCGCGCTTCAGACAGCCCTGGTAGATACGGGTGTAGGTCAGCTGACCGTAGCGACTGGCCTAGAGAACAGAACAAAAGGGTAAGAGATGTGTATTAAATTGTTTGGCCGTCGACTTGCGCTGCAATAGCTCAGACATATAATACCTCTAGGCAAATTCCTATGCCCACGATCCTACCCGTCTCTCAACATACGTTGTTATCTTCGTCTAGAAAATTTTTGGAATTCTCCATGTCCATCTCCAGCGAAATTATATCAGACCTACATGCGATGGTTCCCTTGAGCCTCTTGACACATTTCCACTCGAATACACACGCGTATCCTGAACAGTCAGGGCTGCAAAAGAGCCATACGAACGCGTCACCTCTTAGCCAACAATAATGTCCTCCTCCTGGTTCAATAAAAGCGGTCTAGATATGCAGCTGTTGCGTCTGGATGACCTGAACACTCTTGACTTAGTTCCCCTTGCAGACAAGATAGCCGCGTCTGTCCCGAGGGCCACTCAAACACTCTCCCTGCCGATATAGTATGGGCCTCTGCACATGACACCCCCTTTTGAGCAACGTTTCACACAAATCGAACGCCACATGAACTGTCGCCAAAGTCACGCAGAAGCAGCGGTCGTCCCCTCTCGCACCACACACGCTCTCCCAGGCCTGGCTTCGCCCTGCAGACGCTTGGCGTTATTGGACATACGTCGTTCCTTCGTCTATAGTCAGAAGACATTTACTCGACTCCCTAGCTCTTGACTACGAGTATCCACTGCTAAGGTTTGTACCTTGTTTATTCTTCACTATTTGTTTAATAGTACCATAATACATCAGTTGTTGTTATCATTGGGATTCAAGATACACGTTACAACTGGATACAAAGTCAAAGGGTGCGAGATACTCGAAACGCACGTAGTTAGACTGTTTGTCCCATATTCCCCACAGCTTTTCTCAACAAATAAACGTGCAAACGTTTTCGCTTGCGATGGTCGAACGGAACGTTGATTCCGAGTCTCTGTTTCGTTGGTTTCGTTTCTAACTTCAAAATTCCCATTGGGCACAGCACCTGCTGGGGCGCTGACCCAATGTAATTGGACCTGGAATATGTTAGCGCGTTAAGGGTACAGAGGAGATATTAGGCTAACTAGTCTTCTTAGAAGACGATATTTACCTCCAGTTTGAATGCAAGACCGAGGAAGGGGCTGTTTGAATCACGCGACGAGTCTAGAAGCACTTTCTGAACCTTCCTAAATGGAAAGGTAAACAAAATGGAACGAAGGGTAAAACAGATGAAAAAGATTTAAATCCAGCTTTCTTGCTGTTAAAAACAAGCTAGGGGAAGATAAAGACTAAATAGACAGTAGGAGTCAAAATAAATAAGACTTTAACAAAACTTTCTAATAGAAAGGTTCAAACGGAATTTTGCTCGAATGAAGTGTTAAGAGTGATGATCAGCAAGGGACCTTTACTGCAGTAGTTTCATACACGAGTCTCCTGCAGTTCAATCGATAATATTTCCATTCACTAAAATTAGTTACGCACGGCAGGAACCCTTACTTCAGCCGGGCTTGACGTTTAAATCGATGCAATTATACCGCACGGGAAATGTTAATGAAAGCTTCATTCTTACAATATTTCTGTAGGTAAGGAAACCTTCTTGAGCGATGGTATTTTAACAGATGACCTATGTTGATGCAAAAATGCAGAATTATTTGTGTGCATTTTTATAGGAGCGCTCTTGTTTCAGAGGTGTTGACATTACATGGTATTTTTTAGAGCGATTCCTTCTTGTGCCCAGCAAATATCGAAAAAACGCCCTGGTCACAGTGCATAATTTGTAAATGACACCGAGTGCTACTAGATTACGCAGGTAGTCGTCTAAGCACTTTTTTATAAATCGATGTATTCTACTCCCTTATGAGTTCAAGAATGCGCAATTTTCTGTAAAATGAATACGCCATATTAACATATTAGTGCAGCATCTCAGAAAACGTTAATCACAGTTATGCCATCATCGAGAATTAATGTGAACAGGCAAAGGTTTTCAGCAGAGTAGATTTTACCAGTGTACTTCAGAAAACTAGCATGATCTCATAAACGTGTTAGTTTGCGGTTATTCTCCTGATCGGTCAGTAAACCGGCCTTACGGATTCAACGGATTGTTTACAAGTTCCTGAACCCATTGCAGACGGAAGTTGCACCGACAACTCTACCGTCCACGTGCCGACTGTATCCACCGTGTGCTTTACAGATGGGCCCAGTGACGCTCAGATAGGGGGGGTGGCTGACACAATTGAAATGTGTGATTTTTGACTTCTTCGTGTACAGTAGATTCCCTACCTCGTGAAATTTCACACAGAATTCTGAAATGCGTTTTCGATTCAAACATATTAATTACGTATGGTTGCATGAATGACGATCGTACAGCCTAACGTCAATATATTTTTGTTACATCAGGATACCGGCTTTTTAATGAGCTTCTTTTTGACAGCTAATTAAAAGGATGTACTGTAAAAAGTGGCTACTTAAGTAGTATGCATTTTCATCATCGATTTTGACTGCCTTTATAAATTCAACTATATTTTATGGAAAACATTAACAAAAAATTATTTCTTGTACTATTTTCGTAGCAAATCGTGTATTCTTTAAATTTTATGCTTAAAGAAGGGGTATCTTTCGGTTTTAAAAGTCGCCAAATTGCCGAATAATTTTTAAACCTACTGACTTCTATACTTGAATTCAAGGTTTACAAACTGCGCGCTGTGTACATCCTGTTTAAGGAAAAGTACGTTATCATCTACGATTTGAGAAAGAAGTCGCATAGTTCTCATAAAATATTGCAACAGATGTGGAATACGTTATAGACAGCATTAATAAATTGATGGATTTGATGTATAATGAATGAACACCTCAGAATCGTACAGAAGCTCATAGTTATAAACTTTTTAAAACCGAAACTAGTAGAATAAATATTTTTTCGTTTATGTTTTCCATAAAATATAGTTGAATTTATAAAGGCAGTTAAAATCGATGATGAAAATTCATACTACTTAAGTAGCCACTTTTTACAGTATATACTTTTAATTAGCTGTCAAAAAGAAGCTCATTAAAAAGCCGGTATCCTGACGTGACAAAAATATATTGACATTAGGCTGTACGATCGTCATACTTACAACCCCACGTAATTAATATGTTTGAATCGAAAACGCATTTCAGAATTCTGGGTGACATTTCATGAGATAGGGAATCTACTGTATGGTGCTAGTGAGTAAATATAGTATAGTATGGCCGGCGGTGGAAGACGCGCACGCGGCTGAATAGGCCTATGCGACGAGGAAAATGTTCGTGGGCAGGTGTACGCCGGTGCTTCTTGCACCTAACAGACTTCCTCCCACGCCATAGCACCCACCTGCTCACACACTACACGTGATGACGCACATTGATGTGGCCAGGATTCGGATTCTAATACGCAGCCGGATGAGCCGCAATGCCAATCGAGTCGCTACTCGCTTGAGGACACAAGCTGATTGGTATGATATTGTAACGCGTTGCTTGCCTTTAATATGCTGCACTAGGTACGCTGATAGATTTTCACTTATGCGCCCTTCTTGGTGTGATCCCACTTGGGGATTCAACAAGGCGCAATTAGACAGGACACCTCGGCGACAGATATTCTCCTAAAAATCCCACAAATGACATTCCATCTTTTGAATTCTGAGCCATCCAGTAGCAGTTTTTTCAATGTCTTATCTTTTTGCTTAGTTACACTTGCTGGCTCGTGTTAACTGACATCACGACATGTGATTGCATTACTTGGAACAAGTGAGTACTCGCCTACAATCATGTAAACGACCTCTTTTGAAATGTTCTGCTATACCGATGCATCACTTCTCTACTGTGTACCAATAGGGAGTTCAAGGAAGTTTGCCTATATTTCCCAGAATAAACTTGACTTGTTTAACATTACAACACTGTCGCTATTGGTGGTCGCGCTGGTGAACAGGGATGGAAAGGTTTTCGGGTGCGCAGGGAGTGTTTTGTGTGTCTATATTCCGCTAAATCCCCCTGCTGTTGACAAAGATGTGGTCGAACCGATGCATGCGGTGAATGAATGTGCGTGGGCAGTGAGCGCAGTGATTACGGATGCGGCGGGTGTATGCCGGGAGTCCTAGCATTGATACGTCCATCTGAAAGTTACAGTAACCTCTTAAGGAGCAGGTGGGGGGAAGGATACTTACTCTCCGCTCTCGTCGAGGGCATAATGTGACATCTCCGTGGGGTTTGGCAGGTAGTCAACGACAGCATCCAGCAGCGGTTGAACGCCCCTGTTTTTCAGCGCGGTACCCACCAGCACTGGCGTAAACCGGTGCTGTAGAGTGGCTCTCCGTATACCAGCCTTCAAGAGGTCGAGCGTGAGCGGCTGCTCAGCTAGGTAGGCCTCGCCGATCGCTTCGTCAGCGTTTGCCAGGCACTCTAACCCCAGGTGCGTGGGTTTTGGGATTCAAAAAAAGGTGCATTAGGAACAGGCATAGATAGAACATGAGACGGAGCCTGTCATCTATAAAGCCTCTTGGAAGGGACACCGGAAAGGGGTGGTTGCGCATAAGGCATGTCAGTGCTAGCTCGCTAACAGTCGAGGTGGTAAATCTATGAATTTTCAAAAGAAATTAGATGATCAGGGGACACGTGACGACTATTAAACAAAACCTAGGCGTCCAGCAGTCACTGGAAGGGCTTGGCAAAAGTGGCTCACGTGTCTGGAGATATGGGGTCTGTTAAGCGGCAGTCTGGCTCAGTGAGTGCTGGTAGCCAGCCTAACGGAGAATTTTAACTTATAGGAGTATTCCGGCGTAGACAAGGCACCGTGATATATCTATTCCGGGATATTGGCCCTCATGAGCCACGGGTAGCCAACTCTAGTGTAGCAGCTGAAATTGCCGCCGCACCCGAGTTTCGAACTCGCGCCTCGCTGGTCAAGAGCAGACGTCCTAACCATTGAGCCATCGAGGTTGATTTCTAGCCGGTTTGCACAAACAAATAAAAATTTTAACTTAAACAGAGACACGGACTGTCACAATCACTCTGGTACACACGTGTGTCTGCGAAAAATATCACCCGCTCCGTCACAAAGCGAGAATTGCATGCTAGAAATGGCATGACAGGAAAAAATGGGGGAGATGTACCTACCGATTAATTCTGCCCGACGATCCCGAGCTTCGAAGGCCATCTCCTTGGGAATATCCTCCGTCCGCACAACGAGTCTGGAAGATGGCATGAGAAAAACAAACAGGAGCCATGGGCACAAGCGAAGGTATACTCGGAACGACCGGCGGAATCGGGATACTGGACGATTCCGATTACAGCAACTATCCTGACACTCATTGCGAATAAATGCAGGCGGTAGGCAGTGAACCCAGAAACGTAGAAGTATCTAGAAAAAGGTCTAGTGCAACCACAAAAGGCATGCTAACTCAAGACAGCCCCCACACCCAAGGAAACATCGCGACTACGTTGTCCTAGGTGGAGTGAACCAGCTGCCCATACAGCAGCTAAAGGGAGGGGGAAGAGTTGGTAAAAAAATGGTGAAAAGGGCTAGTCTGGGAGAAGCAGCAAAGATGCGAAATTCGGATGCACTGTCAACCTGTGTGCTGACTCTACAGAGATAGTGAAAATAGCCGTCGCATTTGGCCTTGCCTCGGCGTCCAGGAGCCCGTTTAGCGCTAAAGATGTAGACATTTAATAAAAGCGTTGCACTACCTTGGAGACTTAAGATATGCTGCAGCAAAAGTAGGCAATCGGCATCCGATATTTTTGTGATTCGGTGTCAGCGCGAATAACTTGACTTCATGCGGTTGCTATTGGACGCAAAACAACGATTGCGTTGTGTGGCTCAATAGATAATATGACTCTATCCACCGTTGGACGCGCACGGTAACCCATGCGTAGGTAAATCGGTAGGCCCCGTCTTTTGGGATCTCCAAAATCCTGGAATTACTTATCTGGGCTCGTCAAAAATCCCGGATAAAGTCAAATAGTGGTAAATATAATATTTACACCTATGATTAGAAGACTTGTGATGAACAAAAGGAGACGACGAGTAACACTATTTGGTAAAAAAAACATGGAATGCCAAAAATTGCCGAATAGGGCTCACCCCTGAGGTTCGTCGAAGTAGACAGCCTTCTCCGCGAGAAGATCGATAATGCCGACGTTATTTGACTCCAGCCCAATGGGGATGTTTAGGAAAGCAGCAGTGAAGCGTAATTTATCGCTGAAAAGAAAACAGAAAGCAGGCTAGTTACATTGGTATAACCTAGACCATGTGTGAACGCTTCTAGCATGTCTTTGGAGTAGAGAATATCAAAATGGTGAAAACTAGAAGTCCTAAAATGCAAGAATCAGTTCTGTGAAGTCAATGAGGACCACAACTACCCCGGTGAGGAACCGATAAATTGTGCGTGAATTGAATGAATAGGAGAGACAAGCTGCCTCCGTCTTTTCCTCCCGCTCCCCATCCTCACCATGCTCCAAGGATGCGGGCGTCGTGGATGATCAAGCACCTGCTCTCGCAATGTTTGCTGATGACATAAAACTTTGGAAGGTCATACGCAACCAAGACGATGAATTAAACCTCCAGGCAAATTTGCACAGACTGGAGCAATGGTCGACCCTTTGGCTCATGCCATTAAATGTGGCCAAATGCAACCTAATGCGCTTTGGTAGAACCAGCACTACGCCTCCGAGGGTGTATTACCTGAATCACACGCCGCTGCCAGAGGTAGAGGCTCAGAAAGACCTGGTTATGTGGTTCACGCCTTCACTGAAGCCATCACTCCACGTCCTGAAAGTGGCTAAATCCGCAATGTCGAGCTTGTATCTAATCAAACGCGCCTTTGCAAAGTTTGACAAAGTTGTATTTGGCAAGGTATTCGGCACGTTCGTGCGACCTCAACTGGAATTTGCCATCCAGGCCTGGAGACCTTGGACAGCCAAAGACAAAAAAACCTCGAAAGTGTACAAAGACGCACAACAAAATTAGTACGAGGCCAAGGGAACCTTCCTTATGAGACGCGATTGGTAAATCTTAACTTGTTTCCTCTGAATTACAGACAGCTACGGGGGGACCTAATCCAGGCATTTCGCATGCTGCGTGGTCAGGATTGCTGCCTCCAAACAAATGGATTCTTTGAGTAGGCCACCACCACTAGGCTGCGAGGACACCCCCCCCCAAATTACGTGTGACTGGGGCAAAAACTTGACTCAACAAAATTATTTTTGTCTAGGAGGGTAATCCAGGCACGGAATGCCCTACCTGCGGAGATTGTCATGTCCTATTCCGTGGATGTTTTTAAGGCAAACCTAGACCGATTTAATGAGTATCTTCGCGATTAAGTACTCCAAATCCAATCACTGAAGTGTTCCGAATCCAAAAATTGAAGCGCTCTACATCCAAATCCTGAAATGCTAGAAATGCTATAAATATATACTAATAGTAATTTGTAAGTAGTAGTATTATTAGTACTTAACCAAATGAGTTTCACTAATTATCTAGCAATGACGTCTCTGTTTACTGTGCGATCTGCGTCGATCGTGTCTGAGGTCGCAGCTACCGCACCAAAGGTCCTAGGCTACTCGGCCCTGTCACACCCTTTCTCGTATCGACCGACTGCTGACGACGTGGCGGGTTCCTCGGCTCTTGGCACGGCAAAGGCGTATCATGGTCGCATCTCCGGTCTTCGGGACGTTTTCATGACTCCGAGGTCTCCTCCTCGTATGGTCCTTCGGATGCTGATATTACTCGTCATGGACGCCATGGCTGCCGTCAACATTCACAGAAGCATCATGCCCCTATCATTTACATACTTTTCCCACGAGCGACAGTTTTTCTCCTAAAAACCACAAAAAATCACATTCCATTTTGAATTATGAGCCAGCCTTAGGAGTTTTTTCACTGTCTGCTCTTCCTCCTCAGTTACACTGCTGGCTCGTGTAAACTGAGTGTGAGTTTATTACTTGAAACAAGCGAGAAGTCGTCTGAAATTGTGTCAACGACTTCTTTGGAATTTTCGGCTATGCCGATGCATTTCTTAAATCCTATGTACCAAGAGGGAGTTCAAAGGCGTTTGCCTATATTTCCTTTAATAAATTTGACTTGACTTGACTTGACTCCAGTATATCACACAGTGATTCAAACAGAAGGGCCATACGCTCAATGACAAATGGAGGCGAATTTAAAGCTTTTAAGCTTGGTGCTTAGATATGGCTGGCTGATGAATGTAACCAATTGGGAAATCGTCATTCTGGCATCTGTATTCGTAAACAATACTTCTCAGGTGTATTGATAGGTGTTTTAGTGTGCTGAATCAGTTATGCAAAATAAGCCGAAAAATGGCACGCCCAGTTTCTCCGTCCTTCCCGGTACATCCATCTCAGTCCTGTGTCAGCTTCTAGGAAGGATGAATACACGAACGCAAAGATAGGCACGATGGAATGAAAGAAGGACAGAATGAAAGAGGACAGATACACCCGCTCTTCACAGAACAATTTAATAAAAACTCCATCGATTGTTGAGTAAACTACAATCGGGCGAACAGACCACCCCCAACCACTGAATTAAGCGGCAGTGCAGCGCGCTACACAGACAAACACAGCGCGTAAGCAATCAGAGTCAGTGTGGCCAAGCAGCATACCTAAAGAAATAATGGCTGGCTGATTCGTGTAATACATCTCTTCCCGGCGACCATCTTCCTCTTGTTCGTCACTTCGCGAGTTGTGTATGGGTCAAAAGAGAGTTTGTCTGCAGAATGTTCAACTTCCAAAACTAGCGTTCCCCTAGTGACTCTTGGTCCCTCAGCTGGTAATTCATTAATTTTCATTAAGAATATCCAAACCACAAACAACTGGCCACTTTTTACATTTTCTGCCCCAAAATGAGGTCCAAGATCATAGAACCTGAACAGGCTAACCTCAAAAAATCAACGATGGACTGAAAATTACCCGCACGATTAAACAAGCCATTTGTACAGAGAACCATTGGTTTCAAAAGGTATCTGCTGGCTGAACACGCACAAGTAAAACTATTGAATTCAGGTGTGAACCTCACTGGCGAGGATATTGAAGAGCTCAGATGGAAATTCTTGACTTACTGCATTTGCTTGAGTACCTTCGTTGGGTTGGAGCCCTGACGATCTATCTTGTTGATGAACGCCACCTTGGGCACGCCATAGCGTCTCATCTGTCTGTCCACAGTCAAGGTTTGACTCTGAACTCCACCAACCGCGCAGAGCACGAGGACGGCACCATCTAGCACACGTAGCGCCCTCTCCACCTCCACAGTGAAGTCCACATGACCGGGTGTGTCGATGAGGTTGATGGTGTGGCCTCGCCAAGAGGTATATGTGGATGCAGACTTGATCGTGATGCCCCGTTGCCGTTCCAGTTCCATGGAATCCATGACAGCGCCAACACCGTCCTTTCCACGAACCTGTTGACAAGCATCGAGCAGAGGGTGGGTCAGTATTATTGTACATCTGAACCCTGGGTTCATAAGGAAATGCTATTGATGCTGAAAAAAGGAGCCAAGCAAAATGCAGAAAGGCATAAGACCACACATGCCAGTTCCTTTTGGTTTTGATGCACATTGACGTTTCACTTCGCCAAATGCCCTCTAATGACAAACTTTGGACTCAAGCACCCAGCCCACATCAATAGTGTCAAATTATAGAAGCTCCCTGCCCAATTTTTTAAGGAAATTGTGGTTAAAGGTTCAAGGCTTGATTAAGGAGTAGATAAGGCGTGTTTAATGCGCGGAAAGTGAACATTATAAAATAAATTAAAGCCGGTGGTAATTGTTTTAGTTAGCTAACTATATTTAAAAGTATCAAGAGATAATAAAATCGACCAACAAAAACTCCTATTGGTTCAGTAAAGGTGGCCTATTGACCAATAAGAATATTGGATAACTCTTATTAAGGAAATGGATGGAAATGCCAAAATTCAACCTACTGAAAAATTGCAAGTAAGTGGTTATTATTAATACGAAGCCTCAAAGGGCCACTCTATGGATCTCCGCCGGTTATTCAAAACGTCTAAGACAGTAATTCACCAAAAATTCATAATTTGATGGAGAAAAATATATTTTCCGGCGTTGTAGGGATAGAAAGTGAACAAACGCTGCTGAGGCCCAAAAAATCACGTTTTTGTTATTTTTCGTACCAACGTGCCGCAACAGCGAACGCCATACACCTTGTGGTATGACACAACGTTGGGATGCAATTTTCCAGAAAAGCCCTAGCTAACCCGATTCTAGGCGACTGCATCAGGTAGCAACGAGAATATCGACTAAAATTCAGCCAAACTCAGCGTACGAGATAACAACTGTGAGGAAATAAAGTCACTATATAAGAGCGCTACAGCAGGTGGAGGACCTATCCCAGCTTATGAACCCAGGATGTCTGGCCTTCTTCGAGGTTGCTAGGGTCGATACATTCACATAGTACTCGATTAAACTCAGAGAACAAAGGGACTTTAAAAAGTTCTCCATATTGGGCAAAGAAACAGAATGGATAAGTACGTCTTTATACACTAAACATGCGGTGTGTTTTTCCAAGATGCTGACGAGAATTGTGTAATGTTCTTAGAAGAAAATATCTACTTCCATTAAATTCAGTAGCAGACAGAAAGTGCTTGATAGTACACAATAAGCATTTTGTTGTTTTTTTTTCCTAGTGTAGCGTTCGGCACAACTCGCCTATCCCAGTCTGAAGATCGAAGAGGGATTAACTGAGGAACGCTGTCTTTTCTATGTCGCTCCCAAAAGATCGTCGGGATTGAGCTTGTTCATCAAGAATATTTGATTAAAGAGACTGAGCGATAGGAAGTTTTCGAAAACTATTGGTTGGGAACTGGCCCCATATTTATCGAAAGTATTTTGATGAAGAGCAGATGTACAGTGATTTTTGTGGACTCAATATACCAGCAGCTCATGGGACATGAAAGGATGTAGAAGCCAGTTTTTTATGGATGACAGTGAGTTACCAAGCAAACGAAGTGCTTAGATGCAAGGGTCTGATGGTTTCGGTTATGTCCACCATGTGCTCTACATCAGAGTGGTGCACGGAATGTGACTTTCGATGCATCTACCTCACTCTCCTCCACTCCTCTACCCACACCCAGTGTCAACACAAAGTCAAGAAGACCAAAACTGGGGCAGGCGCAAAGGTCCACAATTTTCTTCATACGCGGTGTGTTTGTCCTCGCCATCTCGCAAAAATGGATCCAAAACTCCCACATTACTGGCGCCGAAAAACAAAGCACGATATGGTGTTATTCAAAAGAATTATCACCTTCCCGTTGTAGAAAGGAGTCCTAAGCCAAAGCGTAACACAGTATGGTTTACATTTAAAAAGGTAAATACAAAAAATGAAGAGAAAAGCTACCTCATGCATTGATGAAATGCGATTAGTGTAGAACAGGATCCTCTCTGATATCGTCGTTTTTCCGCTATCTATGTGTGCAGAGATGCCAATATTGCGAACCTTAGTAACGTCAAGCGGCTAACGGATGGTAAGTTGAGGAAAAGAGCCTCACCTCTGAAGAACTGGTCAGTTTTCGCAGGCATCTATGGCCGAACCGCAATTTTTTGCACAGTGAAGTCAGATAAAAGGACTTCATTGCCCTTTAGAATTGAACAGCAACTAAAAAAAGAATAATAACACAACTATTGCTAAGCAATGGAGAAAACTAAAATGTAGATTAAATCTGAGTAGCGAAACCAGGAACTGTATAAAAAAAACGAAATTTTACCCTCATCAGTAACATCTCCATCGAAAAGTCGACAAACGATCTTTACCAAGGTGATTCTAAGTGACATCGTCTATTGGGAATAGGGAACAAGACTGGATGCATTAATTCACTTGCAAAGGGGTAAACAATGGAAGTTGTATACGTATTGCCTAGGTTTAACATCAATAACACCAGTTGCTCAGAGAATGGATTGAAATACATTTATCTCCTTTTCTTGCTAATGCCCGTGTCGATTTTGCAGACAAATCAATCTAATTTCTCTGTTGAGTTTCTAGGGCATAGAAGCCACTAAACACAACTTTCTGTTGTATCACAAGATCGTAATCCTTTCATACACTTCTACTTACAGAACAGTTAACGTGTTAGCTACTTCCCAAAACGGACATCACTAAAGCAGACGAAAAGTCACTGGGCGGGTATACAATTCACCTCCACAGTTAGCAAACAAGCCTACCTTTGGAAATTCTAGCAACTAGGTTTCTTATTTAAGTTAAAATGGAATTTCACATGCTTTTCGATATTAAATTTGCCTTCTGATCCATTAAGCGACATTGACTGCGAATTGGGCTCATATCCAAAGGAGATTTAAGTCAAATGCATGGGTGTCTTATTCACCCCATTCTGGAAAGTGAGCGCGTCTAGCCTGATCTTGCTTACGAGAAAGTGCGATTTGCTAGGGTAACTTGGATGTTATTAATATGACTGCTTTTTACTGTGAAACCGATGGCACAATCGTATGCAAAAATAAGATTTGTCAGCAGATTTACCATCATGACCCAGACACTCACTTTTTGTCCATTTTAGGCTAGCCCGTAAAAACAGATCGTGAAGCAACACATATGTTTATGCTTTTTAAAGACGGCTCAACGACTCTGCTAAAACCCTATAACTACTTTGCATTGCGGAAATTTCTGTAAGGACGAAGCATAAAGGGTATTGCACTCATACTTGACACTGACTAACTGGTCATCGTAACACCTACCAGACATTCTAGTTATGGCTATATATACGAATATAAATCAATGCGGCTTAAAACTTGATACTCACTCAGCCCCGCAAAACAAGGCTGTGGATAGTCACTTCGTATCAGGTATAGATGATGATTTTGTGGGAGTAATTTCCTCAACACCACTTAGAGGCTTCCCTGATTGAGTTCCCAGCGGCAATTCACAGAGGAAGGTTCGAAAATACTCGACTAGGACAACGGAGCGACTGATCTTAGCCTCTGACTATTTTTGTTTGCCGCCTTCTGGTGTGACCAGTAGGCCTCCTGCTTTCCTGGTTTTAAATTCCGCTGACTATAAAATTTTTGTAACCGCACAACTAACTAGTTTTTTCGCCAATTGCATCTTATTCCCTGATGTCGTGGCTATCTGAATTACAAAAATTCCGTTTTCCAAAAGGACCAGCGTTTAATGGCACCCCAGACTTGGCCAAATGCTGGTAACGCTCGTTTCTAGGACCCATGGTCGGCGTTGGAGACACAGCAGTCTTCAGTGTAAAACGTTCCACTCCTTTAAGTCAACTAATAATTTGGATTTGAATTCGATGCTTGACAAAGTTCCAGAATAAACGGTGTGTATTTAAAACCGCACTAGGTTTTCCGTGCGTTAAGGCTAAAACATAATCAAATCTAGCCATGAAACTGAAGCCAGAGGTATACAGCCAGAGGCGTGAGCAGTCGCCTCATGGATTATCAGATCACGGAAAGTCGGTTATCAAAGTTATGTGGGTTTTAGTTCTCCACAAAAACGTAAAGGTTAGTTAAGGTCCGGCTCGTTCGCTCAACTGTTCCGTTGCGTTCTGGATGGAAGGTTGTTGTTCACATACGTCATGGATTCTTTTGCTGTTGAAGTTCGCACAACAGTCTGAATGAATTGACAAATATGCGCCGAAATGGCATATCTATTCGCTAAAAATTGCGGTGGTAACGAACACCACTTCTTATCGTATGAGAGGCACTGCTTATGTCCAGTTAGTGAAGTGATCCATCACAAGCGGCATAAAACGGTAGCCTGCCGGCGTGAACGAAAGTGGGCCAGTAATATCGCTGCTAACCCTTTGAAAAGGAAACTGGTCGGTATTGCCTGTAGTGGAGCCTGCATGTGTCG
>JAYGXS010000003.1:66676512-66703646 GCA_036362985.1 Ligula intestinalis | reverse complement strand
AGAATTTTGCATGTGTGGTTCGGTCTCGTTGGACATCTCCAAAACTCATGCGCTAACAATCTGGCAAGCTCAACTGCTGCTTCCCTAGTCACCTCTGCTCCAATTGCGTCGGTCACCATAATCACTGATGATCACAATCCCAGTGTCCAGCGGCCACTAAAAACCGCCGTCTCCGCCGTCTCCGCCACTCCTGTCACTGCCTCCGCGACGCTGACGGCTGCCATCACCCCTTCCAGTCCTGTCACCCATGAGAACAATCGCGACATCTGCCTTGCGAATCTACGGCACAGTCAGTGGCGTACCAACATACAGTAGACATCACTGCCTCCACTGCGCCCATTGCTCTCGTACATTTATCCACCGTATGGGTCTATTCGGCAACATGCCATCTATGATAGCTCCCATATCCAGCCCTCCTATCACTGCTACTGCCAGTAACAGCAGCAACACCCCCGCCTACTCAACGCGGGGTGAACTACCCAAAGTAGTTTTGTGGAACTCTGCGGAAGTATGCTGTTTGTTGATTGGCTACTTCGTTTTGGCTATTTTCGTTGTATTATTGTAGATTGTAGATTGTTTTTGTTTTACTTTTTTCTGTTTGCTTTCAGTTTGAAGTTTGCTCATTGTTATTGTTTTGTTTACTGCTGTAGGTAGGGCGTCCTGGTGAGACCACTTTTGTCCTTGATAAAACTATCCAATAATCATCAAAAAACAACCAAGAATTTCTCAAAAATACTAAAATCACTTTCATCCAATTTGATATTTGCATGTTTCCGCAATAATTTTTAGAAGAAGCGTAATTGGAAAGGCTTTAGAATATTAATCAACAACATTTCTAATTAGAATAAATGAAATAATAACAATCATTCCATAGTGATATAATACAGGGTGTCCCAGAATTAACTGACCCTTTTCATTTGCAAATAAAACGAAAACTTTTAACGCTAGGATATTGAAACTTGATTTATTCGAAAGAAGAACCTTTTTATGCTTTATTAGAACTAGGTTTTGAATATAATTTCTTTGAAATGATGGCCATGGTTGTGTTGAAAACTTAGGGTTCGTTTCTTTGTCGTTTCCATAACGCTCCTTAGTGTATCAGGCGATAGTTGTCTTATTTCAGAACAAATGTTGATTTAAGTTCTTGCAGATTGGTTGGATTTGTTACATAAACCCTTGACTTCAGGTAGCCCCATAAGAAGAAATCGCATGGGGTTAAATCTGGCGAACGAGGGGGCCAAGGAATGTTACCAAATCGTGAAATCAAATGATTTGGAAAGCACTCATTTAACAATGTCATCGTTTCTCTTGCTGTATGGGCCGTGGCTCCATCCTGTTGAAACCAAGTATTGCGTAGGCCATGTCTCTCAATTTCAGGAAGTAGAAATTCGCTTATCATAGTTTGGTATCTTTTGGTATCTTTCACCATTAACTGTTACTGTTGCGCCATCATTATTTTCAAAAAAAGTATGGGCCAATCACATTGGAAGCAGTTATTCCGCACCACACCGTCACACGAAGAGAATGCAGCGGCCTTTCTTGAATTTCTCTTTGATTTTCATCGCACCAAATTCTAGAATTATGGCTTTCGAATAAAATAAGTTTCAATATCCTAGCGTTAATAGTTTTCGTTTTATTAGCAAATCAAAAGGGTCAGTTACTTCTGGGACACCCTGTAGTAAAAGAGAGCCAAAACGAATCAACCAATCAGCAAACAGCACGGTTCCGCAGAATTCCGGAAAACTTTGACGAGTAGTTCATCCCACTCAAGGCCTCCTGGTCACACTGCCACCACACATTTACGGGGTTGGTGACTTGTGAATCCATCAGACGGAGACTGGTGAAAGTATAGGAGTTAAGGCTTAGACGGTTAACCTTAACACCTACAATCTTCGAGGCCCGGTTCCTTAGGCGATAGGAGAAGTCTTGGGAAGGCAAGAGTAGAAGGAAGAGTTTATTGTGTACACAGGACGGAGAATAGATGGAAAGAGTGTTGACTCGCGGACGCCTGCAGTCCGGCTGGTAGGGCGTCAATTCCGGAGTGACTAGAGCATCAGGAATCACCGGCGAATGCTTTGTCCCGGGGGCCAATTGGGCTGCTGATGTCTAGACCAGCGTGTGCGCACGACCTTGAGGTTGGCTAACGCTGGCTAGCCTTAGCGCGGGTTCGCGCTGAGGAGTGTGTGCGCGTCGGTCAAGGACAGTTAGCGCCTAGCCTAGCAGTGGGCGCGTAGGCAGGCTAAAGGCGCCATGCATCAGCGATTGGTCTTGGGCTGCAAGTGGCTGCAACAAGGCCACTACAAACGAGCGCCTGAAGCCCCACACAAAGCCGCCGTGTCCGTCTCTACCGCCCACGCGACTTCATTCACTGCATGAGCCTATTTGGTCGTACGCACTTCCACGAAAAAGTGCGGTAAATTACCATATCATCTCAGAGTCTGTCCACCAATGCATGCAACACACTACCCCCATCACCACCACCACCACCACCAACTACCGGTATCTGTCACGTTATTGTAGCTCGCGATTAACGACTTAAGACCATGTGGACCATTGAATCCATTCTCAATATAAGTTGGTTTAATTTAAACGTTGTAACATAGGAGGGGCAAATGCATTAAGGTCAATACAGATCCAATTCAACCTTTACTTCCTCACCATGAAAGATCGAACGCACTCTTGCCTCTTTCACCTTCGTTGGCGACGACATCCATATTGTGTCCCACAGTAGTGTGGACGCAGGGAGGGCGATTTGCATGTGAGTTAATTTATAATTATATTAGGTTCCACAACACCTATCCTGTAATAGTTCGATCGTCGATTTCGATGAGCTTCATCGCATGCTCAAAGAACAGGGATGGTAACTGTAGTCAGATATAGTGAAAACAGACGCGCAGCCATCTACCACACTCTGAACACTCATCCCGGTTGAACCGGTGACAAGAGATGACCGAGCAGGAATCAGGCGTAAGCCGCTTTCTCCAATGCAGGCCAGAAACAGCACCTAACGTAGTCTTAAGTGACAGAAGCCTTTTGCGCTGGCACTACTCTACTACCAACCCTCACTCACTTTCAGCAAGTTTCCAAAAAGACTCAAGGAGATCGCGTGTGATATTGCTACTGCTACTACTACTATTTATGCTAATGCTTACTAGCAGTCTAGCTGAGTTATAATAGTGCTGGTACTATTTACTGACGCTAAGAATTGGTCAGAAATGCTGCTGACTAAGGTAATCGCTGCGCTCGTGTTCCCTCGATCTCAACTAGGAGTGGGAACCTGAATTTATGCCATTCCAAGTAAATAGTGGTTTGGGGTCGGTGCAGATAAATGCACGGAACCGAGCCTGAAGGCCACTGCGATAAATGTCCCACTCCATTGAAATTAAACGTATCACACGATTGAATGGATACTGAACCTGCTGATAGGTTTCACTAACTGTGTGTCCGGTATCCATTCCCCTCGCCTTATACAATCACCTGAGGAGGAAGTGGTTAAGATTCCGCGCTTTGATTTAATGGATAACCACAAGGAAACGTGCATAGGAAATTGGCATGACGATCCTATTCTGAATATTGTGGCCTGTCTGACCGACGTTGGAGCGACGGCTTGTGCCTTTATTGCCGATTGAGAAAGCACTGAAAGTCCGACTTCCCGGCTATTCTACCTCGTCCACAGCAGTGCCCATTGACAGTGATCACGAGACCCATGCAGTTTACCACTGGCACTAACCTATGCAGGATCAGAGCTTTAGGAGTGCCTACAGGCAGTTAAAACTTGAAGTATGTATGGAGAAGGGGTCCAATATCCGACCTATCGTATCAAGGCAGCTAGGAGGACAAGTCATGTTACATCTTCACATATTCTGAAAAAAGCCAACCACAATAATGGTCAAAATAAAGCTGGTAAACTTGTTAAGGAGTAGGCTAGCCGTGCGGTGCTGGTACTGAACTGGAAGGAATTTACAAATCTGACAGCCACACACCTTTTCGCCTCCCATGACCGACTAAAAAACGTAAACATGTCCTGAGAATACTCTTGCCTGTCTGAAACTTTAAGCCGGGCGATCTTCAGGAGCAGCTGATCCATAAAGTCAGTGTAACGAAGAAAAATCTATCAGACCACGGCCGACTCGTACAGCCACAATTTCAAATGTATGGTCTACCTAAGATCCAAAAGAATGGGCTGCCAGTTCGCCCGATTTTAGATATGAGAAACTCGCCGTATCATGCAATAGCGAAGTGGTTGGCAGAGAAACTCAAGCCCATACAGCAACAGCTGGCACCAAATAGCTACCAAGATACGTTCCAATTTATCAATGGCATCAAGGACATGAACTTAAACGGCATGATGATGATCTCCCTAGACATCTCATCACTGTTTACAAACGTTCCAGTAACAGAAACAGTCAACTATATCTGCGACTTCGTAATGGCAAATAAAATAGACTTAGGAATACCATCTGACGTATTAAGGGAACTATTACTCAACTGCACATTAAATGTGCAATTCCTTTTTGACAACCAACTATACAGACAAATAGATGGCGTGCTATGGACTCGCCTCTCAGGCCTCTCTTGGCCAACATCTTCATGGGCAAACTGGAAAAATTTCAACTCAACAAGCAGATTCATGAGTTAAAACACTAAAGCCGATATGTCGATGATATCTTCGCCATCGCTCCAGCAGATACTGATGTAAATGCACTTCTACATACTGTTAATAAAGCACACCCCTCCATTAAATTCACCTTGGAGGTGGAGACGGCAGGTTCGCTTCCTTTCTTGGATGTCCTCCTAAGTCGAAGACTTGACGGTAGCATCCGAAGGAGCGTTTACCGAAAGAAAACCTGGTCCGGACGGTATACAAACTTTAACAGTTTTGTACCTATCCAACAGAAGCGTGACTTAGTCCGCTGCTTAACGCAAAGAGCCAGAATAATCTGCTCAGCTGACACTATTGAAATGGAGCTCCAGAAACTCCAGGACGCGCTTCGAGAGAACGGATATCTGGACAGATTCATCATAAAGAACATGATGGAGAAAGGAACAAAGCCCACCACACCCACGGTGGAAAGAAGACGCTATTCCTCAAAAACCCTTTTCAAGGGGATGCAGCAAGCGAACTCTTAAGCAGACGCTTCAAGCAAGCCGTAGCACAAACCTTCCCAGCAGCGAAAATTCGGGTTTTATTTTCAGCCAACCCGATACTGCACGGTGAGGGTAAGGATAAGCTGCCAACTCAGACCACTTATATGTGTATCTACACATTTACATGCTCCTGTGGAGCTGGTTATATCGGTCGCACGAGTAGGCGCTTATCTAAAAGAATGTAGGAACACCTCCCGGCATGGCTAGCCAAAGGCGAGACCAAAAGCATAAACAGTTCTATCCTCGCACACATGTTTGACACTGGACATCGTGTGGACCCAAGCGAAGCCTTTAAGGTGATTTACAAGGTCCCACCAAACTACCCAAAGTCCCTGGGTCAACGTCTGCTGGCAACAGCAGAAGCAACCGCAATCCGATTGAGGAAACCGGATTTGTGTGCACAAAAGAATCTCGTGCAAGCCCCCAACTTGGCATGGCCAGCGATTACCTAACTGGCTGCACAATTCTGCGCTCTGATTGGACCATGCATGAAAAGAAAGACAAACTATCGATTTTCAAATTAAAACATCCTTTGTAACTAGTTGGCCTGATGAGAAGATACTGAAAGCATTCGCTCGCCAAAATTGTTTTCTGAATTTAAATTTTGACAAAGTACAGTCAGCCGCAGCTGCCCAAAAACGTCAGCGAACAAATAAACTCCTTCCGGTAAGCACAACGTGATCAACGCATCTACTCTGCGCACAGATACGGCGCCAACGTATATCGAAAATACCACCGGAGCACAAATCAGGAAGGAGGCAGTTTTCATTGTTAGTTTACTCCACGACCAACTCTTGTCGTTTTGCTATACTAAAATGTTTTTCGTGGCCTGAATACGGCCTTCAGGTCAGGTGTCCTTAATGCCCCATAAGCTCATGCCCTGCAACCGGGTGTGGCACACATTCTTTGCTCACGTGTTTTCTGCTTTGAACCGCGCAGGGTACAGGTAATTAGCACGAACTACGAACTTGCCTGGCCGTTGTACCCCGAACCAGCCCGGTCTTCAGGTTAACCGTCCTTAAGGCCCCATTAGCTCCTGTCCTGCAATCGGGTGTGGTGCACAAACAGCCCAGGTGCTCATGTGTTTAACCTCTCTACTTCCGCTAAACACGTAGTGACATTTCGATCATCAGTCCTTTTTACTCACCTAGAGCGCAATTATGTCCTCATGAAAGTTGGTATTGGATGGAAGATAATGCATTGGTTCAAAATGGTCCTACGTTTTAAAGAGGGGTAGTTACTACAGGCAAATATTCACTATTTTATAAATTCTGCTTAATTTTATGTGCCCCAACACAAGTGTTAGGTCGGCAAAAGTAGCTTATGTGGGCCCACTCAAAAACCGCTGGTCCCAGCATTTTGTCCCGCAAAAACCGTGGTTATGGAGTGTTGGGGTGGGCAAAAAGGATAGGCCGAGAAGGAATTTCTTAGAAGTAAGTGTAAAGTGAGACAAAATGTAGTCGCATTTGTATCCGGCGGCAGTTGGGAGTAAGTTGATCCGCATGTAAATTGACGGTGTACGCGGCGCTCCGCGCCGCGGACTATATTAATTTAATTCGAGAACGGTAAGTTGAAGTAGGCGATCTCCTTACCAACAGTTAACATTTTCGGGAAATTTAAGAAACCTGCAATTTGATAATCGGGTTTTTTTGCAATAAGTTAAATGATAATGCAGATTAGGAAAATTTGCAGATATAAAGCAACAACACTTCTAAATGCAGTAAAACAAAAATGAGTTTAGCATTTATTAAAGTGCATTCCAATGCTTGTCATAATTCCCCACCCATAAAATCCTATATCAACCGTTTTCGCACGAAAACATGAAGAGAGTAGGGATTAATGTGTGGGCCTACATAAGCTGCTGTTGCCAGGATATCAAAGGCCAGACGCGTGCTTCGTTGACTTCTTACCGATGTAAAGCCTAGCTGTGAGCTATTCGGCTCACCACTGTATCTCCCAGTGTTGTTTCTGTGATTCATTATACATAATTCAATTTTGCATGTTAAGCCTTCAGATTGCCCCAGAAATTAATGCGTTACTTTGAAGCAACTTCTTTGAGTAACATTTGACCTGAAATTCCTCAGCAGCAGCACCAGAATAAACATGCATTTTTTACATTCTGTCAACGAGCAGTTATGAACTGTAGTTGTTTGGCAGAACTCCCAACACAAGTTGTTCGGGTATCCTTTGACCCAGTATCCCGCCGTATTACGTACATCAATTCCCAAAGGATAATAACAAATGGTCTAGTAGGGTACTATTAAATAAACAGTGAAGAATTCCCACGCGTAGGTCTCTGCGGTCTTTCCTACTTGAATATCTGCATACTGCGATGACCCGTGTCAGTGATCACATCAGCCGAACTTGGCGGTCATAGTACACGCGGCCCCTAGACGTTCTCCCTAGGATCGATTCGCAGCGGATTGTCAATGATCTGGGCGGATATTTCTGTCGTTGCTGACGAACTCTGCAATCAGCAAGGGGGTATCTGGCCGCATCTTCCGCACTTCGGTGGTGATCGCGGTGACCTCTGCGATGCCCCTTACCCGTTGGACCCTCCCCCCAAGAGCGACAGTTTTTTTTCTCCTAAAGAATCCCAAGGAGTTTTTTCACTGTCTGCTCATTTTTAACTACCTTCAACATCATTAGCTCATGTCAACTGGCCTTGCCGAAAAACTGTGTTATTTCCAGCTGAAAGAGTTTGAAATTCCCCACGTCCATTTCCATTGACTTCTTGCCACAAAAGGCTATTCCCCCGTCTTCTGAACCGCGTGCCCTAGTCCGCTTCCCACAATAATGCTGCCGCTCTCCCCCCGGTTGACCTTTTTGTTTCCACTTGGGTGCACACTGGTGCCAAAACCAGTCCCCGGCCAAGTGGTACTTCAATAATCTTCCTAGCCCCGTTCGGCTGCCTTGTCTTCTTTCCACAATTCTTTCGCCTCCCCCCGCTGCCTCAATTGGACAACTATTTCGACTAGCCAATATGAAGACCCGTGAAGTGACTTTGTGACGGAGAACCAGCTGTCCATTTCCCTTCCCTCCCTCCCTCCCCCCTTCTTGACCAAGTTAGGCACGACTGCTTCGAGAGCCACTAAAACCACCACCCCCTTGCCGGCGCAGTGTCGCCTCTGTACACGAAAATCCGCTTTCGCGCTGGCGTTTCAGACCAATCCGAATGCCACGTGAATTGCCTCCTCTCCCACTAACATACAGACTCTCCCAAGACTGATTTTGCCTTGCGTGGCAGTTGAACTTCCGTTGTTCCCTTTTATAGAGTCAGGCGATTTGGCCGAATCCCTTCGTTCTTGACTTTTTATATCCATTGTTGAGGATTGTACATTGTCGATCCTATACTATTTTGTTTAACAGTGCCGTACTGTCTTGATAGTTGTTAGCATTGGGTTTGACGTACGCGTGACTGTTGGATACAGATTCAGAGAAGTCAAGAAAGACGAAATAACTGAGATATTATTTCGCTGATACCACAACATGCCTGTACAAATAGACAACCCAAAGGTAACCTAGCTACATCCCCCTCAAATATACTGATGCTGAATAAACAATATACCAACTTCAACAGGAGATACGCGTAGTCTCAGACCTGTTTACAATTACCTATGACTAAGGATTCCAGACGGAATCCGAAACGTTAGGAAAATAAAGTCCTTGTTCCAGTGGTCGCATCTTCTTCTTCGGAATAACAAAGTAGTTGGTGTACTACGACGCTTGACTCTAGACAAAGAAACAACGCCTGTTCTATAACGTCACATGTGTGCAGGGCTAGTGTTGACTGCGTCCAGCCACGCCCGATAGTGCGTGTGAGAGAGAGATGGCAGCTGCTTTAATGTGACTGTGGAGCAAGTTCTAGTCGTGTGCGATTGATTTTTGTATCGACCGAAGGGTGCGTTGCGCATAGAGGACTATGGTGGTCCGGAGATCACCCCCCTGCGTTGACACGTTTTCTTTGCTGTCAAGCTGTGAGCCGCCGCCGCCGTCCGCGCGCTCATGGCTAATTCGCTGCAGCGTCCCGTGGGACTCATCGTGCTTTCGGCCGCGAAGCCTTGCGGCTTTGCGTGCTTGCAATATACCCTGGATGCTCTTGTTCGATCTGCCGTAAACGCCGTCCCCTATTCAGTGTGGCCCATTTCCTGATTGGTTGCAGGACAGGTCAGGGGTTGCCTTCAACCCTGTGCAGAGAGACAGAACACAACAACAACAACAACGACAACAACAACAACAACTGTTTTGTCTACTATGAGCCGTTCTTTCCTACAGAGCCCCTTGTTAGCTCCCTTAGTTACAGTACACTGTCCTCTCAATTGGTCTGAATGACTTCTGACGTGGGGAACCTTCTGTTGTCGACTATCACTCCTTTAGACAAGCCTATGCTGCGTTGGCCGAGGGGTGGTGTACCCAAGTGACCCTTGCACAGCCACGACTATTTTGGACGCGTTTGTATGCACAGGCGGGGAGTCAGTCAAGGGTCTTCATGTCAGTGAGTCGGAAGGCGCTCCCTGCGAAGCCTCATGACGTTGGGGCAGTGGGTATTGAATAGGGCAGCCGAACGGCATGGTTAGTTACCCGCCAGACAGATTATAACAATATAAGCGTGACGCCGTTTTCAAGGCCAACAAAGGCATGGAACAATAGCGTGTAGGTCAGACACAATTTCATAGGAGATGGACTTTGAGAATTCCAAAATTGTCCAGCCGAAGATAATATACGTACTAACTAAATAAAGAATTATCCACTTATTTTGCCGATTGATTTCAGCTCATATATCCACAGCAACGTTTAGCTCGAACCTCAAAAGGTTTGCACCAATTAATGTACCCTTTGGCAAGGCGAGGGGAGTGGATACCGGATACAATGGTACGCAAAGCGCAGCGTACACCTTCAATTTAGATGCGGATCAACTTACTCCCAGCTGCCGCCGGACACAAATGCGACTACATTTTGTGTCACTTTACACTTTCTTCTAAGAATTGCCTTCTCAGCCTATCCTATTTCCCCACCCCCAACACTCCATAACCACCGATTTTGCAGGACAAAATGCTGGGACCAGCGGTTTATGTGTGGGCCTACATAAGCTACTTTTCCGACCTAACACTTGTGTTGGGGCACATAAAATTAAGCAGAATTTATAAAATAGTGAATATTTGTCTGTAGTAATTACCCCTCTTTAAAACGTAGGACCATTTTGAACCAATGCATTATCTTCCATCCAATACCAACTTTCATGAGGACATAATTGCGCTCTAGGTGAGTAAAAAGGACTGATGATCGAAATGTCACTACGTGTTTAGCGGAAGTAGAGAGGTTAAACACATGAGCACCTGGGCTGTTTGTGCACCACACCCGATTGCAGGACAGGAGCTAATGGGGCCTTAAGGACGGTTAACCTGAAGACCGTGCTGGTTCGGGGTAAAACGGCCAGGCAATTTTGTAATTCGTGCTAATTACCTGTACCCGTCACGGGTCATAACAGAAAACACGTGAGCAAAGAATCTGTGTGCCACACTCGGTTGCATGGCCCGAGCTTATGGGGCATTAAGGACACCTGACCTGAAGGCCGTATTCAGGCCGCGTTCTCGGTCGCCTGTGCGTGTCTGTCTCTACGTCGCTCCCTCATTCTACCGTTCGCGTGAGGATTCAAGCGACGCCCGATGTGAAATGCGGATGTAAATACGCCACGGGGGTTTGGCGGTGGTGGGGTAAGGGTCGTCGCTTCCAGGTCGTCGCGGCCGCTTGAAAGGTCACCCCCGCCAATGGAGCAAGGGCTACAACCGTGTTTGCACAGCTGCTTCAAATTCACTCACCATAAACCAAGCATCCAAACGCCACCGACACCGTCTCAAGAGGTCAACACCTTGCGTCCTCACACCTCCAAACAAACCTTGAGTCTATGACCACGGGACGACAGTAATTGTCGGACTCATTCCCCTCTCACCCCCTCCCCCCACCCCCATTTCGCTGGTCCCCAATTATGACTAGAATATGCTGCCCATGATCCCTTTACACCCCTTTCCCCCTCTTACCCCTTTGTTACTACTGGATGGGTTGAGCGTAAACCCCTTGACCTACTATCACTTTGACCTCACCTTTACTTGCGCGAAGTTGTCGCGGCCGGTTGAAAGATCGCCCCCCCCCCTCCCTCCACAGCGATGCGGCTAGCTCTTATGTTAGGTTGAATGGCCTACCACATAAATCCCTTCTCTTTCAATCAAACCCTTACAAACTATCATTATGGACAACAGTGATGACGTCAGTATACCTCAAATTGGCACCCGTAAAACAGTAAGTTGTAAAGCCTTCTACTCATATCACTTAATGATTCGGGAACGAACTTTCAACCTACTGTGTCGATTCAAAACGTTGTTCCTGCAATTTACTATTGATATGTTTTTCAAAATGGAAACAGAGCGACTTTTCTATTTTCGCACACACCAGAAAGAACTTCGCGTGGATAACTACATCCACCTTAGAGACAATGTCCTTACTGATGTTGGTGATAATGCTGGTTGCGGTCAACTTTTCATCTTGCCGTCAAGCCACACTGGGTCTCCTCGCTACATGCATGAGAAAACCCAAGATGCGTTGGTTTACGTTAGGCATTATGGTCACCCGGACCTATTCATTACGTTTACCTGCAACACATCGTTGCCTGAAATTACTAATGAGTTGTTCCCCGATGAAAAGCGACAGGATCGCCATGATTTGTCCGTGCGGGTATTCAAGCTTACGTTGAAAACCATGATGAGACTCATCACAAAATTCAAAATTTTCGGTGATGTTCAGTGTCACATGTACACTGTTGAGTGGCAAAAGAGAGGATTGCCCACGCTCAAATTTTGGTCTGGCTGAAGGAAAAATTGCACTCTTCCGATGTCGACAAATTTATATGCGCAGAGTTGCCCGACCGATCCGTTGAATCTTTCCTGATTGAAACGATCAAAACTCAAATGGTGCATGGCCCATGCGGTCAGATAAATCCTAACAGCCCTTGCATGAAGGATGGGAAATGTACCAAGAAATATCCCAAGCGATTTCTAGATGCAAATCAGACTGATGGGGCTGGTTACCCTCTCTATGGAAGGCGACAACCTGAGATTGGCTGATTCGAAGCAGTTATCAATGAAAGGCGAAACGGTGGTGTGGTAATTGATAACCGTTGGGTTGTGCCGTATTGTCCCTTACTGTCAAAAGTATTCAACGCCCACATCAACGTTGAATTTTGCAACTCAGCGAAGTCCATCAAGTACGTCTGCAAAAACATCAACAAAGGATCCGATGCCGCCATGTACTTTCTCAACCACCGTAACAACAAAGATGAGATTACCCAGTATGAAATGGGCAGATACATCAGCAGCAATGAGGCATTCTGGAGAATCTTTGGTTTTGATATCCATAACCGTTTTATGGCCATTGAACACTTAAGCGTCCACCTGGAAAATGGCCAATGGATTTACTTTACGGAAGGATTCCTCTTGGATCAGCTTCAGAATCCTAAAGATGCAACTTTGACTGCTTTCTTCAAATTGTGCCAGCAAGATTAGTTTGCCCAGACACTTTTGTATATTCAGGTCCCCTCATGCTACACATGGAATCGAAACAAGTGGGCCCGACGAAAGGTAGGTATTCCTGTTGACGGACATCCGGGCATCAAGTATGATGTGAAAATGGGCAGAATTTACACTCAACAAGAATGCTTCTACTTACGAATGCTACTCCATGACGGTAAAGGTCCAACATCGTTTGAAGATCTAAGGACGATTGACGGTTTTCTGTGTTCTACCTACAGAGAAGCCTGTGCGAGGCATGGTCTGCTTCAAGATGAGAATCATTGGGAGAACACCATTGCTGAAGCTGTCGTTGCTACGCTCCTTTTCAATCACGACGACTGCTTGCGTTGTTGATCAGAAGTTGCGAGTTGAACTGGCCCTATGATCTATGGTTAAAGTACATAAATGATATCTTGGAAGACTACCAACACCAACTACAGTTGCAAAATGCCCATCTTCCCGTAGACTTCAATGCCGCCATCAACACCATGGCACTCATTCACATTGAAAACACCTTGGTTGAAATGGGTGGAGAGCAACTTTAAAGGCATGGATTTCCTCCTTTTGACAGGAGCATTGGGAATCAGCTTCGAACTGAAATTCAGCGGGAACTTTGCTACAATGTTACCGAGCTGGCAGCATACGTGGCTCTTCAAAAACCAAGGATGCTGGTCGATCAACTTCACGCATTTAACACTATTATTGACAGTGTCCATAACCGCAGTAATGACGACCACGTTTTCTTTTTGGATGCGCCAGGTGGAACTGGCAAAACGTTCGTCATTCAGCTGCTTTTGGCTGAGCTGCGCAAAGAAAGCAAAATTGTTTTGGCTGCGCAAAGAAAGAAAAATTGTTTTGGCTGTTGCATCGGCTGGTATAGCAGCGACGTTACTTCCCCGTGGCCGAACTGCTCCCAGTACCTTCAAGCTTCCTCTAAGGTTACCTGATGATGGCACCGCAACATGCCACGTAAGCAGAGGTATTGGATCATCTGAATTGTTAAAACGGTGCTCAGCTATAATTTGGGACGAGTGTACCATGGCCAACAGAATTGCACTGGAAGCGGTAGACAGAACGCTGCGTGATGTCACAGGAAAAAAAATTCCATTTGGTGGCATCGCAATGGTTTTATCTGGTGATTTCCGCCAGACACTAGCGGTGATTCAAAGGGGTACCAGAGGTGACCAGGTAAAATTCTGCCTAAAATATTCACCGCTATGGTCAACGGTGAAGACATTAAAACTAACGACCAATATGAGAGTTCTCCTGAACAATGCCCACGAAAACGACGGATTCTCCACCAACATCTTGAAGATTGGTGAAGGTAAAATTGACAGCGATGCTTCCGGAAACATCCCTATTAGTTTGGTTGCAAATTTGCTGAGCAGTGACGAAGATCTTAGAGACAAAGTTTTTCCTGATCTCCAAAATAACTTTACCGACGCAGAATGGCTATGCAAACGAGGAATTCTTGCTCCGACCAACAAATTCTTCATTTGCCAAAAGAGGAGAATATACGAGTTCCAGGCAGCAGTTCCGAAGAAGAAGACGATGCGATCACTGGAACAAGGACTTTATTTTCCTGACGTTTCGGATTCCGTCGGGAATCCTTAGTCATAGGTAATCGTAAACAGGTCTGAGACATGCGCAGATAAGCTGACCGATCGGTAGTTATTCGCTGAGACCCGGCTTCCCCCCTTATATAGCGGCGTAATCCTCGCAGATTTCCAATCTACTGGTAAGCATCCGGTTTCGAAGGAGGTTTGGAAGAGCATAGAGAGTGGTTTGACCAACTCATTGGCGAGCCCCTTCAAAATCTTGGCTGGTACGTCGTCGGGACCTGGTGACTTAGATTCTTTACCCTTAAGAGTTCCTTAAGAAAAACAGCCTCGGGGAATTGGACAGTCTCAACTATTGTATCCACTTCGGTGTCGTCGGCGGGGTGATCGTATGCCGTTTCTTTTGTGAAGACTGACCGGAAAATTTTCGAAAGATAATCAGCCTATGCTTCATCATCTATCAAGTCTCTTCCCTCGGATCCTTGTTTTTGGTACTCTGCCTGAGGTAACTGTAAAACAGTTTGGGGTTCACTGTGGCCCGGTTTAGCAAGTCTGCTTCGAAAGCCCGTCTTGTTTTGAGAATAAGACCATTGACCCAGTTTCTCTGAGTTTTGTAGGCACTGAAAGATGCAGGAGTCCTGTCTGCTGGCATTTTTTCCCACAGCTTCCGCTTTTTGTTCACTTCTATTTTTAAGGCCTGTGTAAGCCATCGCAGTCTAGTGGTCACCTTTTTTTGCGAAATTAGACAGTGGTTGTCGATGAGTCTGTGCAATGTGTTCCGGAACGCTTCACAGTCCGCAGTTATGTTTCCAGAAAATAGAGGTTCCCACTCGGCGCGCGTGAGTTCGGTCTTCATTCGACCGAAATCGCCTCGCCAAATATTTCTTCTGGCTGTTGAGGGTCTCTCCGGTATTGAGAGTAACGAATACTCCCATAGCAGTACAACATGGTCGCTTTTACCTAGTGGTGGGAGACATGACACTTAGTTCCGTATAGTTCAGTATATAAAGGGTAGTAGGCAATGCCTTTGAAGACCCTATTGAAGACAGTATGCATGAAATATCCAACATAAAATATGTCACTATAAACAGTGAGTAACATATATAAATGTACAAATTTTAACGTGTGCGTGTGAGCAGTCAGAATAATCTCTTGTGTACATAATAGAATGTGTTACTGTAAAATAGTGAGTAGCATAAACAAATGTAAAGTTTTATCTATAGGTATTTCCGGGGCGTAAATTATTCTTGCTTCCTTGTACATATGAATGGTAAGTGTTAAGTAGCTGTTCATCCAGTTTCCGTTTAAACGCATCTGTGGAATTCACCATTACGACATCCTCGGGCAGTCCGTTCCAGACACCGATGACTCATTGTGAGAACGACTGCTCGCGAACCTCTAGATGGGATAGGGTTCCCCGCAGTTTGAGGGAATTCCAACGGAGGTTGGTTGAAGTGGCGAAGACGAAGAAGTCATCAAACTTCAGGGCACACTTCCGATTCCTCACGAGGCGGTACGTCTGTATGATGCTGTCGTATGCTGTCTGTATGACTTCGTCGATGCTGTCCTGCGATTTCGTGAGAACGAGGTACAGACAGTTGGACTGTTGGCCATCGCGCATCCTTGTCGGAAAAGTGACGTGTTGCGTGAGAAATAACTTCAGAGTCATGCTCAGAAGGCAGCTGTCAAAGCTTAGATCGGAGCTATGTGCGCAGGCCGCACCCTAATCGATGTGAGGCGCGTTAAAGTCCCCTACAATCAGGATGTCTGATCGTGCAGTAATCTTTTCCAGCTCCTCTAGCAAGGAGGCATCCACTGCGGGCTCACTTCTCGGTGGTCGGTAGAGTGTCAGGACATCGAGGTTGCGTGCACCTGGTACTTTAATGGACAGCCAGGTGGCCTCGGAAGTACACGCCAGTTTATCCGTTTTGTCTAAAACTGTGAGTCCATTTTTCACGTACGTTGCTACGCCACCACCTTGACGACCTTCTCTGTCTTTTCTGAACAGTTGATAGTCAGGCATAGATACTTCGCCATTGGCTACCTGTTCAGATAGCCAAGTTTCCGTTATTGAAACTATATATGGTGATAATTCAAAGGCATGAATCTTTAGCTCGTCTAGCTTTGATAGCATACTCTGTGCATTTGTGTACATGAAAGTTAACTTTCTGTTTGCTCGAGAAGTGGTTACAGTCAGGCTCTCCCTGACCCTTACCGGGTCGACTGTGCGGTCATCCAGGGAGGATCTTTCCTGGGGGAGAACAGTGGATGCTGGATCACTTGGTTGTTGTATCGCAGGGGGTTAAGAGAGTCTAACCATGCAACTGCGATCTTCAGACCATGGTTACTTAGTGCTGAGGAGAGAAGTCTTTAAAGGCCAGAGTAGATGGAAGAGTTTATTGTGTACACAACGGCAGAGGAGAATAGATTGACTTGGGAGAGATACATCCGATCAGCAAGTTGACCGGGCCCAAGTCAGGTCTTAGAGTAGTCGGGCCAGAGGATAGATAGAGGGCGGTCCTTTTTTTGGTAGGTCGGCCTGGAGATTTTGGGCAGAGAGGCAACTTGCGTCGGGCACGCGTGCAAGCTCCTCATTCGTCGCCTCATAGATGCGAGAACTATGATTGGCTGATCGAGACGTCGAGAAAGCACATCGGTGAGCGTTTGGGAAAGTGCACTTCGACGCGAGCTAGTCAGGCAGGCACGACCCGCTACAGTTGTAAATAACCAAATGTTTTGCCCCTTCGTTCTGCCTCTGTATGTTTTTCGATTGGGCTCAATCCTCCCCCTACTGAGCCGACTGTGTGGTTATCCGTTACGGACCTATCCAAGTTGAGAACAATGGACGTTGGATTACTTGGTTGTTGTAAATACAGAAGATGAATTGGCGAACATACGTTTGTTTTCGATAATTCTCATCAGGCCTTTACATTTATAGGGTAATTAAGTAAATTGATTATGCGGGTTAGTAGAAAAAATAACCAAGTTTTGTTCGCACTTGCTGACCCGCTCCCTCTTTTCGGAAACAAGTTGACGACGTTTGTTCTGTTCTGCAGCTGAGAACTCCTGCTGAAAAAAACTCCCGGGTCAGAATCTTTTATTTTAAAACGCCTAGATAGAATGAGCTTGGCGTCTTGGCTTCTTGTCATGACCACTTTCAGAGGTCTGGGACGTGCCGTTCCAGTTGGGCTCTCTGGCCGTTTGCCAAGGCGGAAGGCCTTTTCGCACTCTAATGGTACATTGGGTCCCAGCATTTTGGCTCGAAAACCAATTTGTACGTATTGGCACCCAACGGCGTTACGAGAAATGTCGTTTACCCAGAAGCGTTAGTCTGACGAATCTACCTGCCATCTCCTTACGGTGCGTATTGATCCTTATTTCCTGCCTTCTCATGATCCCGTATTTCTCACTATTGTTTAATTTCAAAATTCTGCTCTATTAATGCCCACATTTACCACTTTCCACCGCATACATACTTATTTACTCGCTCATATTTTAATGCCACCTGTGGACACGTTTGTGATGCAGTTGGACAAGCATGAAAAAAGATGTTCTTTGTAATGATGCTAGAATAATTACATTGCCACTCGGCAGCAAGTAAGGTTTGCCACCACTTCTCTGGCAGAAATTTCCTTTAAAAACCATACGGCTCGCTACTTTTCAGTGCTTTGTTTGCTTAGAATAACTGTTGACGATCGTTCGGCTCCCGTGCTTCGATATCTGGTCAGCAGACCCGATAACCAGCAAGGGTGTACGATGGGCTCAACTCCGGTACTCGGCGATGTTCTCGTGCCCATTGCGATCTTCCCCTCATGTGACAATTAGGGTATTGATCAACCGCGATGGCCTCCTCCTGACATGATTCCAACACTTTCCGCAGCAGGACATCCGATTTACATATACCTGTCGCCCCCCCTCTCCCGGCCCCAGCCCCACACTCGACAGTTTTTCTCCTTAAAATCCCGCAAAACGGCATTCGAAACTTGACTTATGGAAAAGGCCTAAGGAGTTTTTTTCTGTCTTCCACTACACAACGCTGATCCTTTTCTGACAGCGCCATAGGTTTTGCATCAAAACTATGTACAAAGAGGGAGTTCAAAGGTATTTACCTATGAATTTCCCAAATAAAGCTGAAATTAACTGGACATAATCATTTAAAGAAGTGTGGTGGTCCTCGACTATTTGTGACCTTAAACATTCTCGTCTCCTTGTTCCTTGATTATCCCTGGACTTTGAATGAACTGACAACACCGGTACAATTTTAACCTCGTGTTTCTGACTATTACGGTTGTAAGCTTTTCTTAATATCTTACATACCATACATTGTTTGTCGTCTCTATTACGTTAACCGTATATATAGTGTTAGACTGTATTCTGCAGAGTCAGACAAGTACTCTTACCACAGAAGTTCTCATATGCGGTTTGCATACCTAAGGGTCAACGACACGTAAGGAAGCCCAAGGCGAAGCCAGGCTTCCGCGCTAGTAGTGAATATTTGCCTGTAGTAATTACCCCCTCTTTAAAACGTAGGACCCTTTTGAACCAATGCATTATCTTCCATCCAATACCAACTTTCATGAGGACATAATTGCGCTCTAGGTGAGTAAAAAGGACTGATGACCGAAATGTCACTACGTGTTAAGCGGAAGTAGAGAGGTTAAGCACATGAGCACCTGGACTGTTTGTGCACCACACCCGATTGCAGGGCAGGAGTTTATGGGGCCTTAAGGACGGTTAACCTGAAGACCGTGCTGGTTTGGGGTACAACGGCCAGGCAATTTTGTAGTTCGTGCTAATTACCTGTACCCTGCCCGTGTCAAAGCAGAAAACACGTGAGCAAAGACTCTGTGTGCCACACTCGGTTGCAGGGCATGAGCTTATGGGGGCATTAAGGACACCTGACCTGACGACCGTATTCAGGCCACGAAAAACATTTTAGTATAGCAAGGCGACAAGAGTTGGTCGTGGAGTAAACTAACAGTGAAAACTGCCTCCTCCCTGATTTGTGCTTCGGTGGTATTTTCGGTATACGTGGGCACCGTATCTGTGCGCATAGTAGGTGCATTGATCACGTTGTGCTTACCGGAAGGAGTTTATTTGTTCGCTGATGTTTTGGGCAGCTGCGGCTGATTGTCCTTTGTCAAAATTTAAATTGACTTTCTCGATCAAATATTTGAAATTGTGGCTGTACCAGTCGGCCGTGGTCTGATCGATTTTTCTTCGTTACACTGACTTTATTGATCAGCTGCTCCTGAAGATCGCTCGGCTTAAAGTTTCAGACAGGCAAGAGTATTCTCAGGACATGTTTACGTTTTTTAGTCGGTCATGGGAGGCGAAAAGGTGTGTGGCTGTTAGATTTGTAAATTCCTTCCAGTTCAGTACCAGCACCGCACAGCTAGCCTACTCCTTAACAAGTTTACCAACTTTATTTCGACCATTATTGTGGTTGGCTTTTTTCAGAATGTGTGAAGATGTAACATGACTTGTCCTCCTAGCTCCCTTGATACGATAGGTCGGAGATTGGACCCCTTCTCCATACATACTTCAAGTTTTAACTGCCTGTAGGCACTCCTAAAGCTCTGATCCTGCATATGTTAGTGCGAGTGGTATACTGCATAGGTCTCGTGATCACTGTCAATGGTCACTGCTGTGGACGAGGTAGAATAGCCGGGAAGTCGGACATTCAGGGCTCTCTCAATCGGCAATAAAGGCACAAGCCGTCGCTCCAACGTCGGTCAGATCTTAGACAGGCCACAATATTCAGAATAGGATCTTCATGCCAATTTCCTATGCACGTTTCCTTGTGGTTGTCCATTAAATCCAAGCGCGGAATCTTAACCATTTCCTCCTCAGGTGATTGTATAAGGCGAGGGGAATGGATGGCGGATACACCGGTACGCAAAGCGCCGCGTACACCTTCAATTTAGATGCGGATCAACTTACTCCCAGCTGCCGCCGGATACAAATGCGACTACATTTTGTGTCACTTTACACTTACTACTAAGAATTCCCTTCTCTGCCTATCCTATTTCCTTCCCCCAACACTCCATAACCACCGTTTTTACAGGACAAAATGCTGAGACCAGGGGTTTATGAGTTGGGCTACATAAGCTACTTTTGCCGACCTAATACTTGTGTTAAGGCACATAAAATCAAGCAGAATTTATAAAATAGTGAATATTTGCCTGTAGTAACTACCCCTCTTTAAAACGTAGGACCCTTTTGAACCAATGCATTATCTTCCATCCAATACCAACTTTCATGAGGACATAATTGCGCTCTAGGTGAGTAAAAAGGACTGATGACCGAAATGTCACTGCGTGTTAAGCGGAAGCAGAGAGGTTAAACACATGAGCACCTGGACTGCTTGTGCGCCACACCCGATTGCAGGGCAGGGGCTAATGGGGCCTTAAAGTCGATTTTTCCCACCCTTTTTGAAGATTTACCTCGAGGATAACTGCGTCATATTTAATAACAGATCATTATGAAGGCTGATTCTGCACAACAGTTTCTCGATTATTTTTATTTTAATCCTGGAAAGTTTGTTGTCGTTGGCGTTATAGGAGACTTACGAAGGTATTATTGGATCCATTATGATTTTCTGGCATCTCACCGTAGGTACTCCATGCAAAGATCACGTTGTTCGTGCCATAGCGCTTCTGGCATCTACACTGGGTCCTCGAGAGAAGTCCTCGTTTGAGTATGCGGTTAAACGAGAGAAGAATATACCGGTAGTATTAAAAAGTAAGATCCATTAGTGGGTTTTCGGCCGCTCTTTTAGTTGCAGAGGTGGAAGGTGGGGTCATGTGAGATTCGTCTTTGTATTCGCATCCTCTGAACTAGTGGGGTAACTTGGTTCAACGTCGTGAGGCAGCGTAGAGGCTAGCCCCCGGTGGGATCGAATTGGCACCCGGTACTTCTTCAATGGACTCCAGTCGCCCTGCCCCCATCGTACCCTCCGAGACGGCAGATATCACGGTCAAAATTTGCTTTCATTGGGGAAGTCTGCTAATGGCCTTCTTGTACAGTGAATAAAGATGAACGATCAAGTGCTCTGCTCCGCAACACGTGCTTGGAGACTTCTCTAAAAGCTGGATGGGTCCGTCGAGCTGTGCGTTGTAGACTGTTTTGGCGGCCTTTATAATAATCCTTGTTTCAGCGCAGTCCGTGTATCCTCTCACCCTGTCAGTCAACAACTTTTTCTGTAGATTCAACTGCCTCTGTTTCTATTGGCATTGGTGCTAGAAGATTGTAGCCTCCTTTTTCCCACCACTATTCCCTGTGTAGGGGTTGATTGGAAATGCGCAGAAAAGGGAAGGCGCTGGAACTTAGCGTCATTATTGGCGAGTCAGACGTCGTTCTTTGGCGTGCAACTCCATATAATACTATAGAATGAAAAAAAGAAGGGGCTCTTCGGTAAAATCAAGTTTTAATTGTGCATTTTCGAGCGTTATCGGACAAAATAGAAGGAATAGAGAAATTACGAAAGTCACTCTATACAGTTTAAGTGAGAGGACAGTTAGACCACTGGCGTGTGAGGGGTGAGTCAATGTTTGTCTTTTGTCGGCGTGGGGATGGAATGGGGAGGGCGAATGGTGGGTCGGTGGATGTCAGTGTGTAGCGGCTCGTGCCTGGCTGACTAGCTCGCATCGAAGTGCACTTTCCCAACGGCTCGCCAACGCGGTTTTTAACGTCTCGATCAGCCAATCACGGTCCCCGCATCTACGCTCAAAAACCAGGTGATGAATGGGGAGCTTGCACGCGTGCCCGACGCAAGTTGCCTCTCTGCCCAAAATCTCCAGGCCGACCTAGCCAATGAAAGCTATCTCTCTCTCTCTTTGTCTTCTGGCCCGACTACTCAAAGACCTCACTTGGAAATCGGCTCTGAGCGAGACGGTTTGGAGGCCGCGCGCTCATGCGTCCTCCGGCCGTACAGCAATGCCGGATGGACTGGCGACTTTCCCATAACTTTTCTGTAAACAATACACTGTTCCGTCTACTCTCGCCTTTCCACCGTCTTCTCTCCAATCTCCTAAGGAACCAGGGTCTGGAAGATTGTAGGTGTGAAGGCCATAACCGTCGTAGCCTTAGCTCCTATAAGTGTGGCTGGGTTAGCGGTCGTTGGTGGATGATTAGGACGGAGGACGGTAAGTCTTGACCTTAAGCCACCGTATTAGTCGTTCAAGTCAACGTAGTGGTTAATACCAACCGTAGTGGAATATGAAGCCTCAAGAAATTCTCACGCTCGTTTTGTGTTGGCCATGACGACCATTTTAGTGTCATCCCAAGTAAATATATCATTGGAGTAAAACATCAACAACTCGCAACCATTCCTTCGTAGGATCCAAGACCACAAAATGACTAACGATGAATGTCTCCCGTCTTTGAGGTAGTTGCCCTGTTTTCTTCCATATCACACGAATTGAAAATTGATTGCGTAGCCCAACGTTTGCAGGACAATCCTGTCGACATCCCAACGCAAAAAATATAGAACTGCTCAAACTCTACCTTAGGAACTACTGCCAATTAGACAATTAGTACTACCAACAGGTAAAGGGATCCCCACTATGCTCACCAATCTCATGACTACTCGCAGAACTAGTATTGCAGAGATTAGAAGAAGAAGTTTTTCAAACGCTTAAGCCCACAATGTGGCTCCGTTATGTAACTGACACGTTTGTCGCAATTAAGAAAAGCAAAGTCGAAATGCTACATTAGAGGCTGAATGATGTCTTTACAGCGATAATGTTTTCTCTTTAAGATGCAGCAGGAAACACGGTGCCTTTTATTAGCATGAAAATACAAAACTGAGTGATAAAAATCCAACTACAAGAGTCTATAGGCTAACACCCAATGCGGAGATTATCCTAAATTATGGCAGCAAACAAACCCCTGTTCACAAAAGAAGCGCCGTCCGAACTCGGGTGTCCATCGAACCTATCGCTATTGCTACAGCCGTAATCTCTACAAGAAAGAACTTGCTTACCTGTATCGTTTTTTTCCGATCTGACGGACATCCGATCAATTTTGTAAAGAGCTGTCTCTGGCGTCAAGTGCAATCGCAAGCCCCCAACCCTAATGGAGAAATTACGACATGGAAATTTTTCTCCCTGCGTTATATGCAGGGAACTTCCGAAGTAATCACCAGGCAGTTAAGTCACTTCGATATCCACACCACATACAAACCAGCATCCCCATTATGTGCAGTGCTATCACACATAAAGGGTCTTATCCCGAAGGAACAGCGATCAAATTTGATTTATCGCATACCATGCGCAGATTGCCCTTGCGTGTATGTTGGTCACACAGGTTGACTCCTGGGCACCTGTATCAAGGAACATAAATTAGCTGTCCACCGCCGGGACTCCCTGTTCCTCGTCTTCGCGCAGGCAATCGAGTGACACTAAAGTCGTCGCTATGGCCAACCCAAAACGAGCCTGGGAGTTTCTCTAGGCTGTATATTCCACTACGGGTAGTATTAACCACCACGCTGACTCGAACGACCAATACGGTGACTTAAGGTCAAGACTTATTGTCCCCCGTCCTAATCGCACGCCAATGACCGCTAACCCAGCCACACTGACATCAACCGACCCACCATTCACCCTCCCCCTTCCGCCCCCATGCCGCCAACAAACAAACCGTGGCTCACTCCTCATGCGCAAGTGGCTCAGCTGTCCTCGCACTTAAAATGTCTGATGACGGGTTGGTGTCACCAGCTCGAAAATTCACAATTACAACTTGCTTTTCCGAAGAACCCATTCCTTTTTTTCATTTTATCGCTCGGAATGTATACCTCCTCTGATCTACAATCGTAGGAAATGTTAAATGTTAATGTTAATGTTTGTAGCTTAGCGGTAGAGCATTAGCCTCCGGTAAAGGCTTTCTCTGATGCGCGGGTTCCAATCCTGCCAAACGCCTAGAGTTTTTCACACTTGAGTCAACTCAAATTAAGCTAATCTGTCAAACCAACTTAATAATTAAATCAGCCTAGTAGTCATTCTGGTGGATTCTAGATGATTGCTTAGGAAATCCTGCTTGGGCAGTCAACTTGCTCCCATATTGGTGGATTCCATATGAGCGAAAAAATGAGCGGGTAATATCGATCCAATTGTGATTAAACTTATGGCATGAAGCGGGCGTTTGTAGCTTAGCGGTAGAGAATTAGCCTCCGGTAAAGTCTTTCTCTGATGCGCGGGTTCAAATCCCGCCAAACGCCTAGAGTTTTTCACACTTGGGTCAACTCAAATGTTAAAATCGCCCGTTTTCAGCATTGACACGCGTGAAAAATATAGATTATCGTAGAATTGAATTTTCATGCTGTTATGTATGTGTAGTGGTCGCTGCTGCCCGACGCCTACCTAATTCTTGACGTCACAGGCAAGGGCACTCAGAGCAGGACCTTGTGCGAATGTACTTTTTGGCCTGCCTCCGACCAGATGCAAACTGGCGCATGAGAAACTCACCACCCACGCCAGTGTCTACATTTTTGCGGTCCCACCAATCACCATCAAGGCCGCGAGACAGAGAGATGATTCGGTGGCTGCTCGAGATGACTGACGCTAGACTCGCTTGGCATTCTGCCCCTTCACGGGGTGGACGCGCCGCAGCTGCTCTCTCACATAGCTCTCATGGTCGAAGGCAAGCCAGCTCGAGTCAACCCTTCTGTTAACTATTCTCCTATTTATTCTGTACAGAATACAATCTTCCTACAGCTCTGGTTTCCCAAAACTTCTCTCATCTCCTAAGGAACGGGGCCTGGAAGATCGCAGCCGTAAGGGTTGAACTTTCGTAGCCTTAACACATTTGCGATAATGGTGACCCCGACGTGATCTGAACTCTCAACTTCTGATCTGGCTGACCTCAAGCATAATCAGACCTCCCTCACCTTCAATTGAAATTTTCCTGTGTCACCTTATGTGACCGCGAAATGGAGAATTTCATTGCTGACACTTTGTCGTAAAGCACGAGGGAGATGCTCAATCGCTCACAGCCCGTCGACCACAGGCCATGGTTCCTTCCCCATTCCGAAGAGCTGTTCCCACTATGAGTGCCAATCTCCTGACCTCCTATCCGAACTCTGATTTTACTCCTAATGCCAACAGTATCCCTCAATCTTCTCAACAAACACTGACACGACATACAGATTTGTCGTTGAAGTTCAACACAGCAAACCTGCCTCCCTCACACATAGTCGAGATGACCAATCTCCTACCAACATGCAACTGCGAGTCACCAACGTCCCTTCAGCTTAGCTCATTTTTTCCCGCCACAGCCGCTCAAGCTGGTTATAACTCTACCGTTGGTACGTACCTCCTTCCCTATCTTTTACTAATCCTCCTTCGTTCGTTCTCTTTCATCAACAAACTTTGGTCCAGGAGAGGAGCACTTGTAATGGTCGCTGCTACCCGAGGCCTGCCTAATTCTTGGCGTCACAGACAAGAAAACTCAGAGCAGGAGCTTGTGCGAATGTGGGAAGTCTTGATTACACAGCGGGTTATATGGTATAGTTAAAATAAATAAGCTGAAGGGTAGCCAGTCAGGACGGCGGTGTGAACGCGCGTCCGTAACCTTGACCAGTCGATTGTCACGCGCATGTGGCATGATGTTCCGACACTATGGACAGCATACACTGCACATAACATCCAGGGTTTCCTTTCGTCGAGGGAAACGAACGTTTGATTTCCTGTGTATGTAGGGAAGAAGAAGATTGGTCGATCACCGGGACCATTTCCTTGTTTTTCTGAAAATTCGAGCTCGTACAGAAGTTGATCTTCAGAGGTGGGGGCGTGAGCGCTTATGATCGTAGTTACTTTCTTACCAGTGAGTGGAAATCCTCTTGTAATAAGGTGATCACTGAGTATTTGAAGGCAGCTCACTCAAGATGTCATGTATAATGGCATAGGAAACTTCAGCATAATCAGTTTTCCTCTCTAACGGCCGCACTAGCTCCTACTTCTCATAGTTGTTCCTATTCGGAGGAGCTAATCTTTTGGCGGACGAAGATATGTAGTGGTGCTGCAGCCTCACTTCCTCCTAATTCGTCACACTATACACGAGGCCACATGATGGCAGTCGGTCGGCCAGCCTCGGTTCCCGCCACCTGAGTCAACGCCCGATCCCGCGCGCTGACTAATATGCGCACACGCACGCGCACACGCCAACGCTCAACTTTTGGTCTCTCGCGGCTGAGTGCACATGCGCACTGATGCCAGCCTACCCCAATCTGGTCTGACTGGTCTGGCCAATCATCTTCCTGACGCTGACTCGCATAAAAGCCGCCATGTGGTCGACTGTGCCGACTCCGCTCTCTCAACACACCGGATGCTGCCCTGCTGGGGAGCGGACGGAGGCCTGTCTGAGTATCAACTTCCTCCAGCCTAAGCTCCACTCCTTCTGCACAGACTAAGCTATTCATCCCACTCTGGCCTCCCACTTCTTCCGTTTTTCCCACAAGGAACTGGGCCTGAAGATCGTAATGGCAGGGGTTTTCTCTATTAACCTAACCTCCTGCGATAGACATGTGCATACTATCCGGCGATTTGGTAAGCCTGCCTAAAGGCGGCTAATAGGCCCGAAATGATCATACGAGGATTGTGTCCCCTTCTGTAAACCCGAAGACCCGCAGCCTCAATGACGCAACGACAACTGTTTCGTTTTCCAGTCCCAAAACCTGGCAGACAGTTGTGACTGAGAGCTGCGTCAACTGTCTCCGTCGGCCTGTTACCGGTGAATTATTGTCCACCTCCCCCTACCCTCGAGACCCTACTTATTCAGTCAGCTGGTAAGCCCGGCTTCGCCTTAAGGTAGCTTACCCCTTTATAGTGCACCGTTAAGAAGAAAACCCATTAGAAAAGAAAACCCT
>JAYGXS010000003.1:66646856-66671691 GCA_036362985.1 Ligula intestinalis | reverse complement strand
TTTTTCTTAAAAATTACGTATGGGATTTAGTTTAGCCAAATAATAGAAGATGATCTCTGCCATTATTTACCGAATTATGGATTATACCGCGTTCTGGAAGGAGGCCTTTCGAGTAGCCTGCGACAGCGGAAGGACTAGTTACAACAACGGCTGAGTCGTTTTGTATTTCTAAAAATTATGAGTATTTAAATTTATTGAACAAGCAGACCTCTGTTGCTACATTTAGTTTAGTACAATTGGTTTCAGTACAGGCTTTTAAATTAATTCAATTTCATATAGTCCTTGGAAGCATGGGTAACTTAAGCGTGTACGATCACACTCTACAGGAGGAAAAAACATCAGTTGCCGGTTGTATTTGAACCTCAGAGCTCACTCCGAAACGTCGGATGGTTTAACAACTCGGTACATCATTAAGCACTGAACACCGAGCCGGTAGCCGGAGCGTAGCCAGGCTAACTTATGTAAACTGCTTGCTTTTTCGGTAGAAATTAATCCTTGGGCCGCCCAATGGCAAAAGTCTCTTAGCCGAAGGGTGTGGTGGAATTCGTGGGTAAAGCATTAATGCTGGCAGACTCAGGTTAGCGCGGCAACACCATTTACCCTAGTACGTTCCACGAAAAAAAACAGTCTAACAAGGTCAAACTCGATATGAGCACGTCATGTGAACGAAAAGTAAGCTAAAACATCCGAAGAGAGACTTCTGACGAAGCAGAGACTGGGTTGCATAAAAGGCAACACGGTAACTTAGAAGAAAATACTATCAACACAAGGTCGATAAATCTTTCATGGATTTCGGCTTTGTAATCCCCGTAACCAGTTTGCCCTCAGTAAGCGAAATGAGTGAACTGTGAACGAAAATTCCGTTAGTTAAAACATGAAATGCGACCACAACATGATCTCGGTTATATCGCAAACAAAATACCGTTATAACAGGGCCAGACAACAAGTCAGACAATGTTTTTTAGTACAATAGGTCTATGCCTTTCAGTTCCCTAGTTTTCACATAAAAATCGCATGAATAAAAAATGTAGTAATAAATGATAATAAATTGTATATTTAAGGCCCAGGTTCCCCATTCATTACAAAGTAAGTGCTGTGGTGAAGCTAAATACAAAGTTTATAATCACAGCCTTATGTGAGCAACTGTATAAACAACAGAAACGAGTAGTATGTTGTACATATCAAATCATATTCACAACGGACTGTCATTTAAAGCGATAGTCAACAATATTTTGTAAATACGGTTGTTTCATGTATCTTGACTCCTCTGACACTGTACCCATTAGTAACGCGTACGTCAAACCCCAATGATAACAACTATCAACGTAGTACAGTATTGTTAAACATAAAGTGAAGGATAAACCAAATACAAACCTTAACAATGGATGCACACAGTCGAGAACAGGGGAGTCGACAAAATATTGCCTGATTCTAGACAGTGGAATCAAGCATGTTCAACAACGCCACACAGGACGGAGTCCGTCTTTGGAGAGCGTGTGTGTCAGTGGGAGAGAGGGCGACTGCTGCTTTCACGTGACTTCAAGAGCCGGTTCATGTGGCATCCAATTGGTCTGAAACCTTGCGCGAAAGGAAAGTTTCGTGTACAGAGGCAATAGAATGTATCAGCAAGGGGGGGGGGTGTTCCAGTGGCTCCCGGAGCAGCCGCACCTAACTAGGTCTTAAAGGGCAGGTGGCGGACAGCTGGCTTTCTGTCACAAAATTCACGTCACACCTAGGTGAGTCCAAACAACTGTATCTTGAAGCAGCGAGGAGCTGACAGCATTGTGGAAAAAAGTGATCAAAAAGAATGGAGCCGAACGGGGAAGGGGACAGTATTCCATTGACACTTTACTTGAGGCTGTTTTTTGGCACCCATGTGCATTTGAGTGGAAAAGGGGTCAACAGGGGGCATCAGCATTCTTGGAGGAAGGGGAAAAATTTCGGAGGAGGAGGAGGAGGAGGATAACGACGACGACGATCGTATGTACCCTGCCAACACCAGCCACGTCTAGCCACGCCTCACCACGCGTGGCGCGACGGCCAGACGCCGCGGATTTCTCATCGATCGCGCCGTTTGGCCACACCATGGTTAAAAATTTCGATAGGGCTTTGCCATATTACGGTTTTCGTTCCGGCGAGTTCTCCTTGCTGCGTTCTCATAGTGAGTGTAGCTTACCTAACAACCCTTAGCACTCATAGATAACCTCAGCAGGGCATAAAAGGAAGTGAAGGGCAATTTTAGAGCATGAAAAGTTTATTGAGTAGAAGCTATAGAAAAATTGTAAAAAGCCATATCCGAATCCTTATCTTTTCTGAATTGAAGAAGAGGGTTTACTTCCACTTGCCACTGGTTGTACCTGCAGAAGAAGAAAAAGTTGTAAGTCATACGTCCTTAGAGAGGAAGAAAAGACACAGTTAATGACAAAAGTAATCATAACCTATTACATTAAGATATAAATGCACAGTAATTTAACAAGTTAGCTTACTGATTCCTTGGCCGGGGATAGTTGTGGGCATGCAGAATTGTCGGTGTTGATACTTGTAATCTAAATGCATGCGAACGATAATTCAATGAAACATTTGGTACCTTATTTATGTCGCGCCGACGATTCGACCGCCCGCCATACCGGTCCGATGATCCATGGAACCAGTTGATGGCCGTTTGCCGTACTACAACTATATTGCAGTCACGATACCGGCCATTACGTGCAATGGAATCTGTGTGGTCAATAAATATCAATCAGACCTACCTTTGAGGATGGGAAACAAAGGACAAGCAAAAAATGAGTTCTTGTCTTTTGATCCCCGGCCCAGCAAAATGCCTGGCATAGCGGCGGGCCTAGTAGGAATTTTAGGAGATTTCGAATAAAATCTGGCCGCCTACCACGGCCAGGTGCTTGACCTGAAAATAATGAAATAAATATGCACAAACCGCCTCGTCTGCTAGCCCTTCCTCTTTACTTAGCTGACAAACAAAATTGTCGTAGGCTTTCGCCGTGCATAATGGGAAAGTTAGAGATGAAGACTGGACAGGAGCAGAGGCTCTATTTTTCTCCAGTGTGCTAGCGATATTTGCCAGTGTTGCCTGCACTTGTTGCATATTGTCGATGAGTGCAATAATTTCCTTGGAAATGTATGCATCTCTCTTTCTATAGGACTTTTTGGAAGGTGGTAAATGGACTTACTCGAACGATGCGGTCATTGCCAGCAATATTTCCTTCATGTCGCTTATGTCCTTCGACATTTGCCGGCAACATACATTTTCCGCAGCTGACTTGCAGGCGGGCACCGACATCTCCATAGACAGCCTTAAGTAATAAATAATAAAAGTTGGCTACTGGAGCGACGCTGGTGGTGTTGGCTGCATTTGTCTGTGCGACTTCGCCTTGAAAATGTGCGGCACATCGGCCTCTGTACTAGGCCTACAACATAAAGGTTGTTTGCTAACAATCTCGCCCGTTGTCTGTGTTTTTTGGGCCACAGTACGCTGCCAGCGTCTTAAAACCAGGCCGCAGCCACCGCCTCGATACTTTTGTCCTGAGGAAATTCCACAACGGAGTACATGTTTTCGAAAGTCGGCCACCTTAGTTGTACATTCCATGAGTAAGTGTTTTTAGAAATTAACATTGCGCAAAAAGGGATCACTATGAATTGCAAGTGTGTAGTAGAGGAATAAGAGAAAATTGGCCGTCAATGTTAAAGGCTACGTATTTACAGACGATATAGCCCAGCTTACCATCTAATGGCATGGCTGATAAAGCAGAAGTTTTAAACATGTACATATCGGGAGAGCGAAGGTTAGTGAGTCTAAAAATGTACTCAGTATCACTAAAAGGTCGATATTTTATGTCCATAGCCGTCACAGATGTCAAGATGCACGGCTTATGTCCAATAAGTACGACATTATTGGGTGACTCTGCGGACAGAACATAGCCCTTATGAAAAATCACGGTGGATCGCTTGGGCAGTTTGAAAGGCCGTGCGACTCCCTAATCATCTTCTAACAATAGTGAAGCTGGCCGTAACCTAGCGAGCCGTTTTTCAGAAAAGTGTCTGAACACCTGTGAGGCTACGTGGGTGGACCCCTCGATTTTTTCGCGAACACTTCGTAAAAAAGACTCAAATGGAAATGCCGAATAATTATCCAGCATTCCAAAACGAGCAACATCCTTATGCAGATGAAGGAGACCATGCACATTATATACAATATCCCAACGGCTATAAAACGTAGGATAATGCGAAACAAACGTTTTTATAAGGTCATGGGCATACTCAACACAGGATATGTGCAATGTCGGATGACAAAATATATATATCGCAATGAAAAATTTTTAAAAAATGTTTGTAGTGGGGTCGTCAAGATAGGACGATAAAATGGCAGGGCCTATATAAAGCAAAAACTGTCTGTATTCAGCAGCTTTCCATAATGACAGAAATTCAAGTGATCTACACTTGCGTGAAAATTCAGCTAGCCTGCATTTACTGCATGTCTTAATACATGCGTTTAGGGAAACCGCAGTTTCGCTTTGTTCCAGCTTCCACGAATGTAGCAATTTACGCATGACACCCAGGCAAACAAGGTGCATATAGTCGAGTGGAAATATTGCAATCATGTCGATGGGCAACTCCAGGAACGAAGACATGCCCTTGTGATGCTGTTGCTGCTCTTGTGATCGAAACGACCTGTCGTTTCGCAGATGCCCACTGTGCAATGGAAATGTCATGCGGTTTGCACGATGTCTGCCCTTATGACAACACCTGTAGTAATTGAAATTAAATGTCGAATACAATATGCCTTTCACATGCATAAAAGCCATTGTGAGCCTTACTTTGTCGTACGAAAGCGTGGGCAGGAGCGTCACAGATAATATTGGCTAGATGCACTTTTACGATGTTATCTCCACTAGCATTACACAGGCCTTTAGCAAGAAGTTCTTTCAACTCGCAGATACAATCTTCCAGGAAGATGTTCGACGGATTTGGTTTGCCGAAACCACAGAACACTCCAACAACGAAGGGCTGTCCGACAAATGGGTGGTTTACCTGCTCAAGGATTGGCCACACGCACTTAGCAGTGCTGTTCAAATGCTTCAGCCCGTCAATGTGCAGTTGAACGTGCACTTCGGCAATGTTCGTTGCACGGCGTCTTATTTGGTCATCAAGGAGACCACGTTCAAGGCCCAAATGAACATAAGTTCCTTTCGCCAGAGCCTTCCTAATACAGGTTCTAGGCGTTTGTAACAACGTCCTTGAGCTTTTTGGCCGCTCCGGATGGTTAGGCCGCATTAGTTCGAACATGTCTTTCACTAAAGGCTGCTTCAAGTTCCACCTCAAGCAGAATTCCCGCGTCTCAACCAGGAAGTCCCTGTCTCCCACCGTCTCCACTGTTTGATCAGTTTCTAGGGGTTCTATATCTTCTAGTAAAGAACAATCATAAAACTCATACTCATCGAAACCTCCGGGCTTAGTTCGGGCATTTCCAATTCTGGTGATTGATTAACCACCGAAGACGATGGGAGAACGGAAGCGTTCTCCATCTCAGCATCATACGCCTTCCTCCGGCGTACAATCCGTTTGTATATAGTGCTTGGGTGAAAACCGTAATACTGACGTTTAACCATTGCTACCTACCAACAAGAAAAAATGATACAGAAACAGTTTATCTGTACTTTTAGGTAGTTGAAATGATAATCTGTTAATATACCTGTTTATATCTTAAGAATCGTATAATGAAGCAATAATGGCATAACATAATTGATTTATCTATAATGCACGAGAAATAGACATAGAATGACACACCAAAGGCCGCACAAACGTAAGCTGGATATGAAGACAGCGACACTTACCACAAACAAAACAGTAATGAGGCCTCAGTGAATGTAGATCACTCATTATGGCCAATTTCTGAAACTTCCTAGGATTTATTAGGGTATTTGTTGTTTATTATGATAAGGGAAGTACGTTTTTATATATAAATGGTCATTTAAACCATTAAGGGAATATCCGAGTATTTCTGTCAAACAGACATGGCCACGGCCGCGTTTGGCCTAGTCTGGCCACACCAAGTGGGCGCGGCCATGTGTAAGACCGGATTTTACTGGAGATAGAAATGGAGAAATTCAAACTTGTCCAGCCGGAAATAAAAATGGTGAACTGAGAGAAGAAGCAGGGAACAAAAATTCCTAAAATAGAAATCAGACACTGAGTGCAACGAACCCTCCGATTTCAGAAAAATATAGGAGAAAACCTGCTTCTGTCATATATAAGTATTTGGAATTCGGAATTTATATTTTTCAGCGCCAGTACGGCACTATTTGTACACTATTTAGATTGATATGGGATCATGATGCTGATGAGAAAGTGCGAGCGTTCGGAGCGCTCCTTGTCATGGAAGAAAGCATATAGCGCCATGGGTGAGACAGGAGGAGCTGATACAGACCAATCAGACTCACTTCGAACTGCTGCAAAGTTATTAGGAAAATAATTCAGCGAAATATGCTGTGCTTCTTAGAGCAGCATGGATTCCGTAGAGGCATGTCTTGCGTGACGAACTTGCTCCGTTGTTTGGAACCTTGGACCTAGGCAGTTGATGGAGGAAATCCCTGTATATGGTCTATATTGACTTTAAGCAGGCATTCGCTGGTGACGCCTACACAGACTCCGCTGGACGTGTGTTAGGAAAAATCTCCTAAAGTGGATTTGATGCTTTCTATTTGGCCACTCTCAAACGGCCCATCTTGGTGATCAGCAATCTGTGGAAGTTACGATTGAGGGTCGTATTCTCCAAGGCGCCGTTCTTGGTCTACTCTTTTCATTATATGCGTCAACGACTGCGTCGGTAAACTGGGTTTTTGTGTCGCAATATTTGCCGATGATAAGTTTTGTAGCGTCATCCGAACTGCAGTTAATGAAGAACGAGCAAACCTTAACCACCTTCAACAATGGTCAATGTACAGACTCTTGCTGTTCAATGAGAGCAATAAGAATATTATATGAGTCGGTGGAACTAGCTCCTCTTACCTCATAGTTAACCGTCTGAATGGAATACAACTGCAAGAAGTTGATGCATAGAAGGACTTGAGAATGTGGATCACACCCTGTGGGTCCTCCTAGACCATCGCTGGCATATCTTCACGACCAACGACTCCAGGGATGGAACACTTCCCCAGATTATGTAAGAAATAGTTATGTTTGTCCGTATATTACAAATTAAATTTCTTTTAACTGAAAAGGATTATATTATATCAGTGTTTTGTCCACGTTTGAATACCTGATCACTAGGGAAAGATACGTCAATTTTTGAGGGAACCCTTGAGATTTCGCCGGAAGGACAGAGTCAAATACACACTCTGATCTTCGCGAAGCCGCTCGGTGGCGACATTGGCCTACACACAACTTGTTATCGTTTTCTTTTAGCTTGTGTCTGTAACCACACAGGGTTTTCACGTCTACTGATTCGAAACTCATCGAACTGGAGCATGCAGTTCAGTTTTTCTCACCTTTTCGGAACGGTGATTATATCAACTCTGTACTGCTAACAGTAGAAAGGGAAAGTTATGGTTCTCTTAATTGTCTTTACTCGAGTTCCAATTTCATACCGGTAGTCAGGTACGTCGAAGCCCACTGTACGTTCTTCAATCTAGCATATTTTTTGTTCATCCAGCTGTATCAAGCGTAAAGGCAACTTTATAAGCGAGGTGAATAAGTGTGCTAAAGATATTTCCAAAACGTTTGTCCTGAGGCCGGTGGACAGCCTGATTGTAGGATCTATGACAAATGCAAAATTCTTTATGCTGGAATGGAGTATGTACCCCCCCTCCCTCTCCGGACAGAACAGGGAGTAGGAACGTCCTGCCCCGTAATACTCTGGCATCACGTTAAATTTCACGATGCTTAGCTAGTTCTGTGTCCTTACCTGAACATCAATCCTAGGCTTAATCTTTATCTCAATTTTCCTGAACTTTAACGCACCGTCACCCATATTTCGGGCCACTCATATTCTTCTTCCATGCTGGGGAGGAGATGGAGAAGGGGAGACTAGCTTTTGCTTACTGTATAAAAAGCGAGTTCTGCAGTTTTCAGCAGGCCCCAGCACGGCGTCCACATGACTGCCACTGCCAGCATTGAGGGATACCATAATAATAAATTAAACAATTAAACACAATTCCTATTATTAAATAGGAACTCTCGGCATCAGAATATCTGCCGAATTCCTAACTGGTAGTTCTAGAGGTGTTAAGGCTAATACAGTTAACCCTAACAGCTGCAATCTTCCAAGCCCGGTTCCTTAGGAGATGGGAGAAGTCTTGGGAAGGCAGAGTAGACGGAATAGTGTATTGTTGACAGAAATTTTAGGGGAAGGTTGCCAATTGGTTTTGCAAGGCGTCCGACCGTGAGGCCAGTGGGAGAGGGCGGCGTCGCCGCGACCGCGACGCTCCCAGGCGGAATTCCAAGTGTCCTCTGACCGCAGTCATTCCGGGCGGCCGCCGAATACTCGCTTTGTCTCGGTAGACTGATGATTATTGGTTGCACAGCGCAATGTGGGCACAGTCGAGACTGGGTGTGTTCGTAAGTGGCTCAGACCATTGAGCGAGAACGGACAGGCTGCCGGCAAGTAGCACCTGACCGCAGGCGGCATTAGGCGTGCAGGACTAAGGCGCCATGCGTCAGATCTTGGGTTCCAAGTGGCTGCTAGGGCCACTACAGATCCTTCAGTCTTATTCTAGCTGATTGTTTTTAAGTATATTTTTTAAGGATTTTAAAAGCCGATTTGGCAAACACGTGTTTTCAGCGATTCCTCACTGGGCCAATACAGTTGCAGTGACTAAAATAGTCAGTTATGTGTAGTGTTTAAGTGGTTCTCAAGGTAGGGTAGTTTAATTAGTCATCGCGGGCTCCCCTAGTCGCTTGTGCCAGCCTGTTGAGAACGTTGGGCCCGGCGAACAAGGAAGAGGGGGAGGGGTGTTCTCACGGTCGGCGTGTGTGGTTTCGGATGGCGTGTGTTCGGGTGGTTTGGTATTCACTCGTGTAGTTGGCCAAGGTGTGTGTGTGTTCGACCATCGATTTCGCTTAAGTCCACCAACTGAAACAACAGGTTGGTATAGAAGGTGACGGTCTCAGGGGTTAGTTTTAAGTGATAGAGGACGTAGTTAGCGGCTCCGCACTCTTCACCTTCTCCCGGAGTCTCGAAGACTAAACAGGGTCCGGCGTGGGCTGCTGTATCAAATGCAAGCCAATACACCACCTAATTTAGCTTTAGAGAGACAGTAGCCTTTTGCACTGGTACTACTGTACTATCTACCCTCACTCACCCATAGTAGGTGTGAAGACAAGCCCAAGGAGGCCAAGACTGATACGGCTACTACTGTGTCTATAACAACTGGCTACGATGTAGCCGAGTCTCAGAGTCAGTACTATCTCTGACGCTAAAATTTGTCAGAAGTGACGCTGGTTTGAGTAAGTTCTGGAGCGCATGCCCCCTTACCACAGCATGGAGTGTAATTCTGGGTCAAAACTATTTCGTGTAAGCATATGCATTGACCCTGAGCAGAAAAGCGTTTGCCTTAGTTTTCGCCCTCTCAACTCTATCCACCAGGCTGTGTCATCTTAGATACTAAGATACTGCTGCTATAGGTACGTGCCTATACTACGAGTGCTAGTTTCTATTTCTCATTTTTTGTAAGGCCAATAGATAGTTTACCATAATTATTTCTTGTGTGTGTTTTTTAAGAATTCGCACCCAATATGCACTCGAAATCTGTGTGAGGTAATAGTGATTAGCATTTGGGTAATAATAGGGCGCTTTTAATGTACAATTCCTACCACGCACTTAAGTCATGCAGTTTGCCGTCTTTAGTCCAACTACAGACCTACCACAGTATCCATCTATAGCTTGGACTTTTCAGAACCTATGCTCGTATCCCGCTGATCCCAGCACGTTGTGCGAATGGGGGTTTAAGGTATTCGTAGTAGAAACCCAACTTCAGTTACTTTCAAACCAGAGTACTAGAAACCAAGGCTGGTTGTGCTACTGTTTTTTCTTATACTAGATGGTAGCATTTCTGGTACTATTTTTGACTGCATGAATTTATAGCCAGCTATATTTTGAGGTGAGGTAGATTTGAATTAGGTGTAACTAATAAGCAATTTAACTGTTGCTGTCACATTTTACAAAATTTGGACCAAGATACTGCTGCTAGAGGTAATATGCCACTGCTAAGAATTTTAATTCTAGTAATCATAGTTGGGAAGTAACATATTCTTAAAATTGTATCGATAGTTGACATGCCAGGCTAAGTCAGTGCAGCAGGAATAGGGAAATATTAATGATCCTGGTAGTAATAGTGATAGTGGTAATTCCTATAAAATTATTCAAAGTTCAGTAGTAAGACATGCATCCTATTTTATCAATTTAGTATAACAGATGGGGGTATGAGCTTACCGCGATACAAGTACGGTACTAGGGGACTACAGTGTTGCTGAGATTGCAATAGGCTAAAGGTTTGACTAGGCTTTGAGGACTAGACTCCACTATCAAAGCTCAGGAAATCTAGCTGAGAGACTTGACTGCGTACGCTAAGAGGTACATTTGTGTATAAACTGTATAATGAAGTTAAAAACAGCTAGATTATAATTATGTGTACTTAATAAAGCAGATTTACTGCTGTGGTTAGGACAACTAGACTATAATAAAATAATGAAAAAATAGCAAGCTTACGCGCATCCTAGGTTTCATGCGGGCATATGTTTTCTCGTCTTCATCTGGTGATTATGTGAGACACCCGTGTTGCCTTGAGAGCATGCGTCCTCTGTGTGAGTTTGCAGATCAGCAGATTTAGGCAGGGTGATTTGGCCGGACATCTAGCAGAGTTGGTTGTCTTACGAGCTATGTAGTCGTTTACGTCGATCGAGCGCCCTGATTGGGTTTTGAATGGCCAATGACTGCCAGATTTGTAGGTTAGCGAGTGCGCCCGCTTAAAGGCCCCCAGACTCCTCGAACACGTTGAACGTGCTTGTTTGGTTTTCCATATGTAAGGCCAATGGAACCACCCTTTGTAGCAATGGTCTAGTTTGAATTTGGTGAACCCCCAGATAGCTAGCTCAGCGTAACTTCTGTTTAGTAGCGGCGCGTCTTGCTCTATAGATTGGCTGAGCTGGATGAGAAGACAGGCATCCAGTATTTTGCAAATAGCATATGTGGTGGGAACATGAGCCTACGATCGTCCTCCTTTTCGCCCGAGATGCATGTGTAGTACACCCGGGTATTTTCCTTTCACTAGTTGTGTCTAGTACGTTGTTCCTCCACCGTGTGGGAGTCACAGATCAGCAGGTGTGTGCAGATTTGCCATTTGATGGCAGTTGTGCGGTTATCCCGAGCGGGTTGTCTGTTTGGAAGCTGTTAGCGCGTTTTTAACGGCTATTGCCGATCGGGCACTGTGATTGGCTTGCGAGAGGCCAATGGCTATCCCTTTTGCAGGTGAGCCTGCGTCCGAGTAGGTCCTAGAATTCTAAATGGAGGCCTCTCTTACTATATATGTTAGCGCAGTATGTTAACAAGGTGTCTCCTATATTGTTGTAATACCTGGGTGAGAAAGCAAGCATCCAATATTACACTATAACCACACCAGATGGGAATATGTGCTTACCACCGCCCGTTTGTTTGCCATAGATGACTAGGTAAGACACCCGGGTTTTCCTTCCGGCGTTTTGGTCATGAAGGTCCACCGCGTGCGAGGGAGCGTAGGTAAGCAGATACGTGCAGATCTCCAAGGTTTGCCAAGGTAGGCAGACTGTGGCTACCAGCGTCTTTTGACAGCAGACAGTGGGCTCTACTAAATGGATTGCCACTGCTTCGGATGTAGCAAGCACCCAAGACGACACATTACACCCCCCCTTTCTCCCCCTACCCTGCGAACCATTTAAACACCACATATAGTTGACCATTTCCGTCCCTGTAACTGTCCTGGCCTGATGAAAAATCGCTGAAAACGTGTGTTTGCCAAATCGACTTTTCAAATCAAGCATGCGAATATTTTTTACGATTATTTCACTAGGCATTATACTTGTACCTAAAAATACCGTTGACTTTTAGTCGTATTTCGTGCGAGTGGTGTGGATAGAGTGAAGGACACATAGCGCAGCAATCTCCCCTCTAGTTTTGAAGGTTGGGCTGAAAGGGGACAAAATACTGAACCCAGCACCCACAGCGCAATCGATTGATCGCTGCCAGTGCCTTCCAGAAGGGACTCTCTCTGGCAGGGTAGATACAGTTCGAATATAGTTTGGAGACGAACCGAAATACCTTAATTGCTAAGTAATTTAATTGGGTCATTTTCTATGCGGTGAGACGTTTAAAATAGCATGAATCTTCTGTTTCGAGGTGACAGGTGGGAAGCATTATTTGTTTTGAAACAAATGCCTAGGACTCATTTACAAAACCCGCATCGCAATCAGCCCAGTTTACTTCGCACCCCTCGTTCCTTTTCATTGCGTGCTACGACGGGAGGGCATAGACGAACGTCAGCAGTCCTCACTCCAGTTCGTCTTAGCAGTCATTCACGCATGCTAGAAACATAATTTGGCCAATAGTGGTCCCTGTAGCGCCACACTGCACAGAGATGGCCCGATTAATTCGGATTTGTCCATGCTTACACTCTGAGGTCACCTTGTGAAATCATTGACTGTGCGGTTGTAAGGGTTCTCGGTCACAGTCATTTCACGTAAATAAGAAATGAGGAGCCATTGGTGTTGCTACTACTGCAGGCTTTTTAGAATCCAATTTTCAAACTGCACACAACGGTGAACCCATTTCTGAAGAGCTCGTCCGACTTTCTAGGGACACCAGCACCCTGGTGAGGCAATTCCGTTTGTTTTTAACACAATACTGTAGTGCACGAAGCAGTTGCTAGTTTTGACAAAGTGAATTAGTCGCCGAACCTAGAATTTAATTAACCTGGCGTTTCGGTTCCATACCTGACCCGCTAAACCGCTTTGTTTATCACCAGTGGCGGTGGAGTCCGTACAAGAAAATTTCTAGGCACCGAAACATAATTTTGACTGGTATGTGGTACACAAAGTTATTAGGATTAATATATTCAATCTTCCGTTGCATTATTTTCCGGAGTGAAGTTTGCTGTGAACATGTAGCGCCTTCTACCTTCGGCGTCACGCCACACATGAAGCCACTTGATTGCAGTTCTCGGCCCGCCTCTGCGAGAGCCACTCACAGGGGCCGCCAACTGCGCCCACCTTCAACCTCTTGCGGCTGGTAGCAAGTGCGCATGCACCAGTGCCTGCCTACGCCAATCCTGTGGCCCACTTACACAAGGCCCCACTGCGATGACTGCCACGTTCACACACTTTAGACTCCGACATCCTCGTGGGTAGTTGTGCACTCGTCTGACTGCCGACTTCCCCAAACCTTTTCTCCACTACTTCTGTACAGAAAATACTATTCCTTCCGTCTGGCGTCTCATTTTTTTCTTTTCCCCACACTAGACTGGGCCTGAAGGTCGCAGCGGCAAGGGTTTGAGCTCCGATAAGAGCACCCGACGAGTTTAAGAACGAGCGAGTGGTAAAAATCTCCTTTCGGAGATGTTGAATACCTAATCCGGTATATTCCTTTACGGTGTAGGACCGTCACAGTGAAAACTGCAGCTTTGAGCAACTTTTAAACTAACCAATGTATTACTGGCAAACGTTAGGACTGCGAGGTATGTGTATTTCTGGCTCATTAGCCGTCGTCAGCCACAGTTACCCGACTCTACTATAGCCACAGAAACTGCCGCTACACTCGAGTTTCGAACCCGCGACCAGTGAGTTAGAGACGAACGTCCTATCCACTGAGCCACCAGGTCCACGTCTTGCCAGTTTTCTCGATTGGGATGTAGATAAGTACATAAGAGTACACCTATGTACTAACTTTTTAACTATCCAGGAAGGCCTCCTACGGAAGAACCATTCCCGCGGTAAGAACGAACCGAATTCAATGATAAGAAATAGGTACTCGCTATAGGTGCATAACCATTAAGAGATCGTAAAATAATATGCCCCTGGGAAATAATTATACCGTAAATTTCTCCATACTATATCTGACATTATCATATAATCTCGGAATGCAATATATTTCACCTATCCAACATCTGGAAATGTTTGAAACTGAAACGATTACAAGTTTTCCGGGACTATATTGGCTTCCAAGGAGAACTTAAAGCCTGTGCTAATTTTTAAGTATGCATTTCCCGCACTACTGAGACGGATTGGTGATTGGCAGGCAAAGTGAACGCAACAGTATCCAACTTACCTGAGTGGCACTTACCTTGAGGTCACCTGCGTACTTGAAGGCAGGCAACAAACGCGTGGTTCAACGATTATAATCTTAGACGTCTAAATGACTGGTCACGCGTTCGAGCCACAGGGATTGGAACACATTAGGTTATTATGGCTAACTGATGACAGCTAATAAGCCAGAAATCCCCCTGCCTTTGATACACTAGCCGCTGAACGACTACTATCGGGGCTCAAGCTTGAGCCCAAAAGCACAAGAGGGTGAGTGTGCCGCCTGATGCGGTCGGTGAGTGGCCGACTACCACTGGTGGGTTTTTCTCCAGAACGATATCCGTTGTCTGACATGTGTCGACCATCTAACGAAGCCCCAGCGTAAAGCACAACAGGAGCTACGGCGGCAACGATACTGTCATACACGAACTAGATTACTGAAACATATACAACGAACGCCTGACTGGTGGCGCTGGGCATTTTGTGAGTTTGCAATTGTAAGGTCGAAAGCTTTGATCAGAGTGAAATCTACTCCAGATCTATGAACTCGAGGAGCAGGGAAAAAATAGCTCTCTATATTAAATGCAGCATTATTAAAACCCATCTAGACAAGAAGAGTGGTTTAAATAGTTATCGCCAGGATTTACGCCATGTAAACCTGCAAAGAATAAAATTCAATGCGAATAGGTCCCCGCTGTCTGTACGACATATACGATGGTTCCCTTTCCCCCAGCAACGCTTTCCGTCCCCTTCTTTAATACCTCTTCCCCCCCTCTATACACGACACCCCTTTGGGGTAATATTTCACACCAATCGGACACCACATGAATTGGCTCCAAGGCACATAAAAGCAGCGACCTACACCCTCCCCCACACACGCTCTCCCAGGCCTGGCTTCGCCCTGCACACAGGTGGCGTTATCGCAGGGGGTTAAGTGAGTCAAACCCAAGTAGCTGCGATCTTCAGACCATGGTTACTTAGTAGAGAAGTCTTGGGAAGGCCAGATTGCTAGGAACAGTATATTGTGTACACAGAGGAACGAAGAATGGATGGAAAGAGATTTGACTTGACGAGCATACAACCGGCCAGAAGAGCCAGTCGAGTCCAAGGGCTGGTTTGACAGCAGTCAGGCCAGTAGAGAGAGAGCGTTCATTGGCTGGTTGGTCTGTGATTGGTTGGACAGCGTGTGGGTAGACATCGACGTGGGCAGCCGTGTCTCGCGCGCCAGTAAGTCTGGCGGCCGCCACGACCTTGAGGTCTAGACGGATCGAGGTCACGACAGGAAGGCCAGGCGTCGGGCAGGCAGCGACCACTACAGCGTTATTGAACACGCGCTGTTCTTTTGTTTAGAGTCAGACGATATTTGGGCAACTCCTTAGATTTCGTCTTTCTTGACTTCTCTGACGCTGTTAAGTGTACTTCAAACTCCAAATGATGAAAAAACAACGTAGTGCGGTCCCATTAAATAAATAGTAAAGGATAAACAATTTACAAACCTCAGCAATGGATAAACATATTCAATAACAAAGTAGTCAGCCAAAGATCGCCTGACTCTATACAAGGGAACAACGAATGTTCAACAACAACGCCACGTAGGGCGAAACCAGTCTCGAGGAAGCGTGTGCGTGTTAGTGGGAGAGGGGCTGTGGCTCTAGCTCTATTTGATTTAGGCAGGCAATTCATGTGGCATCAGGATTGGTCTGAAATGCCAGCGCGAAAGGGGGGTTTCGTGAACAGAAGAAATATGAAAGTGTCAGCGGTTGGGTGTGGCTGCACCAGTGGATTTCCGAATAGACGCGGCAGCTGGGTCAGGAAGGGGGAAGGGCGTTAGATACGGATAGCTGGCTCTCCACAACAAAGTGACTTTACGGGATTTCATCTCCTGGAGTCTAAAAGACTGTCTCTGGCGTCAGCGGGGGGGGCGGCAAAGGTGATAACCAGCAAGGCTGCCGAACCGCGCGATGGTGGCAGTGTTCAGTCATGTGCAATCGAGTGAAAAGGGTAAACATGGGAGGGCGGCCAGCATTCGAGGGAGGGAGGGCGGGAGGGAGGGAGGAGACACGGGCAGGCAGCTCAGAGAAAGGGGGCAGCCTTCGCAAGAGGGAGACAAGAATATGTAGGTCGGACAGGATTTTCATTGGAGAATGGATGCGGAGAGTTTCAAACTTGGTCAGCCGGAAATAATACCTTAGTTAGTTACTACGTGCACCCATTTTAGGGTTTGTACATTGTTTATTCTTTACTAGTTGTTTAGCAGTACCATACCACACCAATTGCTACTTTCATTGGGAATTGACTTACGCGCTACGACTGGATACGTCGCTTTACCTCACCTGACCCTCTGTCTCTGAACCGAAAGTCAGGGTAGTCAATCGTTTTGGTAACTGCAGCTCTGGTCGCTACGATCAGCATGACAGGTATTCCCTTACGAATAATAGTGTGCAGCTCGAGTTCATTTCCCAAGAGCAGCCTATCGTCCTGGTTTCAAGTCTTGTCCCTTCCCTCAGGTCATGAACAGCTCCCCAATCGCCAATCGCCAGTTCTTAGTCCTTTCCTCTTAAAAATGAACTCTGTGTCTTTTCCCTAAGTCTAGTCGCTGTTGACGCCTGCTACGCAACTCATGATGCAGACCTCCTTGCCATTTTTGACCTTCTGGTAGACTGCCGACAGTACGTTTTACGATCAGACCACTACACTCGCCGTGAGAGATCACATCAACTTTGCTCCCTGAATCCTGACCCAGCTAGTCTATTGGGGCAGCTTTTCACCAAATTCACCGACCTCACCCATTCCAACTTCAACGCCTGTAGCCCACAACGTAATATCGTTCATCATATGCGCACCACCAACTCCTTGTGTTTTCTCGATCGCGCCTTCCCGTCTGACTGCTACCAAGGCCAATACGGACGGTATACATAAGTTTGAACACACTTGAGCCTCACGTTTGCACATGGTCTCTTAGACTATCGCAGGGGGTTAAGTGAGTTAAACCCAGCAACTGCAATCTTCAGACCATGGTTACTTAGTGCAGAAGGAGTCGTTAAAGGCCAGAGTAGGAGGAAGAATATATTATGTACACAAAGGAAAGGAGAATAGATGAACAGAGGTTTGACTTGGCTAAGCCACGACCAGCAGGAGAGCCAGTCGCGGTCCAAGTGAGGTCTTAGCAGCAATCAGGCCAGAAGACAGAGAGAGAGAGAGAGCGCGTCCATTGGCTAGGTCCGCCTGTGATTGGTTGGACGACATGTTGTTTGACACCGTTGTTGGACAAAGTTGGTGGCCTGTGTCTCGCGCATGTAAGTTCGGCAACCGCAACGACCTTGACGTCTACGCGGATTGAGGCCACGAAAGGAAAGGCAGGCATCTACAGGCAACGGCCCACTACAAGACCACCACTGGTGACCAGTGCTGGGCTCTATCCTTCTCCACATATCTAAGATTTTCTTATTGTCCCATTCCTCCAGTCTGTAAGACAGGCCTGGTAAGGACCTTCTGCCAAGTCCGTATCGTTCAGGAATATGTTTTGGAGACTGTCGTTGCCACCCACGTTGGCGTCTGCGGTTGCCTGTGCATTATCAATTGTACTGTGCATTGCCCTCCCCCCCCTCCCAAACCTTCCAATGGTCCATGGGCAGGGTGTTTCATGGCCTCACCTTTGTCTACGCCCAAACCGATGAACTTCTTGGTGGCCACCTCTACCCCCCAAAAATATGCGGGTCATCTCGCAACAGCGCTTGTCTTTCCAATTTGGCATTATTATTAACCAATTCCAGTGTGTATTTAACGCTCCTAGCCTCGCAGTTTTCGGACACCTGGTCAAATATACCGTTACCCTGCAGAGGTCTCGTCCAACCCCTCTCGCTCTCCCCACCTTCCACGCGTGAGCTGCAGGGGTTGCTAGGTCTGATTAATTTTGAATGCAGGTCCCTTCCGAACTGTTCTGACATCATTCTGCCGCTCAAAAACTGCCCCTCTCGGGCCACAATTTCCCATTTGAGTTCATTGCAGACATGCTCAGTGATTTCTACAAGAGGAGGGTTGTTTGCGCCGATTCCACACTCCTGACGCACTAATTCCGATGCACCGATCCCCCCCCCCCCTCCCCCTACGCACGTCCCATGCTCGATGCCCCCCAGTGTTGCAGTCGATGCAGCACATTAGCACCATCTCGTAGGACCAGTGAGCTGCCTCCTAACATGTCCGTTTTCCCCACAATGTCCCCATCAATTTCTTTACATGAGTCTGTGAGGACATGCGTACTTGAACTACAACAACCCACAAAAACCGCCTGTGCTAAAGCCTTAGGCTTGCCAGTAGTTGATTATGGATATGGAGGTGAGGCTGGCCCTGTGTGCTAGTACCTATCACAGCGCGCGAAACTTTGCAGTGTGCGAAGTTTCCCATTGGCGGGTTACAGCTTTTCTCCTTCAGGCTAAAAGTGACGCTGCAATAACTTCGTCCTAATCTACCCTTTACGACAATGCCCTCACACGTAGGCTACAAGTCAAGGAAGTGTGATACATGTAGATTAAAGTAACAGCCAACGGGTGGTATGCATAGACGGAGGCAAAGATATCACTAGCCCTTGTGCCCACATAAATGTCTAGCCGTCTCGGTATTGGTGAACCGGTGAAACACAAAAGTTGTAGGCGTAAGCTTCCGCTGTTACCTTGCGCAGTGGTGTTCCTTATTGATCACGACGACAGGGCTATTATCTGTTGATCAATAAAGTACAGTAGATTCCCTATCTCATGAAATGTCACCCAAAATTCTAAAATGCGTTTTGATTAAGACATATTGAATACGTAGGGTTGTAAGAATGACGATCGCATAGCCTAATGTCAATATATTTTGGTCACGTCAGGATACCGGCCTTTTAATGAACTTTTCCTTGACAGCTAATAAAATGCATGTACTGTGAAAAGTGGCAACTTAAGTAGTATGCATTTTCATCATCGATTTTGACTGCCTTTATAAATTCAACTATATTTTATGGAAAACATAAACGAAAAAATTATTTCTTGTACTAGTTTCGTAGCAAATTGTGCCATCTTTAAATGTTATACTTAAAGAAGGGGTATCTTTCGGTTTAAAAAAGTTTATAACTATGAGCTTTAGTACGATTGTGAGGGGTTCATTCATTATACATCATATCAATCAATTTATTAATGCTGCCTATAACGTATGCAGCATGTTCCACATCTGTTGCAATATTTTATGAGAACTATGCGACTTCTTCCTAAAATCGTAGATGCTAATGTACTTTTCCTTAAGCAGGATGTACACAGCGCGCAGCTTTTAAACTTTGGATTCAAGTACAGAAGTCGGTAGGTTTAAAAATAAGTCGGCAATTTCGAAACTTTCTTAAAACAGAAAAATACCCTTTTTGAGTATAAAATTTAAAGAAGGCACAATTTTTTACGAAACTAGTGCAAGAAATATTTTTTACGTTTTTTTCCATAAAATATAGTTGAATTTATAAAGGCAGTCAAAATCGATGAGGGAAATTCATACTGCTTAAGTTGCCACTTTTTACAGAACATACTTTTAGTTAGCTGTCAAAAAGAAGCTCATTAAAAAGCCGGTATCCTGACGTAACAAAAATATATTGACATTAGGCTGTGAACGCATTTCAAAATTCCGGGTGACATTTCATGAGATAGGGAATCTACTGTACAACTCCTTGTACTCGCTTTAAAGAACTCTTCCCTGTCAAGTTGCCCAACAGCCTCGAATTGTCACCAATTTTCCATCATACCGCTCCAGTGCCCTCCTTACTATCAAAAAACGTTCTGTTGTATCATTCGTGTTCAGCCTAATGTCAAGCTAAATGACCTGCCAATCACTGAGATCCTTGACTCGTGGAAGAAAGGATAGCAACTATCTTCTGCATTCCACCATAAAAATTTCCATTTAATGTTCCATGAGCCAGCTTGAGTTCGATTTCTAGTTGTGTTACCTGTTGTGAACTGCATACACTGCAAGGAGGGCTCAAACCTGCGCTGGACTTGGTTGCTGCTCCACAGCTCCCCGAAACCCTGTAGTGTCCCTGATGCCTGACGCCCTCCTAACTCGGGACGCTCACTTAGAGCATAGGACCTCGCGCGAAGGCAGTTTTCAGCGTGCCTTGGGCTAGGCGTAAACTAGCGCGCGACCTATCACTGTTGGCGAACGCACGCAACTTACCTCCCCCAATCTGACCTAAATTCACAGTGGCTTGACCTCAAACCATCCAATGAGATTCCCGCGTTAGTATGCTAACTTCATTTAGTAGGTTGTCCTCAATCCGTCTGGACACAAACCTCAATGTGGTGTCAGCCCCCCAGACAACACTACTGACCTAGCTCCCCTCGCGGCTGAACGCGCGCTCCGACAGTAAAAACTTCTTCCGAACTACTCTCTTATCCTGGTGTACAGAATGCAATCTTCCTCAGGCTCGATCATAAAGTGGCTATGGCTTTAAGAGTTGATTTCCATCACCTATCATGGAAAAGCCACGTAACATATAGCAACTGCCAACGGACACTCATTAAGATAAAACTACGTAATTATTACCCTACTGACAACACAGGTACTAGCTAAGAGTCCAGACATGCGATCTTGAGTCGCTGCCGGACGCAGCTGCGAGGGGTTCAGTTCATCAGTGGGTCCCCCAGCATTTCCCGCATGTTTTATGGTATAACGATTTCAGTACTCTTCCGGCCTCGTTTACTTTTCGAGGAAAATAATGCGCACAATCGTAGTAAAACCTTCAGACCATACCTTTTTATCAGGCTCGGTCCAAACGTTTGCTAATTCATTTCCCTCGACACCTAAACAACGCATGAGGAGAACTGGAGTTTCTATACCAGAAAGGAGGCAGGGATCACTGGGAGACCCACTGAGGAGCTGAACGCCGCGCAGCTGCGTTAGGTAGCAGCAAAAATAGATCAAATACGCGCGTATGAAGTTTTACCTAGCACCTGTGCTGCCAGAATGAGGCGTCATTACTTGGAATGTATACCATCAGCCGGATAGTCCCATGCACTAGCGTGTCAATGTCGACCTCCACTAGCCTGGTTCGAATTCCGCAGAACACAGGCAAATTAATACTGCATGCCATAAAATAAGGCACTTTGGTTGAAGGTGTGGGTGTTTTTGTTCACAAGCCCACGAAAACCTATGTCAGCTAACCTTGACCATGTGAGATTAGAACGAGAAACAGTTCCGGTCTAGTAAGCCTAGATGGGCGTCAGGCGAACTGCTACAGGCCACTGCAAGGCTGCCTGCCTGCACCAATAAGGACTACGACAGTCAAGTCACCCGAACTGATCCTGTGCGCATGTAGAAACTGCATACAAACCCCCTACTGGGCCAGTTGACTGAGAGCTCAAATTCGCACTCTCGCACACTATACGCGTAGCCTAACTAAATCTTGTAGGCCAAATATTCAGGTGCATTGTTAATCGCATTGTACTCACCACTCATACTCCCCGTCTCTTAGCCTTTCTTTCTTCACCTATCGTCCATTTTCCTCCCTGTGAAAGCCACCCAGGAAGTACTGAAGACATCAAATTAATGTACGTCTTTATTACCATATTAACATAGAAAACAAAAACAAAATAACTGAACAAACAAATGTATCGTTAATAAAGCATTGAAGCTTACAAAATTAGCCAACTGATTCAATATACTGCAGGAATCGCTTCAGCTCCGGGTAATAGGGCTCAAACTCACGAAGTACCTCCACAAGTGTGACATCGGTTGCGTTAGGATGCCTGGCACAGTACTCCTGATAGAGGGCATTTTCAGTCCGCAGAACTCTCAAGTGCTCTGGAGATTCGTCGTGGATAAAGTCGCATCTGCGACCGTAACGACAGTACCCGCTGAGACAGAATGCGCGACAGACCTCTGTTTTGTAGCGCGGATGGCGCGCTGTCAGATGCAGTTCCCGGAGGCCATGCGCAAACCTACAACGTAGGCCATATTCGCACGTTTTATTCCTGCTCATAAGGTAACGTTTGCAGAGTTCTGTCTTGTAGAGGCCCCTTCTTACGGGGAGCGCGTTGAGCCTCAAAACAGGTGGCTGCACTGGTGGAGTGCATGTGTCTGGACTGCATGGCGTTTTTGGTAGACTTGATGTAAAGGACCACTGAGAGATAGAGTCACGCCGTTCCTGACTTTGGAACTGGCTGTCATTGTAGGTGTGTTCAGACCCACTTGACGGTTGTTGTTGTTCTCGATGAAGTTTGCCCAGCTCGACAGAAAGCTGGAGCTCCAGTACTGCCCTGACGAGTTCGCCGACAACGTTATCGCCTACGGGTTGCCGCTGCTTGGGTGTTGAGTGGATGATTGTTGTGAGTATCTGGGACACTGGTGATTTAATAGGAGCGGCTGTATCATCTTTGGTGGTTGATTCGGGCGATCGTGGAGTGCATAATGATATATTTTTGGGTTCAGTTGCCTCAGAACGCAGACACCAAGCTGGAAGCATTAGTAGGTCTTGAGATGGACAGTTCCTGACGTGCATTGCGACATGACAGCCACTCGCTGTGGCCTTGCTCCTCCGCCCGAATCACACTCGTGGTCACACTGGCCAGGTGAGCGATGATCAGGCAAAGATACTGGCGATCACATGCCCCTCTAGACAAGTTATCACGAGTGCACGCTTTGGCCCCTCACCTCCCACCTTCCTCCCCCCCCACCCCCCTTCACATAGTCAGCTTTTACTGCGGCCCGAAAGCACGACGAGGCCGTGAGCAGTCGATATCGATTTTCTGATAGGCTGTGCCGGCCCCAAGCCGTTGGTTAATCGTGGGAAAGTTAATCATAGGGGAGCTGTGCGCGCGTCAACCACCCAGTTCGGGGTCTTGCACGTGCTTTTTTAATGGTTAAGTCCTTTTTTAACCCATAAGGGAACTCCAAATAGTCCACTTTGTGACGTCTTTGCACGTTACAGAAGCTATTTTCAAACTCGTTTGCTTGCAGTCACTTATTCGCATGTTTGTAGACCAGGTCTCTAACTCAGAGAACAGACAAACCTTTATGACTTCTGACAGATGTTTGTTTTTCCGAGATCACGTTAGTGCTCACCTAAATGACTTTATGTGTCGCCGACTTTTGCAAACTTATGATGTCTTTCTGCTGCTTTGCAATATGACCGCCACCAAATAATATAATACGACTTGTTAGTGGGACAGTCAATGTACAATGAAAATGTTTCGAAGGGGAAAGATGAAATTTTCGCAAAATCGTAATTGTCGTGATTAATCATAAGTAACAAGGGGGAACGTATGACTAGCAACGAGTGAGCGGGCTCGGTGTGTGCATTTCGAATATAGTGCTCGTTTCGACCTGTTCGTATCAGTGCAATTTTAAGCCCCAGAACTACTCTGCGCCCAGGCTAGCGAAAATCCTTTGAGATACCAGCATTTAGATTGGTGGGAGAGGTATGTCCGATCGCCTTTTCCTCTGCACAAATTTTCGTTCTCTTGTGTTTCGTCGTAGAAGATCGAAATTTCCTATGGAATGATGGATAGGATATGCAAACTGGATGTAAAAACCGGACCAATTGCACTTGTGGTAGCCCCTTGCCAAATTTTTTTGATTTAAACTTTGTCGTTCTTTCATTTGTACACAATTTCCAAGATAACTTCTAGTTGCTACGCCTTTCGGTAACTTTGATTTATCCTTTTTTGTTTAAGTGGGTGTACAACTATTTACTGCTACGCTTTAACTGTTTTGCATGTCGAATAAATAGCGGACACCTTGCTCCTATTTTTTTTCTTCGCTAGACCGGGTACGTGGTCGCCTTCGTCATATACAGGGTATCGGATTCGGCTTAGCCTGACGTGCTCTGAGCGTGGGATAGCAGCATTGATTGCCTGTCTCAACAGCTATAACAGACGTGAGAACGTTCAATATAGCGTTAGTGATAAAACAGAGTTATGGAAGGAGACTTTGTGCCTACTGAAAGCCTGCGAAGAAATTTTCATTCAAAGCATTTTGTACTTTTATCGGAAGGGGAAAAATCGGAAAAGGTAGTTTATATATTTCACCTGGACGAGGAAGAAGGTGTGTCAATCTGGTGCTCGAAACGCCTTCTTCCTCGTCCATGCAAATACCTGGATCGCGAACCTTCGCATTCATTCGATATATATTTCACCTTTTTTATTCCATTTGCAAGTTCTGTCACAAGCGAAAGCAAAGAGTAGTATTTAAAGTCGCTGCCATACGGGGATCGGCCGACTTCCAGCTTAGATTACTCGCAAATCCAGTATGGTCTCCGTTTTTAATCACCTTGTGCGATCCCCGCAATGCTCGAAATTTGATCTGAAGGCTCCCTTCAAACAAAAACCTACTTTTCAATGCCCTCGTTAGCATATCTCAGAAATGGGTTCATTGTAAGCAGGACCAGGTTAGGCGCTTCTCCACTTATTAGCTCTGGGTTTGTAGGCTACGGCAGTAGCCTTAATCTTAAACTTCCTTTTTAGCAGGAGACGAAGCAAAGCAAATGCAAACAACGTTTTAGGAGGAGGGGGTAGGGGAGCTTTTCCAGGCGATTCTTATGGAGCTAGTT
>JAYGXS010000003.1:66599978-66626856 GCA_036362985.1 Ligula intestinalis | reverse complement strand
GCTGACTATAGCTTTTGAACTTCTCATGTTATTGATTAGCCACTTGGCCACTCCTTATGACCTTGTGTTGATATCGATTTTTCTGTACGAATTCATTGAGTATCTTCTCTTTTGTGATTCACGTTAAGTAATGAGAGGTGGCAACTGACGAGCACTCTCGAAATGATATGGATCCAATAAATCATTTTGCTGCTATTGCCATATTTAAATCTCTGCCCAAAATCTCCAGGCCGACCTACCCAATGAAAGATCTCCCTCTATCTATCCTCTGGCCCGACTACTCTAAGACCTGACTTGGGCCCGGTCAACTTGCTGATCGGATGTATCTCTCCCAAGTCAATCTATTCTCCTGTTCCGTTGTGTACACAATAAACTCTTCCATCTACTCTGGCCTTTAAAGACTTCTCTCCTCAGCACTAAGTAACCATGGTCTGAAGATCGCAGTTGCATGGTTAGATTCTCTTAACCCCCTGCGATACAACAACCAAGTGATCCAGCATCCACTGTTCTCCCCCGGGAAAGATCCTCCCTGGATGACCGCACAGTCGACCCGGTAAGGGTCAGGGAGAGCCTGACTGTAACCACTTTTCGAGCAAACAGAAAGTTAACTTTCATGTACACAAATGCACAGAGTATGCTATCAAAGCTAGACGAGCTGAAGATTCATGCCTTTGAATTATCACCAGATATAGTTTCAATAACGGAAACTTGGCTGTCTGAACAGGTAGCCAATGGCGAGGTATCTATGCCTGGCTATCAACTGTTCAGAAAAGACAGAGAAGGTCGTCAAGGTGGTGGCGTAGCAACGCACGTGAAAAATGGACTCACATTTTTAGACAAAACGGATAAACTGGCGTGTACTTCCGAGGCCACCTGGCTGTCCATTAAAGTACCAGGTGCACGCAACCTCGATGTCCTGACACTCTACCGACCACCGAGAAATGAGCCCGTAGTGGATGCCTCCTTGCTAGAGGAGCTGGAAAGATTACTGCACGATTGGACATCCTGATTGTGGGGGACTTTAACGCGCCTCACATCGACTGGGGTGCGGCCTGCGCACATAGCTCCGATCTAACCTTTGACAGCTGCCTTCTGAGCATGACTCTAAAGTTATTTCTCACGCAACACGTCACTTTTCCGACAAGGATGCGCGATGGCCAACAGTCCAACTGCTTGTACCTCGTTCTCACGAAATCGCAGGACAGCATCGACAAAGTCATACAGACAGCATACGACAGCATCATACAGACGTACCGCCTCGTGAGGAATCGGAAGTGTGCCCTGAAGTTTGATGACTTCTTCGTCTTCGCCACTTCAACCAACTTCCGTGAGAATTCCCTCAAACTGCGGGGAACCCTATCCCATCTAGAGGTCCGCAAGCAGTCGTTCTCACAATGAGTCATCGGTGTCTGGAACGGACTGCCCGAAGATGTCGTAATGGCGAACTCCACAGATGCGTTTAAACGGAAACTGGATGAACAGCTACTTAACACTTACCGTTCATATGTACAAGGAAGCAAGAATACTTTACGCCCCGGAAATACCTATAGATAAAACTTTAAATTTGTTTATGCTACTCACTATTTTACAGTAACACATTTTATTATGTACACAAGAGATTATTCGGACTGCTCACACGCACACGTTAAAATTTGTACATGCATATATGTTACTCACTGTTTATAGTGACATATTTTATGTTGGATATTTCATGCATACTGTCTTCAATAGGGTCTTCAAAGGCATTGCCTACTACCCTTAATATACTGAACTATACTGAACTAAGTGTCATGTCTCCCACCACTAGGTAAAAGCGACCATGTTGTACTGCTATGGGAGCATTCGTTATTCTCAATACCGGAGAGACCCTCAACAGCCAGAAGAAATATTTGGCGAGGCGATTTCGGTCGAATGAAGACCGAACTCACGCGCGCCGAGTGGGAACCTCTATTTTCTGGAAACATAACTGCGGACTGTGAAGCGTTCCGGAACACACTGCACAGACTCATCGACAACCACTGTCTAATTTCGCAAAAAAAGGTGACCACTAGACCGTGATGGCTTACGCAGGCCTTAAAAATAGAAGTGAACAAAAAGCGGAATCTGTGGGAAAAAATGCCAGCAGACAGGATTCCTGCATTTTTCAGTGCCTACAAAACTCAGAGAAACTGGGTCAATGGTCTTATTCTCAAAACAAGACGGGCTTTCGAAGCAGACTTGCTAAACCGGGCCACAGTGAACCCCAAACTGTTTTACAGTGACCTCAGGCAGAGTACCAAAAACAAGAATCCGAGGGAAGAGACTTGATAGATGATAAAGCATAGGCTGATCATCTTTCGAAAATTTTCCGGTCAGTCTTCACAAAAGAAACGGCATACGATCACCCCACCGATGACACCGAAGTGGATACAATAGTTGAGACTGTCCAATTCCCCGAGGCAGTTTTTCTTAAGGAACTCTTAAGGGTAAAGAATCTAAGTCACCAGGTCCCGACGACGTACCAGCCAAAATTTTGAAGGGGCTCGCCAATGAGTTGGCCAAACAACTCTCTATGCCATTCGAAACCTCCTTCGAGACCGGATGCTTACCAGTAGATTGGAAATCCGCGAGGATTACGCCGCTATATAAGGAGGGAAGCCGGGTCTCAGCGAATAACTACCGATCGGTCAGCTTATCTGCGCATGTCTCAGACCTGTTTACGATTACATATGACTAAGGATTCCCGACGGAATCCGAAACGTCAGGAAAATAAAGTCCTTGTTCCAGTGATCGCATCGTCTTCTTCTTCGGAACTGCTGCCTGGAACTCGTATATTCTCCTCGTTTGGCAAATGAAGAATTTGTTGGTCGGATCAAGAATTCCTCGTTTGCATAGCCATTCTGCGTCGGTAAAGTTATTTTGGAGATCAGGAAAAACTTTGTCTCTAAGATCTTCGTCACTGCTCAGCAAATTTGCAACCAAACTAATAGGGATGTTTCCGGAAGCATCGCTGTCAATTTTACCTTCGCCAATCTTCAAGATGTTGGTGGAGAATCCGTCGTTTTCGTGGGCATAGTTCAGGAGAACTCTCATATTGGTCGTGAGTTTTAATGTCTTCACCGTTGGCCATAGCGGTGAATATTTTAGGCAGAATTTTACCTGGTCACCTCTGGTACCCCTTTGAATCACCGCTAGTGTCTGGCGGAAATCACTAGATAAAACCATTACGATGCCACCAAACGGAATTTTTTTTCCTGTGACATCACGCAGCGTTCTGTCTACCGCTTCCAGTGCAATTCTGTTGGCCATGGTACACTCGTCCCAAATTATAGCTGAGCACCATTTTAACAATTCAGATGATCCAATACCTCTGCTTACGTGGCATGTTGTGGTGCCATCATCAGGTAACCTTAGAGGAAGCTTGAAGGTACTGGGAGCAGTTCGGCCACCGGGAAGTACCGTCGCTGCTATACCAGCCGATGCAACAGCCAAAACAATTTTGCTTTCTTTGCGCAGCCAAAACAATTTTGCTTTCTTTGCGCAGCACAGCCAAAAGCAGCTGAATGACGAACGCTTTGCCAGTTCCACCTGGCGCATCCAAAAAAACGTGGTCGTCATTACTGCGGTTATGGACACTGTCAATAATAGTGTTGAATGCGTGAAGTTGATCGACCAGCATCCTTGGTTTTTGAAGAGCCACGTATGCTGCCAGCTCGGTAACATTGTAGCGAAGTTCCCGCTGAATTTCAGTTCGAAGCTGATTCCCAATGCTCCTGTCAAAAGGAGGAAATCCATGCCTTTAAAGTTGCTCTCCACCCATTTCAACCAAGGTGTTTTCAATGTGAATGAGTGCCATGGTGTTGATGGCGGCATTGAAGTCTACGGGAAGATGGGCATTTTGCAACTGTAGTTGGTGTTGGTAGTCTTCTGAGATATCATTTCTGTACTTTAACCATAGATCATAGGGCCAGTTCAACTCGCAACTTCTGATCAACAACGCAAGCAGTCATCGTAATTGAAAAGGAGCGTTAGCAACGACAGTTTCAGCAATGGTGTTCTCCCAATGATTATCATCTTGAAGCAGACCACGCCTCGCACAGGCTTCTCTGTAGGTAGAACACAGGAAACCGTCAATCGTCCTTAGATCTTCAAACGATGTTGGACCTTTACCTTCATGGAGTAGCATTCGTAAGTAGAAGCATTCTTGTTGAGAGGGATGAACAGTGTAAATTCTGCCCATTTTCACATCATACTTGATGCCCGGATGTCCGTCAACTGGAATACCTACCTTTCGTCGGGCCCACTTGTTTCAATTCCATGTTTAGTATGAGGGGACCTGAATATACAAAAGTGTCTGGGCAAACTAATCTTGCTGGCACAATTTGAAGAAAGCAGTCAAAGTTGCATCTTTAGGATTCCGAAGCTGATCCAAGAGGAATCCTTCCGTAAAGTTAACCCATTGGCCATTTTCCAGGTGGACGCTTAAGTTTTCAATGGCCAGAAAACGGTTATGGATATCAAAACCAAAGATTCTCCAGAATGCCTCATTGCTGCTGATGTATCCGCCCATTTCATACTGGGTAATCTCATCATTGTTGTTACGGTGGTTGAGAAGGTACATGGTGGCATCGGATCCTTTGTTGGTGTTCTTGCAGACGTACTTGATGGACTTCGCTGAGCTGCAAAATTCAACGTTGATGTGGGCGTTGAATACTTTTGACAGTAAGGGACAATACGGCACAACCCAACTGTCATCAATTACCACACCACTGTTTCGCCTTTCATTGATAACTGCTTCGAATCAGCCAATCTCAGGTTGTCGCCTTCTATAGAGAGGGTAACCAGCCCCATCAGTCTGAGTTGCATCTAGAAATCGCTTGGGATATTTATTGGTACATTTCCCATCTTTCATGCAAGGGCTGTTAGGATTTATCTGACCGCATGGGCCATGCACCATTTGAGTTTTGATCGTTTCAATCAGGACAGAGTCAACGGATCGGTCGGGCAACTCTGCGCATATAAATTTGTAGACATCGGAAGAGTGCAATTTTTCCTTCAGCCAGACCAAAATGTGAGCGTGGGCAATCCTCTTTTTTGCCACTCAACAGTGTACATGTGACACGGAACATCACCGAAAATTTTGAATTTTGTGATGAGTCTCATCATGGTTTTCAACGTAAGCTTGAATACCCGCATGGACAAATCATGGCGATCCTGTCGCTTTTCACCGGGGAACAACTCATTAGTAATTTCAGGCAACGATGTGTTGCAGGTAAACGTAATGAATAGGTCCGGGCGTCACGCTTATATTGTTATAATCTGTCTGGCGGGTAACTAACCATGCCGTCCGGCTGCCCTATTCAATACCCACTGCCCCAACGTCATGAGGCTTCGCAGGGAGCGCCTTCCGACTCACTGACATGAAGACCCTTGACCGACTCCCCCGCCTGTGCATACAAACGCGTCCAAAATAGTCGTGGCTGTTAAAGGGTCACTTGGGCACACCACCCCTCGGCCAACGCAGCATAGGCTTGTCTAAAGGAGTGATAGTCGACTACAGAAGGTTCCCCACGTCAGAAGTCATTCAGACCAATTAGGCAGGACAGTGTACTGTAACGAAGGGAGCTAACAAGGGGCTCTGTAGGAAAGAACGGCTCATAGTAGACAAAACAGTTGTTGTTGTTGTTGTTGTTGTTGTTGTGTTCTGTCTCTCTGCACAGGGTTGAAGGCACCCCCTGACCTGTCCTGCAACCAATCAGGAACTGGGCCACGCTGAATAGGGAACGGCGTTTATGGCAGATCGAACAAGAGTGTCCAGGGTATATTGCAAGCACGCAAAGCCGCAAGGCTTCGCGGCTGAAAGCACGATGAGTCCCACGGGACGCTGCAGCGAATTAGCCATGAGCACGCGGACGGCGGCGGCGGCTCACAGCTTGACAGCAAAGAAAACGTGTCAACGCAGGGGGTGATCTCCGGACCGCCATAGGCCTCTATACGCAACACACCCTTCGGTCGATACAAAAATCAATCGCACACGACTAGAACTTGCTCCACAGTCACATTAAAGCAGCTGCCATCTCTCTCTCACACGCACTATCGGGCGTGGCTGGACGCAGTCAACACTAGCCCTGCACACATGTGACGTTATAGAACAGGCGTTGTTTCTTTGTCTAGAGTCAAGCGTCGTAGTACACCAACTACTTTGTTATTCCGAAGAAGAAGATGCGACCACTGGAACAAGGACTTTATTTTCCTAACGTTTTGGATTCCGTCGGGAATCCTTAGTCATAGGTAATCGTAAACAGGTCTGAGATTACGCGTATCTCCTGTTGAAGTTGGTATATTGTTTATTCAGCATCAGTATATTTGAGGGGGATGTAGCTAGGTTAACTTTGGGTTGCCTATTTGTACAGGCATGTTGTGGTATCAGAGAAATAATATCTCAGTTATTTCACCTTTCTTGACTTCTCTGAATCTGTATCCAGCAGTCACGCGTACGTCAAACCCAATGCTAACAACTATCAAGACAGTACGGCACTGTTAAACAAAATAGCATAGGATCGACAATGTACAATCCTCAACAATGGATATAAAAAGTCAAGAACGAAGGGATTCGGCCAAATCGCCTGACTCTATAAAAGGGAACAACGGAAGTTCAACTGCCACGCAAGGCGAAATCAGTCTTGGGAGAGCCTGTATGTTAGTGGGGGAGGAGGCAATTCACGTGGCATTCGGATTGGTGTGAAACGCCAGCGCGAAAGCGGATTTTCGTGTACAGAGGCGATACTGCGCCGGCAAGGGGGCGGTGGTTTTAGTGGCTCTCGAAGCAGTCGTGCCTAACTGGGTCAAGAAGGGGGGAGGGAGGGAAGGGAAATGGACAGCTGGCTCACCGTCACAAAGTCACTTCACGGGTCTTCATATTGGCTAGTCGAAATAGTTGTCCAATTGAGGCAGCGGGGGGAGGCGAAAGAATTGTGGAAAGAAGGCAAGGCAGCCGAACGGGGCTAGGAAGATTATTGAAGTACCACTTGGCCGGGGACTGGTTTTGGCACCAGTGTGCACCCAAGTGGAAACAAAAAGGTCAACCGGGGGGAGAGCGGCAGCATTATTGGGGGAAGCGGACTAGGGCACGCGGTCCAGAAGACGGGGGAATAGCCTTTTGTGGCAAGAAGTCAATGGAAATGGACGTGGGGAATTTCAAACTCCTTCAGCTGGAAATAACACAGTTTTTCGGCAAGGCCAGTTGACATGAGCTAATGATGTTGAAGGTAGTTAAAAATGAGCAGACAGTGAAAAAACTCCTTGGGATTCTTTAGGAGAAAAAAACTGTCGCTCTTGGGGGGAGGGTCCAACGGGTAGGGGGCATCGGAGAGGTCACCGCGATCACCACCGAAGTGTGGAAGATGCGGCCAGATACCCCCTTGCTGATTGCAGAGTTCGTCAGCAACGACAGAAATATCCGCCCAGATCATTGACAATCCGCTGCGAATCGATCCTAGGGAGAACGTATAGGGGCCGCGTGGACTATGACCGCCAAGTTCGGCTGATGCGATCACTGACACGGGTCATCGCAGTATGCAGATATTCAAGTAGGAAAGACCGCAGAGACCTACGCGTGGGAATTCTTCACTGTTTATTTAATAGTACCCTATTATACCATTTGTTATTATCCTTTGGGAATTGACGTACGTGATACGGCGGGATACTGGGTCAAAGGATACCTGAACAACCTGTGTTGGGAGTTCTGCCAAACAACTACAGTTCATAACTGCTCGTTGACAGAATGTAAAAAATACATGTTTATTCTGGTGCTGCTGCTGAGGAATTTCAGGTCGAATGTTACTCAAAGAAGTTGCTTCAAAGTAACGCATTAATTTCTGGGACTATCTGAAGGCTTAACATGCAAAATTGAATTATATATAATGAATCACAGAAACAACACTGGGAGATACAGTGGTGAGCCGAATAGCTCACAGCTAGGCTTTACATCGGTAAGAAGTCAACGAAGCACGCGTCTGGCCTTTGATATCCTGGCAACAGCAGCTTATGTAGGCCCACACATTAATCCCTACTCCCTTCATGTTTTCGTGCGAAAACGGTTGATATAGGATTTTATGGGTGGGGAATTAGGACAAGCAGTGGAATGTACTTTAATAAATGCTAAATTCATTTTTGTTTTACTGCATTTAGAAGTGTTGTTGCTTTATATCTGCAAATTTTCCTAATCTGTATTATCGTTTAACTTATTGCGAAAAAACCCGATTATCAAATTGCAGGTTTCTTAAATTTCTTGAAAATGTGAACTGTTGGTAAGGAGGTCGCCTACTTCAACTTACCGTTCTGGAATTAAATTAATATAGTCCGCGGCGTGGAGCACCGCGTACACCGTCAATTTACATGCGAATCAACTTACTCCCAACTGCCGCCGGACACAAATGCGACTACATTTTGTGTCACTTTACACTTACTTCTAAGAATTGCCTTCTCAGCCTATCCTATTTCCCCACCCCCAACACTCCATAACCACCGTTTTGCAGGACAAAATGCTGGGACCAGTGGTTTATGAGTGGGCCCACATCAGCTACTTTTGCCGACCTAATACTTGTGTTGGGGCACATAAAATCAAGCAGAATTTATAAAATAGTGAATATTTGCCTGTAGTAATTAACCTTTTTTAAAACGTAGGACCTTTTTGAACCAATGCCTTATCTTCCATCCAATACCAACTTTCATGAGGGCATAATTGCGCTCTAGGTGAGTAAAAAGGACTAATGATTGAAATGTCACTACGTGTTTAGCGGAAGTAGAGAGGTTCAACACATGAGCACCTGGACTGCTTGTGCGCCACACCCGATTGCAGGGCAGGAGCTAATGGGGCCTTAAGGACGGTTAACCTGAAGACCGTGCTGGTTCGTGGTAAAACGGCCAGGCAATTTTGTAGTTCGTGCTAATTACCTGTACCCGTCGCGGGTCATAACAGAAAACACGTGAGCAAAGAATCTGTGTGCCACACTCGGTTGCAGGGCATGAGCTTATGGGGCATTAAGGACACCTGACCTGAAGGCCGTATTTAGGCCACGAAAAACATTTTAGTATAGCAAGGCGACAAGAGTTGGTCGTGGAGTAAACTAACAATGAAAACTGCCTCCTGCCTGATTTGTGCTTCGGTGGTATTTTCGATATACGTGGGCGCCGTATCTGTGCGCATAGTAGATGCATTGATCACGTTGTGCTTACCGGAAGGAGTTTATTTGTTCGCTGACGTTTCGGGCAGCTGCGGCTGACTGTACTTTGTCAAAATTTACATTCAGAGCACAATTTTGGCGAGCGAATGCTTTCAGTATCTTCTCATCAGGCCAACTAGTTACAAAGGAGGTTTAAATTTAAAAATCGATAGTTTGTCTTTCTTTTCATGCATGGTTCAATCAGAGCGCAGAATTGTGCAGCCAGTTAGGTAATCGTTGGCCATGCAAAGTTGAGGGCTTGCACGAGCTTCTTTTGTGCACACAAATCCGGTTTCCTCAATCGGATTGCGGTCGCTTCTGCTGTTGCCAGCAGACGTTGACCCAGGGACTTTGGGTAGTTTGGTGGGACCTTGTACATTACCTTAAAGGCTTCGCTTGGGTCCACACGATGTCCAGTGTCAAACATGTGTGCGGGGATAGAACTGTTTATGCTTTTGGTCTCGCCTTTGGCTAGCCATGCCGAGAGGTGTTCCCACATTCTTTTAGATAAGCGCCTACTCGTGCGACCGATATAACCAGCTCCAAAGGAGCGAGTAAATGTGTAGATACACATATAAGTGGTCTGAGTTGGCAGCTTATCCTTACCCTCACCTTGCAGAATCGGGTTGGTTGAAAATAACACCTGAATTTTTGCTGCTGGGAAGGTTTGTGCTGCGGCTTGCTTGAAGCGTCTGCTTAAGTGTTCGCTTGCTGCATCCTCTTGAAAGGGGACTTTGAGGAATAGCGTCTTCTTTCCACCGTGGGTGTGGTGGGCTTTGTTCCTTTCTCCATCATATTCTTTATTATGAAGCTGTCCGGATATCTGTTCTCTCGAAGCACGTCCTGGAGTTTCTGGAGCTCCATTTCTATAGTGTCAGTTGAGCAGATTATTCTGGCTCTTTGCGTTAAGCAGCGGACTAAGTTACGCTTCTGTTGGATAGGTAAAAAACTGTTAAAGTTTGTATACTGTCCAGAACAGGTTTTCTTTCGGTAAACGCTCCTTCGGATGCTACCGTCAAGTCTTCGGTTTAGGAGGACATCCAAGAAAGGAAGCGAACCTGCCGTCTCCACCTCCAAGGTGAATTTAATGGAGGGGTGTGCTTGATTAACAGTATGTAGAAGTGCATTTACATCAGTATCTGCTGGGGCGATGGCGAAGATATCATCGAAATATCGGCCATAGTGTTTTAACTCATGGAGCTGCTTGTTGAGTTGAAATTTTTCCAGTTTGCCCATGAAGATGTTGGCCAAGAGAGGCCCGAGAGGCGAGTCCATAGCGACGCCATCTATTTGTCTGTATAGTTGGTTGTCAAAAAGGAATTGCACATTTAATGAGCATTTGAGTAATAGTTCCCTTAATACGTCAGATGGTATTCCTACGTCTATTTGATTTGCCATTACGAAGTCGCAGATATAGTTGACTGTTTCTGTTACTGGAACGTTTGTAAACAGTGATGAGATGTCTAGGGAGATCATCATCATGCCATATAAGTTCATGTCCTTGATGCCATCGATAAATTGGAACGTATCTTGGTAGTTATGTGGTGCCAGCTGTTGCTGTATGGGCTTGAGTTTCTCTGACAACCACTTCGCTATTGCATGATACGGCGAGTTTCTCATGTCTAAAATCGGGCGAACTGGCAGCCCATTCTTTTGGATCTTAGGTAGACCATATATTTGAAATTGTGGCTGTACGAGTCGGCCGTGGTCTGATCGATTTTTATTCGTTACACTGACTTTATGGATCAGCTGCTCCTAAAGATCGCTCGGCATAAATGTTCAGACAGGCAAGAGTATTCTCAGGACATGTTTACGTTTTTAAGTCGGTCATGGGAGGCGAAAAGGTGTGTGGCTGTTAGATTTGTAAATTCCTTCCAGTTCAGTACCAGCACCGCACAGCTAGCCTACTCCTTAACAAGTTTACCAACTTTATTTCAACCATTATTGTGGTTGGCTTTTTTCAGAATGTGTGAAGATGTAAAATGACTTGTCCTCCTAGCTCCCTTAATACGATAGGTCGGAGATTGGACCCCTTCTCCATACATACTTCAAGTTTTAACTGCCTGTAGGCACTCCTAAAGCTCTGATCCTGCATAGGTTAGTGCTAGTAGTATACGGCATGGGTCTCGTGATCACTGTCAATGGGCACTACTATGGACGAGGTGGAATAGCCGGGAAGTCAGACTTTCAGGGCTCTCTCAATCGGCAATAAAGGCACAAGCCGTCGCTCCAACGTCGGTCAGATCTTAGACAGGCCACAATATTCAGAATAGGATCGTCATGCCAATTTCCTATGCACGTTTCCTTGTGGTTATCCATTAAATCAAAGCGCTGAATCTTAACCACTTCTTCCTCAGGTGATTGTATAAGGCGAGGGGAGTGGATACCGGACACACAGTTAGTGAAACCTTTCAGCAGGTTCAGTATCCATTCAATCGTGTGATACGTTTAATTTCAATGGACTGGGACATTTATCGCAGTGGCCTAAGCTAATACAGAAATCCCTTGCGACTGCGACCTTCAAGCTCGGTTCTGCACCGACCCCAAACCGCTATTTACTTGGAATGGCATAAATCCAGGTCCCCATTCCTAGTTCAAATCGAGGGAACACGAGCGCAGCGATTACCTTAGTCAGCAGCATTTCTGACCAATTCTTAGCGTAGTGGGTAGTGTGGTGCACGCATTGGTGGACAGGGTCTGAGATGATGTGGTAATTTACCGCAGTTTTTCGTGGAAGTGCATAAGACCAAATAGGCCCATGCAGTGAATGAAGTCGCGTGGGCAGTAGAGACGGACGCGGCGGCTTTGTGATGGGCTTCAGGCGCTCGTTCACCAGTCTCCGTGTGATGGATTCACAAGTCACCAACCCCGTAAATGTGTGGTGGCAGTGTGACCAGGAGGCCCTGAATGGGATGAACTACTCGTCAAAGTTTTCCGGAATTCTGCGGGACCGTGCTGTTTGCTGATTGGTTGATTCGTAACTGACCCTTTTGATTTGCTAATAAAACTATTAACGCTAGGATATTGAAACTTTTTTTATTCGAAAGAAATAATTCTAGAATTTGGTGCGATGAAAATCTAAGAGAAATTCACGAAAGGCCGCTGCATTCTCTTCGTGTGACGGTGTGGTGCGAAATAACTGCTTCCACTGTGATTGGCCCATACTTTTTTTGAAAATAGTGATGGCGCAACAGTAACAGTGAATGGTGAAAGATACCAAACTATGATAAGCGAATTTCTACTTCCTGAAATTGAGAGACATGGCCTACGCAATACTTGGTTTCAACAGGATGGAGCCACGGCCCATACAGCAAGAGAAACGATGACATTGTTAAATGAGTGCTTTCCAAATCATTTGATTTCACGATTTGGTAACATTCCTTGGCCCCCTCGTTCGCCAGATTTAACCCCATGCGATTTCTTCTTATGGGGCTACCTGAAGTCAAGGGTTTATGTAACAAATCCAACCAATCTGCAAGAACTTAAAAACAACATTTGTTCTGAAATAAGACAACTATCGCCTGATACACTAAGGAGCAAAACAAAAACAATCTACAATAATACAGCGAAAATAGCCAAAACGAAATAGCCAATCAACAAACAGCATGCTTCCGCAAAGTTCCGCAAAACTACTGTGGGAAGTTCACCCCGCGGGGGTGTAGCTGCTGTTAATGGCAGTCGCAGTTAAATGAGGGCTGGATATGGGAGCTATCATAGATGGCATGTTGCCGAATAGACCCATACGGTGGATAAATGTACGAGAGCAATGGGCGCAATGGAGGCAGTGATGTCTGCTGTATGATGGTACTCCAGTGACTGTGCCGTAGATTCGCAAGGCAGATGTCGCGATTGGTCTCATGGGTGACAGGACTGGAAGAAGTGATGGCAGCCGTCAGCATCGCCGAGGCAGTGACAGGAGTGGTAAAGATGGTGGTTTTCAGTGGCCGCTGGACACTCTGATTGTGATCATCAGTGATTATGGTGACCGACGCAATTGGAGCAGAGGTGACTAGGAAAGCAGCAGTTGAGCTTGCCAGATTGTTAGCGCAGGAGTTTTGGAGATGTCCAACGAGACCGAACCACACATGCAAAATTCTCTGACAGTGTGGACAAGTTAGGGCTGGGGAGGGGGGTTAGTTACGGATGTCGTGGACCGGAGGCACCGGGGTCTTACATGCATCTCTATTGGCTTTAGTGGCGTTGATCTGATTGATTTCATAGCCTACAAACACTGTTTTCAGTGCTCTTCAGCAGATCGATTGGCTCTGAGCGAAGCGTTCCCAGGTCGTTGGGTTGGGTTGCAAGCACTTTAAGGAAGTCTTGAAGGGCTTTTTGTAGCGTCGAACTTGGCCACCTTTTCGGCGAGCACCCTCGGCCACAGCTCTATAGAAGAGGCGGTTGGGTAGTCGATCGTTGTTTATTCGCACGAAGTGACCGTGTAGTGTCCCGCTAGCGTCACGCCACAGATGAGATCACGCGATGGCAGTCTCTCGTCCCTGGGACAGCCCACCTCTGCTGCCACAGACCGCGTCAATGCTCGATCCCTCGCGGTGGCCAACACGCGCACATACCAACGCCAACTTCACCAGCATGGCCAATCACCTTTCAAGGTTGACTCACAGAAGACCACGTGTGACGGCTACCGAGCATACACGATTTCAGACACGGCCCGCTGACCAGCGGCTGCTCGCTCGTCTTAAAGTCAAACTACGTTGCGGCAAATTTTCCTCCGGTCAGAAGCCGTCGTTAAGGCTTCAAACACTAGTTATGAGAGAAGAGCATCGTGGTTCAACAATCACTGGTGCTTTCAGCTCTAGATATTTGTCCTTCAGTCCCATGTCAAGACATGCTTCATCCTAAAAACAGCATCAACATCGGCAGTAACCTGAAGCTGGATCTGAGAAACAATGCACATGTCGATCATCTCAGCGCTACTTGTTCGCATTGTCATTGTAGCTACAAATCGGCCTTATTGTGTGCATTAAGTCCACCACAAGGCAACTGATGACTCATCAAACCAATTCCTAGACTACATGTAGTAGCAGCCTAACGTATGCATTCTGTCAGCATCGTTCGGGTTAAGACAGAAATATCTGAACTGCTCGAAGACACTGAATAGCACGCAACCAGTAATTAAATATATCATCTAAATCACGAGGGCAATTGTCAGGATGGATGGCTTTTGCCGTCTCACAATATACTTCGATGATCTCCTTCCTCACCTAACTAGTGTGGACTAGTTCATATTCTAAGGCATCGACGAGAAAGGGTAATAAGTCGTTGAACACAATGTGACCCGACGCAAAGGAGTCTTGATAATTTATGCACATGGTAAATTTGTTCCGCATTTCACCTCTTTACTGATGCATAATTAAGGTCCGCACGTCTTGGTTACACTTAAATCAGTCACACGGCTTCCCGCTTTGCAAGTGCTGAAGGAGTCAACCAAAAACAGACAGAGCATTAGGGAAAAGGGACCGGTACTTACGAAAACCGGTCTAATTACGTCATGCCAACGTCTGGCTCTGATGGAGTTAAATTAATCAGCTTGCTCTTATTCAGCCTTTGAATTTGGCTTCTTTTCCACGACCTTTCAAGGTCACATGACAAGGACAATTACTGGTTCCAGCTGATAGTAGAATGGAAACCAGTACGACCAGTTAATTCGGGTTTAGAACTTAGGTTCCGGCCTGGGGTTGACGTAAACAGGAAGGTGGGCTCGATGGCCCCCACACTTCGGCTTTCCTCATGGAATGTAGTTGGGTTTGTAGTGGGCCGTTGCCTGCCCGATGCCTGGCCTTCTTGTCATGACCTCAACCCGTCTAGACCCCAAGGTAGTGGCGGCCGCCAGAATTACCGGTGCGGTTGACGTGGACCACACACTTCGATGTCCACCCACACGCTGTTCAACCAATCACAGGCCGACCTTGCCAAGGAACGCTCTCTCTCTCTCTCTCTGCCCACTGGCCTGACTGCTCTCAAACTGTCACTTGGGACCCGGTCAATCTCCTGGGTGGTCGTGTTTTCCCAAGTCAGACTTCTTCCATCTATTTTCCTTTCCTTTGTGTACACAATATACTCTTCCTAACACTGGCTTTTCCCGACTTCTCCTCCACTAAGTTACCATGGTCTGAAGATCGCAGTTGCCTGGGTTTAACTCACTTAACCCCCTGCGATATGTTATTCGATATTCTGCTATACTTCTGCCCCAGTTTCCGCACCCATATTTAGCACGAAGAGAGTTTATTACAGCGCTGGCAAGATACGGGATGGGTGTGTAGCGGGTCGTGCCTGCCTGACTAGCTCGCGTCGAAGTGCACTTTCCCAAACGCTCACTGATTTGCTTTCTCGACCTCTCGATCAGCCATAGTTCTCGCATCTATGAGGCGACGAATGAGGAGCTTGCACGGGTGCCCGACGCAAGTTGCCTCTCTGCCCAAAATCTCCAGGCCGACCTACCCAATGAAAGATCTCCCTCTCTCTGTCTTCTGGCCTAACTACTCTAAGACCTCACTTGGGCCCGGTCAACCTACTGATCGGACGTATCTCTCACAAGTCAATCCAACATAGATGTCCCGTTATATAGAGAGATGGAGATCTTTCATTGGCTAGGTCGGCCTGGAGACTTTGTGCTGAGAGGCAACTTGCGTCGGGCACGCGTGCAAGCTCCTCATTCGTCGCCTCATAGATGCGAGAACTATTATTGGCTGATCGAGACGTCGAGAAAGCACATCATTGAGCGTTTGTGAAAGTGTACATCGACGCGAGCTAGTCAGACAGGCACGACCCGCTACAGGTGTTCATTCTGCAGGGCCTCTGTTTAACGTACCTCCATCCCCGGCGCTTCTGACATTGAGCCGCCTTTCTGTTTATTCCCTCCATTTGCATGCGAATTCTCTCATACGGTATGGCGAGTGCTGCATGTAAAATGCCGCAATTTGCGAAAGACCGGTAATGACTCGCAAAACAACGTTAAGTAGGCTTGCAATACTGATTATCGGGCATTCTAATCTCAGGTCTTTTCCAGTCACGCCAGGGTGCCGGCTCTTTAATGAGCTTCTGTCTGACCACTTTCAAAAAGCAGATGCTGTGAAAGATGGCTACGTAAATAGTTTGCATTTTTATCATGTGTTTTGCCTGCCTCTATAAATTAAAATATATTTTATAGAAAACATGCATGAAAATATTTTTTCTTGCACTCGTTTTGTAGGAAATGAAGCCTTTGTAGCGACCTTGTACTCTAACAAATGCATGTCCCGCATGTCTGGCTGTCGTGTGCGCCAGCGCGTGCGCGCTGGACGTGTCAAGGTCGGGACTTATCTGGCCTCACTAGCCAATCACTTCTCAAGGCGAGGCCAGTGCACAAACTGCGGGGGAGTTTTTACGCTCAGTCACTCCCAGAACCGACGATCTACTGTTCGGTTGTAGTTGTCCAGACCCGGTGATCTACTTGCCGGACTGCGCCTCTGGACTCGGGCCCATTCATGGCTGGACTGCACTTGTCTGGGAGTCCCCTACCCATTAATCATATCCTTACTCATTCAACACTACATTAAATTGTCTATAACAATCTGGCCTTTCACGTCTTATCATATTCTCTAGCTTATGAATGTTGGGATATGTTCAATCGCCTATTATCTGGCCGGACCACATCGTATCCCACACCTTCTTAAAAATGTATACCTAAAGAAACGATATCTTTCGGTGCAAGGTAAGGTGTTAATTCATAATCCGTCAATTCGTTAATGCTGCTTATGATGTAAGCAACATGATCCACATCTATTGTACAATCTTATGAGAACTATGCGACCTCTTCCTCAAACCGTAGGCAGCGAAATTTACACAGCATGCTGTTTGGAAAGCTTGAATTAAGGTGTAGCAGTCGGTAAATTAAGAAACGTTTTAAAAGCAAAGGATACCCTTTCTGGAGGTATAAAATTTAAAGAAGGCATCGTTGGCTACCAAACGAGAACAAGAAAGAATATTTTCGCGCCCGTTTTCTATAAAATATGTTTGAAGATATAGGGGCAGTTAAAATCTATAATAAAAATGCATGCTATTTAAGAAGCAGTTTTTATCAGAATATGCATTTTGTCAGCGGTCCGATAGAAGCTCATTAAAAAGCCGCCATCCTCGCCTGACTGGAAAGACTTGCGATTAGACTGCGCGATAATTAGAAGTACAACCTTACTTAATGTTGGTTAGCGAGTGATTTCCAGTCTTTTGTAAATTGTAGCATTTTGCTTGCAGCACGCGCATAATCTACATACATTAGTTGGCCCAGTACGCTCATTAGAAACCAATGTTTACCCCTAATTGTTTATATGAACTACAAAAAGAAGGTCATCAGCACACGACGCTAGTGGCGATTTGAAGGAAGTTCCATTTGGCCTATATTTTGTGACATGTTTAAGGACATTTCCCCAGGATGTTGACAATTGCTGTTTGTAGGCCCTATTTTACTCCTGGTGGAAAGGGGACATATCTGTCCTAAATTTTGAAACGATATTTTCAAAATAAAGCGTATGTCGCTCTCAATATGGCCATTTTCCAATCCCGGGGTCTCCATACATTTCAGGCATCTTCATTCGTGGTCTGTACTGTTTGAATCCATCGATTATGCTGTTGGTAACTTGATTTGAAACCGACCAACCCGAAAAACGTGTTTTCGGGCGTCTTACACTAGCCAATTTAGGCTTTTGGCTTTCGATCGAATGATTTCCTATTCCCCTGCACGACTCCGAATAACATGTTACTGAATACTGAAGGAACGTGCCATTTCTCAGCGAGTTTCAACGCGTGAAGTTACGGACCTCATGAAACGTTAATTCAAAATCTAAAAGTCATGTTTTTATTAGGAAAAAACTACTTAAAAGGAGTTGTACTATTAATTATTGAGCAGCAACTGTCCACGCCCTAGTATGCCTGCTTTTGAGAACACTTATCTTTGGTCGCCTGAAATCCTGCAGTCGATAGAATAATACGACTACGTAGATAGTATGCATTTCCCGATTGATTTCCAATGTCCTTCCAAATTTTAGCATAATTAGTAGGAAATGGGCCTAAAATATTTGATTGTTATTAATTTCGCAGCAAATTATATGTGTTTCAAATCTTTACTTGAATAGGGGGAGGTACGTTTGAGGTTTTAAAAAAGTTCCCTACCAAATATAGTGGTATTTATAAGGGTGCCGGCCATCAACGGAAAAATTCATTGTTATTTCCAGCTGAACAAGTTAGAAATTCTCTACGTCCACTTCCATTGAATCCCTGCTAGACCTACAACGATCGCTTCCCTCTTACTAAAGGCTGTTCCCTCGTTCTCTGAACTGCGTGCCCGAGTCCCCTTCTTCCAAGACTTATGCTCCTGTTGACCTCTTTGTTTCCAGTCGAATGCACACTGGTGGCAAAACTAGTCCCCCGGCCAACTGGTACTTGAATACTGTCACCACCACCCGTTCGACACTCTTGCCTTCTACTCACCTTTCCCACAATGCTTCCGCCCCCCCCCCACTGCATCGAGAGATTGTAGTGGTCCTAGCAGCCAATTGGAACCCAAGAGCTGACGGACAGCCTCTTTGCCCTGCGTGCTAATGCTGCCTGCGACCAGGTGCCAAGTCTCGGCACCCCCTGTCCGTTCTCGCTCAATGGTCTAAGCCACTTACGAACGCACCCAGTCTCGCCTTGCCAGCCTTGCGCCAAGACAACCAATCACATGCCGACCTTGCCATTGAACGCGCTCTGTCTCTGTCTTCTGGCATGATGCCCTCGAGGACTGCGGTGAGAGGACACTTGGAATTTCGGCCTCGCTGGTCGCGGCGGCGGCGGCCGGCGACGCCGCCCTGTCCTACGGGCCTCGCGGTAGTACGCCCTGCAAGACCTACTGGCAACCTTCCCCTTATCCCTTCTGTAAACAATACACTGTTCCGGTTACTCTCGCCTTTCCACCGTCTTCTCTCCAATCTCCTAAGGAACCAGTGTCTCGGAAGATTGTAGGTGTTAAGGCCATAACCGTCGTAGCCTTAGCTTCTATAAGATAACTCCTGCAAGAGCTACTTGCTATTACCTCCCCCACCCCCTCTAGTTCGATTACAGCTGTCACCAGCACTGACTTCAAACGCTTGGAGTCTCCCCCTTTTGCCACGATGGTGTCTCAGACCAATCCCGGGGCTACATGAATGGCCTCCTGAAATCACCTAAATCAGAGTCACGCCCCTTCTCCCACTAACGCACACAAGCTTTCCCAAGACTAGTGTCGCTCTGCACGGTGTAATTGTTGAACCTGTGTCGTCCTCTTGTATAGAGTCAGGCAATTTGGCTGACTCCCTTCGCCCTTGAATTGGTGTATCCATTGTTGAGATTTGTACTTTGATAATCCTTTACTAGTTGTTTACTAGTACCGCACTGCCTTGACATTTGTTATCGTTGTGTTTGAAGTACGCATGGCTGCTGGATAGTCGGAGAAGTCAAGAGTATGAAAAACTAACCCCAAACTTAATCCTAACATTCACCCTAATCCTTAGCCTAACTGCCCCGGAATTTGGCGCAAAGCCACAGGTGTATTTTGGGCGAAGCCCTATTTAAGTAACCACAAAAATCATCCGGTAATTCGGCTCTCCTTGCGTGCTTTTAAATTTGAGCCGCCATTTTTCCTCCCTCTATTCGCATGTAAGTTTTCTTATATACACCTCGGTTGACTTACTTTGCCCATTATAAACCGATTTTTATCTCGTTGTTTATTTGAAATACAATAAGGTTATGGGAGCACAAGGTCACAATGTCAGCAATCCGATTTGGCCTATAGTTGACGACTTTTCTCAGGACATTTATTCATGATGTCGACAATTGCAGTCATTCGCGATTATGGATTACTTTTGATAATTCAGTGTTGTGACTTTGTGTGCCTACTTTTATTCTTTTAGAATGGAGCTTTTTTGCTGAAAATTTCGGAATTATATTTTCGACCTAAAGCCTACCCATCTCTGTCTCTCTGGTACTAAAGAATGTCAAAATTAGGTTGAGGAACACCTTGTTCATGTTTACTGCATTTTAATTTGGGCACTTTGTCAACATTCGTACTACGAAACATTTCAGGGAAACTGTTCGGGAGATACATTCATAGTGTGGTGTACACTAGCCTCCCATTTATTCCTTATCTGCTCACCCATGCTTATTCTCACAAATTTCGCCTAAATTAGTATTCTAAGGGTTGCTCTAGCAACGCATAAGACGCTATTTCCGCAGAAATCCACCAGGCCTATGTCGACACTCTGGCTTCTCGGCTTCATGAGGTGATTGTACAGGCGTCGCGAGTAGAGGCCGTTCCGGATGACTGGGGCTCAGGCATCCTTATACCTGTCCACACGATGAGAGAGAAGACAAGATACGAGAACTACCGGTCTTATCGACGTTGCTGCAAAGATTTTCTTTATTGTTCTTCTCTGGCACTTCTAGTCTGTATGTGACTCCAGGACACGACCCAATCCATTTTTATCGAATGCAGCTTTCCGGACGAACTAAAAGAATCTCATTAACCAGTTGGCATCCCTACACGTAAGTAATGTCTGTGGATTACGCTACACAATAGCTGATATTACAAGTGCACGTAAGTAATCCTATCGCAGGGGGTTAAGCAAGTTAAACCCTTGCAACTACGATCTTCAGACCATGGTTACGTAGTCGAGGAGAAGTCAGTGGAGGTCAGGATAGAAGGAATAGTTTATTGTATACACAGAGGAACTGAGAATGAGGAGGAAGAAGATTGACTACGGAGAGCCCGTTCATTGGCTGGAGTGGCGTGACCCGAAGTGCGGGAATAGTTAAAGGGGCCCAGAGCGAGTATTCAGTGAGCCATCTTTAGGATTCTGATTGGCCTAACCATTTTGGCGTGCGTGCATGTGCCCCAGCCGCCCGAGGCTAAAGGTCACGCCTTGCATGCAGAAATTGGCTATCGCGCTGGACCGCGCGACTGGGTGGCCAAAATTGTCCCTGCGAGAATACGCTAGTGGCAAGGAGGTAGGCTGCAGCACCGCTACAATCCTTCCCCATCCAAGGCACATTTCAGAATGTCGGTCAACATTTCATGAGCTTAATTAATGGCTGTAAATTCATTGCTGAAGTTTCCTCCGAATTTATTGCTTGGGTCTTCACATATGTTTAGTGATCCCTTAAATTTAGAAATAAATTGAACCTTCATGTGTTTTCATAAACAGACAGTCTGAAGCTTACACAATACTGCAGTAAAAAGGAGTCTCTGTAATGACCTCCCATGCACGCCCTGCATGAGGTCACGTAACTGCAAGACTTGACCTACCTTTTGGCGCAGTCGCATGCTCCGCGCCAATGCCTGGCACGCGCCGCCAGCCAGCATATGCGGACACAAAACAACGCCTGTCGATCTATTCTTGCCCGGCGTGACCCACTAATACGCGAAGTCGCGGCTGCGCCCACGCGAGTGCGTAACCTGTCCCGGTATGACCAATTACCATCAAGGTTGACTAAGACAAATACAGCTTTCAGCAGCTGCTCGGATAACTGCCGCCACACAGCACTCCCGACTCGACCCACTAGGGAACGGACCGCACTCGTCCGAGAGTGGAATCTCCTCCTATCTATGCTCCAGTCCTTCTGTACAGAATAAAATGTTCCTACCACGTTGACCTCCCATAATAACAATCATGAGGTTGATTGGTAAGACACCTCTTGGACACCGTCAAAACCCTTGGAAAACAGGAAAAAGAACCTAAAACAAACCCCTGCTTTTGCATTCAGATATTGGCTCTGTTTTTGTTTTATGCTTAGTCAATAGTGTGCATGATGGGGAGTTTGTTCTAATTGAAAAAGACCTGCCTACAAAGGTACAATAATATCAAAATTGAAAACTAATATCCATGCCGTACATGTGTTAGAGGTTTCAGAGTAAGAGCATTTGAGGTCTGGAAACAGCATATCATTTTTGGATTTTTGATTGACCCTTCTACAGAGGTATATTCAGCCGCGGTCAATTCCAAAAGTAACCTCTTTCAATTGGACTACAGAAAGGCATCGATCCAGGGTGAAATTCGGTGTGCTCTGTGCTTAGCAATATTGTACCTTGCAAAATTTCGGCAAATATCTTTGAGGGCAGTGTTATATTTTCCTAAGGAATTAGGCCTCAGGATCATAGTGATAAGGGTTAACATTATTAACCTAATTCCTCGATATTTCTTGCATACTTTCTCGAAATAACTAATAAACTTGGTCATCTTAACGATTCGCTGAGTTAAAAGCCAGACTGTTCCATCGCGTTTAACAGCAAAGTCAAGGACCACTTGATGCCCTGTCAAGTAGACATTAGAGGCAAATAGCAGTGCATTTCCCTCTTACACGCGATTCAGTTACTACAGGCATTAAAAGCCACAATGATCAAAGCATACTACGCAGAGAGTCATGTCCATACAGAAAGGGAAAATACGTTCTACCCAAAGTCAGAACGCTGTTGTAGGAGGAGGGACTCAAGCACATGACCTGATGATCAGCATTGCGATCTCATCCGAGTCAACGCACGCCCTGAAAACGGACTGTAAGTGTGAGACGTTTACTGAGCTTAAAACATGGGGATCTAAACAGAACTGAGATGATAGGTGTCACGATATTTCAAAGGATTTCCCGGGGAGGTAATCTGAATGGTCCTCTTGACGCCACTGATTGGTCAACTGTGCCTCAGTAAGTTGCTGTGTTTGTAGATTATACCAATAAGCAATCATCCACTCAACAGAGAACCAACCTCAGATTTACTCTCAAGAAACAGCAGGGAAAGCACGCAGAAACAAGCTAGCATGTGGTAAGAAGTTTGTCTTTCGGGAGTGCTGACATCTCGAGGAAAGTCTCGCTTGTCGTACGCTTAAGAAACCGTTTTGCAACTTTCTATTTCCACACAGGCATTTTCTACGTTCGCCCTTATCTATTTTTGTTAAAGCTCATGTTCAAAACAAGCGTAGACAAAAAAATATTGGTATCATCAAACTTTGCGACGGCTTTTCGACTGTAACCCGTCTTTACATGACGTACATAACGAGTGAAAGTACAAAAAAAATTGAATTTGCACAGAAATCACTGCATACCAGCAAGATCATTGATCAACACAGAGAAAAAATCAATAAAAATTTACTTTTAAACTTGAATACAGGCCAGGAGGGAAGTTAACACAAACCAAAGTATGATTAAATCTAGGTCCGAGGTTACCAGGGCAACTGAAGATTGGCCACATGGTCTAACTACTTGCAAAGGTCGAGTTTCTGCAGCCATAAAGAGGCTGATTCCATATAGCATAGGGTCCGGTTTGTTCGTGCCGGAACACGTAGTCGGAAAATTGTTTTGAGGTCGGAAGAGCGACCATTGTCTAGTAGATGTTTTGGAACCGAGGACCATGGGATTCTATTTACTTGCTTAAAGAACCAATTAGGCAAATGCTTAGGAGCCCTGGCTGCCAAGTGCCTTTGCGTACGCCTAATGTACTCGCATCCGCAACAAGGACGTTAATTCATACACACAATTTGGGGTAGCGTATGCAGGGGTGAGGCGTCCTTTGCCCGGTTTATTGGAAGGCCTGTAGTGACCCCAATCCGCGTGAAACGACAAACCTCTTGTCTCTCGCAAGTGGTAGCATGTGCGCACCAATGTGTGCATAGCCAAATCCGGGTTGACCAATCATCTTCAAGGCTGACTGACACAAAGACCGCTCTGTAGATGCTGTGCTGATTCCGGCCCTCCAGGCCTGATGCATGCTCAACCGACTGTCAGCTTCTTTCACCTATTCTCCAATATATCTGTGCAGGATACACTATTGGCGAGAGCTGCTAATTGTAGTATGCCTGTGATCGCGTGGTCACTACGGACGGCGCCACACTGCAGAACGTGGACAACTTCACCTATCTTGGCAGCACGCTCTCACGCAACACTCGCATGGACGACGAGGTTGCGCGCAGAATCTCCAAAGCCAGCCAAGCCTTCGGTCGGCTCCAAGCCTCCGTATGGAATCGTCATAGTCTTCAATTGTCCACGAAATTGAAGCTGTACAAGGCTGTTGTGCTGTCAACACTATTGTACGGAGCGGAGACCTGGACTGTCTATGTTGGCCAAGCGCGGAAACTGAACCACTTTTATCTCAGCTGCTTACGCCGCATAATGAAGGTTAAGTGGCAGGAGAAGATTCCGGACACGGAAATCCTGGAGAGAACGGGATTTCTCAGCATCCAGGCCATGCTCAGCCAGATACAACTGCGCTGGAGCGGCCACGTGGTACGTATGAACCATAAGCGACTACTCAAACGATTGTTCTTTTGAGATGTCGCTGTAGGTACTCGTCGCAAAGGAGGACAGAAGAGACGTTACATGGACACTCTGCAGAATTCCCAAAAGCGTTACCAAATCAACACGAGCTCGCACTGGACCGATCCGCGTGGCGCAGAACGGTCAAAACGGGCGACGCAATCCACGAAGCCATTCGGATCGCCGCTGCCAAGGCAAAAGAGACGGCACGAAATTCTCACAATCCACGAACGCACACTGCTACTACCCAAGCCCTCTTAACGTGTCCGCGCTGTCAACGCACCTTTCATGCACGCATTGGCTTGGTCGGTCACCTCCGGAAGCCGTGCAACCCTCCTCCGATGGCCTCCACGTCTACTGCACCAAACACTCCAACAGACCCTTCTCAGCCCTCCAACTCGACGGCAACAATCGACACCGCTGATGCCTCGTTGCCCTGATCCACCGACTCCAACGCACCCGCAACTTCCTCCACCCCTTCCGGCACATCACCGCCCGCCACAACTCTCATCACCACAGCTGAACCCTCAACCAGCTCTGAGGGTCTGATATGCCATCACTGCAATCGCACATTCACCTCACGCATCGGCCTAGTCGGTCTCTTGCGAATCCATCGCACAGAGACTGGTGAACTAGTGCCTGGAGCACCAACACACAGACGAGACCGCCGCCTTCCCTGCCCACACTGCCCTCGAACATTTGCTCATCGCATGGGCCTACTAGGTCACATGCGCATTCACGACAGCGGCACTGACCGTGATGTAAACACACCCAGCACTTCACACACCCCCACCACCAGCCCCGCTCACTAGTCACCTCACTACAGAATTTCGCCTTCAAGCTCGTCGGGAACCCCAGGTTAGCCTATCGCAAAAGGTTGTTAAGGCTACGCCGGCTAACCCTAACTACTGCGATCTTCCAGGCCCGGTTCCATAGGAGATTATAGAGAAGTGTTGGAGAACCAGATTAAGAGGTTATATTCTGTACAGAACAAGTAGGAGAATAGGTAGTAGAAAGGTGGTTGACTCGGCCTGGCGTTGAGTTCGACCATCAGGACCGTGAGAGAGCACTGCAGTGTCGCCTCCGTCACGAGCCTAGGCGAGAGGCCGAGTTACTCAAACGTCAGTCGCCGAAGACTTTTGCCTGTCTGATGGCCTTGATGGCGATTATTGAACGCCAAGGACAGACACCAGTGGGGGAGTCCCTGTCTCGTGCGATGGTTGCCAAGTGCGCGGCAAACAAAGACAGACTCAGTGCGTAGGAGTTTAGCCGGCGCGCGTTGAGACTGAACTTGCGCGGCTTTTGGCAACGAAGCCAGCGTGAGTCAGCGGGGCAGGCTCCCACAAGCCGAACTTTCCTCTAATCTCTGCTTTATGTAAGTTGCCTCTTGCACCACTGCTACTATTTCTACTGCTAGTGCTACCATTAAGCATGGTTTCTTATACCAGCCTCACTAGCATTAGAGTCCTTTAACGTCACTAGCAGCTCAATCTCGCTCCATGGCAGTCAGGTTTACTGGTTCTTAATATCAGTCTTCCCTAGGACCTGCAGTGCATTCATTTACACCTTCAGCCCTCTCCAAACATTCTTATTCTCAGCGGCAATTTAGGGTGTCATTCATATCATTGCATTCGCATCAGTCACCACTGTGGCGGTTAATTGGTCAGCCATCACCCGTCTCTCAATTCGCGCCTCTAACGCCGCTATCTTGCCAATTTACGCCTAAAATGCCGGCGTGGCTCTGGGTGCGCGGAGGGCAGGGGGGAGGTTGATCGTCGCTCTCGCCAGTTTAGGCTTACTCTGTCAACGAGACTCCTAGGGGGGAGGACTGATCGCCGCTGGAGCTCAACGATGATCGATTTTGCTGCTGCCTTTACCGTGGGACTGATGGGGAAGCAGGACTTGGACAACACGGTTCTCTAGGCTCCAGGCTGCGCGGCCTGTAGCATCGTTGGCAGTAGCCGTTTCTGCTGCGCGGCCTGTAGCATCGTTGGCAGTAGCCGTTTCTGCTGCCCGGGTCAGGGTGGGGATACGAGGCGGTCGTTCGCGCAAGCCAGCGGCTCACAGTAATCTAAAGACCGGCAGAGCCAGCCCTATCAATTCTAACCCGCACCAGCTCTCAGGCACCCTTAGTTTTGCAACACATGATTTCCTTTCCTCTGCAGCACTGCCAGTCCTTCTGATATTAGTATAACAAACACTACCAGTCATCACCATAGCCCCCCAAGTCACATCAGACACTCTGCGACAATTCTCCAATAAAAGGTAAGCTTTGTCCTTCTTACTGTTCTGTTCTACTTTTTTCTGTTCTCTCTCTCCCTTCTTCTTCTTCTTCTTCTTCTTCTTCTTCTTCTTCTTCTTCTTCT
>JAYGXS010000003.1:66574685-66599968 GCA_036362985.1 Ligula intestinalis | reverse complement strand
TTCTTCTTCTTCTTCTTCTTCTTCTTCTTCTTCTTCTTCTTCTTCTTTGTTCGTTTCGCTCTGCCCTCTCTTCTTACTTCCTTCCCTCCTCCCTCTCTTTCTTCCCCCCTCATTCGCTTATTTTTGCTATCTTTCTCGATTTTCCTTTGTTCCTTGCTCCCTCTTTCTCTCTCCTCTTCTTCCTCTTCTGCCAATCCACAATTGCACAGATCACCGGCTTATCTCTCTCCTTTCAGCCCCGTTCCACGGACGCCAACCGACAGCGGAGCATTGGTAGTGCCTTTCAGTCGTTGACTGATTGATTACCCCTCTCAGGAGGGTGTTGGCCCGGGCTTCATGCAGGGCCGCTCTCACCCTTCTGAGATCCAATGGACTGTATGCACATGCAATGCCCGTCCTCAGCCACCCACGGTCCTTGCGGCCTGGTAGGCGCTGGCACTTTCTCTCGTTTCTGACTACCTGTTGGTGACTGCGCTCGCGCTTCCACTGGGTTTCAGGCCCCATCTCAGGTGTCCGAAAAGCTAGGCGGTCACTTTGCGGTGGGGGAGAGAGTGAGGTCGACCCTCGGCGCGCTTCTCTCCTCACTATAATAAATCTGAATGCGCTTGAATCTCTCACGGTACGCTAACAGCCGTGGCTTGGAGGGTTTGCCAAATGACGGGAAAACTCGGACCCCCTACGTTGCTGCTCCTTTTGTACGCGTGTGTTTTTGTGTGCGTATGAGAGGAGAGGGAGGACTGCGAGTCAGGCTGCAATGGCTCCCTCTTAATGTGGCCGTTATGGTGCTTCCGTGCAGACGGGAGCATACCTAGCGAGTTGGTTGATTCAAGTGTGCGCATGTTGAGTGGTTCCCGCGCCAGCCATCTACACCCTCGCTCATCCCTGGTCTTATTGACTTTTTCTTTACACCGGATACGGAGGTGGGAGTGGCGAGCGAGTGGTTAGATTCTACGCGAGTCTGCCTAAACTCCTGTTTTCTCTCGTGCTAGTTCTCTGCGTTGCTCTTGCTTGCTGTAGCCTTCGTGTCGCTTGCCCAGCTCGCCTCAGTGTCTGTTGCGGCTTGCTTCAGCGTCTGCTGCGGCTGTTGGAGCACGCGGTGCCCATCGTCGAAATCTACGGGGGGACTGTCGTCGTCACTACGGACTATACAGTATGGCGAGTGCTGCCAGCAAAAGGCATGGCGAAGTTTGACTTGGTAGTTTGGCGTTTCTTTGGTCACATTACTTTGATCCTCTCAGTGGAATTAATCCTGAGAAAGCCTTTTATTAAGGAAAACTGCCTTTTAATTAAGTTAGCGCGACGGCGGCGCAGGTCCATATCCTATAACATCGCCACATTCCGCCCAAGACCAGGTATAACATGCCAAACATAGAGTTCCACCTGGTCGTTAATTTTGACGAAATTGGGAGTAGTGTCATATCGCAGGAATTTCCTATGCCATGAGGTATGACTACAATGCGCCGTGCTTTTTTAAGCCTGTTAGATTTATTATAATGAGGGCTGGACTGATTTTCCAAGAGACGGGGTATTTCAGTATCGTCCTTCCTCTGCCTCCCCCTCTCGTCCTCACCTGCGTCAGTGGCTCGTCCGAGCTTTTCAACTTGCGGGTGTGGCGGCTGCTATGGTGTCAAACCGACAGGCTTCTCTCATTAGCCCACGCGGTCCTTGTTTACGCCCAACACAACCACAGTGATTTTTCAGACTGGAACAATCCTTTTGTATGCACAAATTGTTATAGAATACCATAAATTACCAATATTTGCACCGCATCTAATTAGCTTCCGGTAACCAGGTGGAACGTTATGTTTGGCATGTTATACAGGGTCTTGGGCAGAATGTGGCCATGTTATAGGATATGGACCTGTAGCGGGTCGTGCCTGGCTGACTAGCTCGCGTCGAAGTGCACTTTCCCAAACGCTCACCGATGTGGTTTTTCGACGTCTCGATCAGCCAATCATAGTTCTCGCATCTATGAGGCGACGAATGAGGAGCTTGCACGCGTGCCCGACGCAAGTTGCCTCTCTGCCCAAAATCTCCAGGCCGACCTAACCAATGAAAGATCTCCCTCTCTCTCTGTCTTCTGGCCCGACTACTCTAAGACCTCACTTGGGCCCGGTCAACCTACTGATCGGACGTATCTCTCCCAAGTCAATCTATTCTCCTCTTCCGTTGTGTACACAATAAACTCTTCCATCTACTCTGGCCTTTAAAGACTTCTCTCTTCTCCACTAAGTAACCATGGTCTGAAGATCGCAGTTGCACGGTTAGACTCTCTTAACCCCCTGCGATAGACCTGGGGCTCCGTCGCGCCAAACCAGAATGGATGTCACAGTGACTCATGTCCTGCGTCTGTAGGGCTACACACAGTTTACGGTAGACAAACTGATGTCACTACGCCCAACGTATACCCACCCACTCTCGTCTCCACTGATCACACTGCCCTGGAACATTCGGCCATTGCATGGGCCCAATCAGTCATATGCACATCCCTGAAGGTATTCGCTAAAACAATACTGTCAGGACTGCTAGCGGAGCCTATCGCGGGAGCTGAAATAAATAGTTAAAAACCCTTGACACTGCGATCTTCAGGCCCGGTTCCATAGGGGAAGACAAGAGGTGAGACGCCAGGTGGAAGGAATATTCTATTCAGGACAGAGGAAGTGGAGAATAGGTATGGGCAAGTTGACTGTCGGAAGAGTTTGAAGCAAGACAGAATAGCAGAATTTATTCGCGCGAATAAATTTCGAGAGCGCTTTTCAGCTGCTTCCGCTCCGTGCATGAACACCTCAAACTGTGTATATGAATTTACCTGCACTTGCGGATGCAAGTACATTGGCCGTACGCAAAGGCAATTGGCAACCAGGGCTGCTGAGCATTTGCCTACTTGGCTTTTAAAACAGGAGAACAAAGTACCACGTTCATCTATTACAAAAAACTTACTAGACAGTGGTCATTCGGTTGACGCTAACACATCGTTCCGCGTTCTTGTTCGAGCACGAACAAACCGGACCTTACGCTACATGGAAGCATCCTACATACGGCGGGAGAAACCCGACCTATGTAAGCAACTAGACCATGTAGTCAATCTTCAACGGCCGTGGTAAATACATACCACACCTTTATTTGTTAATTCCCCCCATTTATTTTGGTCCCAAGTTTAACAGTTGACATAACTTATGGCCACTTGCCACGTTGATGCGACCTTGCTTTTATCGATTTTGTGTAAATTCAAATTGATGTGTTCTCTTCATATTTCGTTGTTCATGCACGGAGCGGAAGCAGCTGAAAAGCGCTCTCAAAATTTATTCGCGCGAATAAATTCTGCTATTCTGTCTTGCTTCAAATTATTACCGGGGAAAAAATGCTTTAAATGTCGGAAGAGCGTAAGTCTGTACCCGAGCGGGGCAGCATCTGAAGTGCGTGAGTATGGCAGCATCCATAAAGCGACCTTTGTGTGAGTCAGTCTTGAAGGTGATTAGTCAGACAGATTAGGATCGGCCTTCAATTTCGCACATATTGGCAGTCGCGAGAGGCAAGGGATTGAACGCTGTAGCAATTTGCAGTATTTGTGATTGGCTATTTCAGCGGCAAACCAAGACTACAATCACGTGACATCATGCGTGGCATAGCATGGGAGGTGGTAGACACTACAGGGTCACCACAAGAGTGCGGTAGGTGCAGCGCAAGCCAGGCTCCCTGCACTAACCCTGTTGTGGGACACGCGGTGGAGGTCGTCAGACTCGAAGTTCGAAGTGCAGTGTATGTGTGTGCAGACTGGGGAGGCTGCGATGATTGACTGTGAACTGCGGACGTTACAGACAATTTCCATGGGGACGTATATCACTGAATATGACCATACTGTGACCAAAATTCTTGTGGTCACGTAACCACGTGAAATGGGGGCGACGTTTTTGTCGGGGCTCTTGGCACTGATCTCAATTTGATAATTAGTCTGGCTAACCCAAGACATGGTAAAATCCATCCCTAGCGCAATTATGACTCACTTGGTTGATAGAGGTCACCGGTTGGATGTCAACAAAGCATTCCGAGTAACCTTTAAATTGCCGACAAAATACTCAAAGTGCCCGCGTCAGCGGATGACTGTGACGACATTGGCCATATGGCTAAGAAACCATACTTTTGTACACAAAAAGTGTTTGTACATGCCCTAAGGGTCGCCTGGCCGAAGACGAACCCAACTAATGTGTTCACATCTGCCACGTCACGCTACAGTGATGAAGCCAAGACATAAATGATGTCCGAACATCTGTTCCCCCTCCCCCAACCCCCGATAGGACTAGACTACAACCTCCAACCTCTGAACGCCCTCAACCCTCTGTCCCCTTCATACTGTTTCTTGAATGTTTAAACTTTTGTTAACCTCTCCTCCTTCAAATTCCCAACTGACCGCCGAGATCGGGTTGTGCCAGCCTATAGAAAAGAAACCGTGAAGGCGTGAAACAATGGGGTCGCCGATTATCGCCACAGTCAACGAAGAGGTGAGGGGAGGGCGAACCAGGTCATAGTGAAAGGAGGGCCCGATTCACACCTTTCAATCGACATTTGAGACATATTCATCGGACAGTGTGCCATAAAATGAGAGCTGTGCACAGGATAAACTGAAATCACTAGTCGAAAGGTCAGAACCGCAATCAACCGCTCCTGGTGAACGCTCCTTCGTCTTACGATACAAGTTTTTCTACATAAAACTAAGGACAGACGTTTGAAGGAATAACGTAAAAGACTATTTATTTGATACCGCTACTAGCGTCGGTCATGACTGTGTCCCTACGTCAAGTGAAAGCAAATGTACCTACTACGCGAGTGTGCCTGGGCTTGGACTGATTGTGGGACAAAGTAGCAGGATTTGTTGACCTTGGCTATATGCCTTGAGCGAGTCAAGACGATCGATAATCTGATGCCACGCTTACGGCAAGTCGAAATTAGCCAAGGCAAGTGGCCACGCCAGAAAGGACCTGTGTGCCGATGCAATCCAGTGAGGACAAAGGCAATAGCTGGAAAGTCAGTAAATAAAGCCAAAAATTACACCAGTTTAGGAGTGAACCGCGTAACGCTTCACAACCCTCACCTTAGATAACCATGAACAAGTGCGAATTTATGCAAGGTGAGAAGTTGTGTATACATGAAAATACAGCAAAGGCATTCACCTATAAAACTATGCTGAACGGTAATTAAAAACCGTAAAGTATTGTTAGAAAGAAAAAAGGAGATAAAGAACGAGAGGAAGTAAATGTGATCGCTAGGACAATATTGATCATTTTTAACTAAGTTCCTATCTCAGTTTCCCTTGTTTTTGTCAGAAATACCTATTAATAAAAAAAACTATCCTGGTGGCAGATAAGGATGATTTGTATGATCTCCTAAAAAGAGTATAGGACCAGGGATCACCCACAATACAGATGGCTTGGGGACAAAGTAAGGAAATTCGCGTTAGGTTTTTCTTTAAGGTTCAGATTAACTATAGGTTTGAAGTTTCCATTGGGGTTAGTATACAGGAATATTTACTCTTCTTAAAATTATGCGCGGGGTCATCTTTACTATTTCAGCGGGGATTCCTTTTCCCATGTACTGTTTAGGAGGGCATCCTTACCTGGCGGAACTTTTTATATGGCACTTTAAGCTTAACTTGTCAAGCATTGATTGGTCAGTTTTGTTACTAAAGCACCGGAGATCAGTTATTGCCAACAAACGAGTTAGTATTGAGTAGCATTTCTAAAAATAAATGAAAAATGTCACAGTAATAGGCTAAGAGGCACGGGCGGCCATTGGTAGGCCTGCAGTAGCATAGCAACAGCCTGGGACTGACAACCAACATTGCCGTGTCCGGTGCCTTTGTCCAATGCCCACCGCAACTTCGCAGCGAACTGTTTCCGACTCGCGCACCGGCAGACAGTTGACCAACTCGTAAACGTGCGTCCAAACAGTCGCGGCTGCCTAAGGGCCACTTGGACACACTACCCCTTGGCCGATGCAGTACGGGCCACTAGACGCCCCGCCCCATCGGCGGCCCCCAAGGCGGCCAAGGTCTGCTAAAACAAACCTCCCTATGGTGGATCCATCTCTTCTCCTCTCAATCTGTATTTTTATGACAGAGCAGCCCCTCCTGACCATGCTGCTCCGACTCCTCCTCCTCCTCGCCGCCGGGATTGAGGTCCACCCGGCGGGGTTCTTGATCCAACAAGGGCTACTTGCCTGCCTGCCCCATCGGGTAATGCAACATAGACCGACTGGTGAACACTTGCAACAACCCTATAAAATAGGCTGTCACTGCTGTCTCACCCTCTCTCGGGTGCATGAATGGACGCACTGCTGCTTGGGACAGCAACTAGAAATTCTCTTTTCACTAGCTTCCTCTCACGGGTTCTTTTTGCCTTTTACATAAGACTGGGGATTCGGCCTGATAACTGTTAAGGTCTGGGTAATAGCACTGCTTAGACGCCATAAACCCACTACCCTTATCCGATTTTGTCTCTGATGATGGAGTCGAGTGGGAATCCGAAAAGTCAAGCTACGAAAGCTCTTTTCCTAAAGGCTGCGTCGCCTTCTTTGCCAGTGATTAGGAGGTAGAAACCTCGATGGGTCTCCATGCGATGCGAAAAGACATCACAGCTTTTGGTCGAGAACTCGTGTCTCGGATAAGTTCCCGTCTTACCCCAACATAGCCCATTCCCACTCTGTATTCCCGTCGGCGAAACTAAACAATGGAATGGCCCTCATCAGAGGAAACTAACTAGTTCACTTAGTTGAATCCATCTGCTTTAGGCTGCTAAGTCGCTTCAACGTTTTGTCTGCGCGATATTTGTGTTTTACCACCCAGGTACGTCAAACAGCAATCTTCTGTAGACTTAAAAAAGTGAGTTGTCTGTCTGTCTGCGTCTTCGTTATCATTGGTCGAAGGGGTCACCTCTAAAAAGCCTTCTGCGCCTTCGACGTGCGCGTGGCACTGGCATGCGCGTGTGTGTGTCTCTACTGTCCGAGCATGTGCAATGGCATGCGCGTGTGTGTTTCTCTACTGTCCGAGCGTCTGACTGCTTTCATTGTTTGGGCGTCTCATTTTCGTGCGCGTGAGGATTTAGCGATCATGTCGCTGTCGCCCCGAATGACACCCGACGTGGCAGGCGGATGTGAATACGCCACGGGGGTGGGGAAGGGGTCGTCGCGGCCGCTTGAAACGTCAACCCCCCCCCTTCCTCCCGCCTCTAATGCAGCAAGGGCTACAACGGTGTTTGCGTAGCTGTTTCATACTCACTGACGTAAACCCCCTTTCCGCTTGGACCCACACACACATGTACTTGCTGCTTGAAACGGCACCCTCCCGCCTCCCCCCGCTCTTAATGCAGCAAGGGCTAAAACGGCTGCCTGTACAGCTGTTTCAAAGTCAGTGACCGTAAATCTCTTGGTCTGCTACCGCTTGCCCCCCCCCATACTTACGTTTAGGCAGTCGCAGCTCCTTGAAACACAACCCCCCTCTCCACGGTTATGCGCCTGCCTGCCACGCACTGGACTCATAGTCCGGCTGGCCCAATCAAATTGAATTTCGGCTAGCTTTTAGTTTAGCTTGAATGGCCTGCCATACAAAGGCGTTCGCTTTAGTTCTAATCCTCACAAACTACCATTCTGGACAACAGTAACACTGGCAGAGATGTTATGAACACAAGCATCATGACCAATGATGATGGGCCTGCTACTGAAGGTAACGGTGCAAATTCGTTGTTCTCCTGCCCTACCTTTTTTTGTTCAAAATAATAATCTATTTGCAGGTGCTACCTTATTAGAAAGCATAGGAGATACAGCAGCCGCGAGAAGACAAGTTCGGGCAAAGGAGCAGAAGAGACTTGCCAGTGCTAATAGACGTTCGCAAGAAACACAAGAAGAAAGACGGCTTCGACTGGAGACTGACGCCATTCGTCAGCGATACCGACGCTCCCAAGAAACCGAAGATCAAATGCTTCAAAGAAGACACGAAGATACTATTCGCCATCAAAATCGCCGCTCCCAAGAAACCGAAGTCCAAACTATTCAGCGAAGGACCCTAGGTATGGCAAGACTTTCGCAACGTCGGCAAAACATATTACCTACACGTAGAAGTGCGTGTCTGGCTATGCAAGCACCCCAGAGAGCTTCCCAACGCCCAGCCAATGCTGAAAACTTAAGTTTGCAGCCAATTCAAATACGGTATGACGGCTCTGGTCCGTTGGTTGCTTCCTTAAATGCTCAGATTTGGAACAGAGCCTCCCTCAATTACAACCCACGTCTTAATTATGCGGGAGATGTGAATGTTTCCGTCGGGAAGATGGCGGAAGTTTGTGGTCATTGTCAGGCGAAAAAATGGACTGGTGAAACAAACGGCATGTACTGTTCTAACGGAAAGGTTTTACTAAATAACTTTTCTCAACCGCCGGAACTACTTCAAACACTTCTTGCTGGCGATACCAGCGACTCCAAACATTTTCTTTCAAACATTAGCCAATACAACGGGGCGTTTCACATGAGCTCTTTTGGTGCCACCATTGTTCATGAGGTTGGATTTATGCCGACCTTCAAGGTGGAAGGTCAAGTTTGTCACCGGATTGGATCGTTCCTACCTCCTCCTGATGGTGAGCCGAAATTTCTACAAATATACTTCGTAGAAGATACCAAACAGCAAGCTCAAAGCCGATCCCGAGTGTACACCGGCTTGAAGCTTCATATAATACTGTCCATTCAAGAAATTCTAAACCAACGCAACAGTTACGTAAACAGATTCAGGTCCGCCTTGGAGATGCATGCTTCCCTTGATTTCGCCATTGTCATAGATGCCGATAAACGCCCCCACGGAGAACATCAACACAGATTTAATGCTTCCGAATGCAACGAGGTTGCCGTCATCCTGTCTGATACGCAGCATGGCAACAGATATATTGTCTTGAGGAGGAGAGACGATAGACTACAGAGAACATATGAGACACATCGCTCATACGACGACCTGCCATACCCTCTCAACCATTTTAATGGCGAAGATGGTTACCATTTCGGCATACCACAAACTGGAACCAATAAAACAGACAGTCCTTGAGTTTCTACTCATATCACTTTATGGTCCGAGACCGAAATTACAGTCTCCATAGCCGATTCAAAACGTTATTTCTTCAAGTTGCTGTTGATATGTTTGCCAAAATGGAAGCAGAACGTCTTTGCTATTTTCGCACACACCAGAAGGAACTTCGCGTGGGCAACTACATCCACCTAAGAGACAATGTGCTTAGTGACGCTCGTAATAATGTTGGTCGCAGTCAACTTCTCATCTTACCGTCAAGCCACACTGGGTCACCTCGCTATATGCATGAGAAAACTCAAGATGCATTGGTTTAAGTTAGACATTTTGGGCGCCCGGATCTATTCATTACGTTTACCTGCAACCCATCCTGGCCTGAAATTGCCGATGAGCTACTTCCCGGTCGAATGCCAAAAGGTCGACATGACTTGTCCGCGCGGGTATATCATCTTAAGTTAAAAGCCATGATGAAACTCATCACGAAATTCAAAATTTTCGGTGATGTTCCGTGCCATATGCACACTGTAGAGTGGCAGAAGAGAGGGTTGCCCCACGATCACATTTTGGTGTAGCTAAAAGTAAAATTGCGCTCTGTTGATATCGACAAATTCCTGTGTGCAGAATTGCCTGGCCGATCCGTTGACCCAGTTCTGTTTGAAACAGTCAAAACTCAGATGGTCCACGCGGTCAGATAAATCCCAACAGTCCTTGCATGAAGGATGGAAAATGTACCAAGAAATACCCCAAGCGATACCTTGATGTCACTCAGACTGACGGAGATGGTTACCCTCTGTACAGAAGAAGACGACCTGAGATTGGTGGTTTCGAAGCTGTTTTGAATGAACGGCGAAACGGTGATGTGGTAATTGATAACCGTTGGATCGTGCCGTACTGTCCACTTCTGTCAAAAGTATTTAACGCTCATATCAATGTTGAGTTCTGCAACTCTGCGAAGTCCATCAAGTACGTGTGCAAATACATCAACAAAGGTTCCGATACTGTAATGTGAACCCTCGTGTTTGTCGTGAGTTTTAATGTCTTTACCGTTGACCATAGCGGTGAGTATTGCAGTCAGAATTTTACCTGGTCACCTCTGGTACCCCTTTGAATCACGGGTAGTGTCTGGCGGAAATCACCAGATAAAACCATTGTGATGCCACCAAACGGTATGTTCTTTTCTGTGACATCACGCAACGTTCTATCTAGCGCTTCCAGTGCAATTCTTTTGGCCATGGTACCTTATCCCAAATTATAGCTGAGCATTGTTTCAACAGTTCAGATGAGCCCCTACCTCTGCTTCCTTGGCATGTTGCGCTGCCCTTATCAGGCAACCTCAGGGGAAGCTTGAAGGCACTGTGAGCAGTTTGGCCACCAGGAAGTAGCGTCGCTGCTATACCAGCCAATGCAACAGCCAAAAAAATTGGCTGTTTTTGCGCACTTCACCCAAAAGCAACTTAATGACAAAAGTTTTGCCAGTTCCACCAGGCGCATCCAAAAAGAAAACGTAGTTGCCATTACTGCGGTTGTAGACACATACAAGGGTAGGGTTTCTTTGCTCCTGTCAAGAGGAGGAAATCCATACGTTCCAATTTGCTCTCCATCCATTTCAAACAAGGTGTTTTCTATGTAAATTAGTGCCATGCTGTAGATGAACGAATTAAATTCGATGCGAACATCGGCACTTTGCATCTGCAGTTGATGTCGGTAATCTTCCGACTTATCATTTCAGAACTTTAACCATAGATCATACGGGCAGGTCAACTCGCAACTCCTAATCAACAAAGCAAATAGTCGTCGCAATTGATATGGAGTGTTAGTAACAACAGCTTCAGTAATGGTATTCTTCCATTGATTGTCATCTTGAAGCATACCTCGCATCGTGCAGGCTTCCATGTAGGTTGAACACAGAAGACCATCAATCGTTCTATGAACTTCGAACGATGTTGGTCCTCTAACTTAGTGAAGTAGCATTCTTAAGTAGATGCATTCTCGTTAAGAAGGGTGAACAGTGTAGAGTCTGCCCATTTTAACATCGTATTTGATGCCTGGATGCCCCTCAACTGGAACCCCTATCTTTCTTCGAGCCCACTTGTTTTTATTCCATGTGAAGTATGAGGGGACCTGAATATATAAAAGCGTCTGGGCAAATGAATCATGCTGGCACAATTTGAAGAACGCAGTTAAGGTCGTATCTTTGGGATTCTGAGGTTGGTCCAAGAGGAATCCTTCCGTAAAGTAAATTCGTTGGCCGTTTTCGAGGTGGACGCTTAAGTGTTCAATGGCCGGAAATCGTTTATGGATATCAAAACCAAAAGATTCTCCAGAATGCTGCATTACTGCTGATGCATCTCCCCATTCCATATCGGGTAATCTCATCGTTTCGGTTGCGGAGGTTGAGTGAGTACATTGCAGTATCGGAACCTTTGTTGATGTATTTGCACACGTACTTGATGGACTTCGCAGAGTTGCAGAACTCAACATTGATATGAGCGTTAAATACTTTTGACAGAAGTGGACAGTACGGCACGATCCAACGGTTATCAATTACCACATCACCGTTTCGCCGTTCATTCAAAACAGCTTCGAAACCACCAATCTCAGGTCGTCTTCTTCTGTACAGAGGGTAACCATCTCCGTCAGTCTGAGTGACATCAAGGTATCGCTTGGGGTATTTCTTGGTACATTTTCCATCCTTCATGCAAGGACTGTTGGGATTTATCTGACCGCGTGGACCATCTGAGTTTTGACTGTTTCAAACAGAACTGGGTCAACGGATCGGCCAGGCAATTCTGCACACAGGAATTTGTCGATATCAACAGAGCGCAATTTTACTTTTAGCTACACCAAAATGTGATCGTGGGGCAACCCTCTCTTCTGCCACTCTACAGTGTGCATATGGCACGGAACATCACCGAAAATTTTGAATTTCGTGATGAGTTTCATCATGGCTTTTAACTTAAGATGATATACCCGCGCGGACAAGTCATGTCGACCTTTTGGCATTCGACCGGGAAGTAGCTCATCGGCAATTTCAGGCCAGGATGGGTTGCAGGTAAACGTAATGAATAGATCCGGGCGCCCAAAATGTCTAACTTAAACCAATGCATCTTGAGTTTTCTCATGCATATAGCGAGGTGACCCAGTGTGGCTTGACGGTAAGATGAGAAGTTGACTGCGACCAACATTATTACGAGCGTCACTAAGCACATTGTCTCTTAGGTGGATGTAGTTGCCCACGCGAAGTTCCTTCTGGTGTGTGCGAAAATAGCAAAGACGTTCTGCTTCCATTTTGGCAAGCATATCAACAGCAACTTGAAGAAATAACGTTTTGAATCGGCTATGGAGACTGTAAGTTCGGTCTCGGACCATAAAGTGATATGCGTAGAAACTCAAGGACAGTCTGTTTTATTGGTGTCAATTTTAAATCGTTTATGGATATCAAAATCAAAGATTCTCCAAAACGCTTAATTAGTGCCGATGTATCTGCCTATTTCATTCTGGGTAATCTCATCATTGTTGTTACGGTGTTGAGGGAATACAGTGCAATTCGATTGGCATTCTATTACATTCATCTGGCAACCTCAGGGAAAATCTTGAAGGTTCTCTGAGCAGTTTGCCACCAGGAAGTAACGTCGCTGGTATACCAGCCGATGCAACAGCCGAAACAATTCTGCTTCCTCTGCTCAGCTCAGCCAAATCAACTTAGTGACGAAAGTTTGTTAGTTCAACCAGGCGCATCCACAAAGAAAACGTGGACGCTATTGCGGTGGTTGTAGACGTCGGTTGGAAAAGTCGTGTTTTTCCCACAGTACTCCGCTTTGCGATATCTCGAGATAGCTGGAATAGGAATTTGTACGGCTTGGCTCCTAATGGGGTTACAAGAAATGTTGTTCATCTGGAAGCATACGTGTGCCGACTTTACCTTCCATTACCATAAGGTTCGCATTATTACCTTCGTGTGACTATAGCTCATGTACCTCTGCAGTCTCCCAGAATGCTGCCCCATTGTTTCCTGCCGCACCGTTTTACCCGCACACGACCTTTTCATTACTATTTTAATGTACGTGACTTTCTCTTTTGGTGGTGAAAAACTCTACTCTTAAATGGTTCTCCCCCTTATAGTCTCCCCATAATGGGGTTTTGCTCATTATTTTTGAGGTTGTCTAATAAATTTACTTATTCTTCCAAAATTTTAGTCTACTAATCTTTCAAAATACTGCTCTTCTCGTGCGGTAACTACCCCTTTGCGCCGCAAACATACTTCTTTACTTTTATTTGAATACCTGCAAGTTTTCTTTTAGGGGTTAAAAAACGCCACTCCTTGGGATACCACTCTTACAGTTTTCCAAATAAACTTGTGGTTCTTTACTATTCATTCCCTATCCTTCGTCCTGCTGAACAGCGCTCTTCGACGTTCAATTAGATCAAGAGAACTTAGCCACTGCACATATCGCAATTATCATGAGCAAACGACATTTGCACAGCCGTCGGACTTAGACATTTGAAGAATATTTCCAGATATTTTACGATTTTCCGTCGCTACTTTCTGCGCAAGTACTCCTTCTGAGCACACACATACTATCCATCGAGTCAAAACGACCTCATAAAGTCTGACCTACTCACCTTCTACTTCATAATCACTTTTAGAGATTATCATATATGGTTTGCCTACATAAGGGACAACAACATGTAAGGAAGCCCAAGGCGAAGCCGGGCTTCCGCGCTAGTTACAACTAAAACATTTCTGAAGGATGATCACGGGGCAGTTCATACTTGTGGTCTTCCCGCGGATAGATAAGGAAGTCTTTACTTCCTGTCAAATGCATACGACACTAATCGTGTAAAAAGAGAGGACATTTTATGTCAACGTTTATGCTCGATGGGAGGCAATTTCAGAGGCCAAAACAACCAATTTTTCACTCGTCAAAAATGAACGAAACGATGTTTCTAAGAATCAGCAACACTGCAGTATATTGCACAAATATGCAAAAAAACCGTCTGGTGAACCCGTTTACCAACAGTGAAGTTTGACGCGGTGGCAGACCGCTGGCCACGTTTCCGGGCCACCGTCAGTGATTTACGTGTCTGGCATGCTATCTGGGTAGACTTCGCGCACCCAGCCGCCGACTGTAACGAATCACGGGCATTAGAGACGTGGAGGGCTTGTAGCATAAGGCTTTCTAAGTCAGTCACGACGAAAACTTTTAAAAGGCGTAGAAATATGCTAACTTTATCAGGGATTTAGCCCGAAAAATGTCGAGCCTCATGGCACCCGTTGTTAGGCCAACCGATTTAACAATCTCACCCACAGTGATGTCAACTGTCCACAGGTCCCTGACGCCATCACGACTGGCACGTAATCGGCGAATTTGAAGTCAGCACCCGGTGAAACCTAAAACCTCCGAAATGCCACAATACTCTATCCGGTATCCGGCCAAAAGTACTTTACATAAAGGGTCAGCCACATGGTCCTGTAGCGACAGGTGCATGTCCCGATGTCTGGCTTTCCGCTCGTGGCTTCAATGTGTCTGAAGCTCAAGATCGTTGTGGTCGACAAACTTCCTGGTGCGAGACACAGGCCACCCACGTTTTCCAATAACGGTGTCGAACCATACGCTGTCCATCCGCACGGTGTCCAACCAATCACAGGCCGACCTAGCCAATGAAAGCGCTCGCACTGTCTCCTGGCCTAACGGCTCTCAAACCTCACTTGGGACCCGGTCAAACCACCGAGCGGACGTGTCTCCCCAAGTCAATCTACTCTCCTCTACTCGCCTTTCCTTTGTGTACACAATACATTCTTCCTAATAATCTGGCCTTTCACGCCTTATACTATCCACTAGCTTATACATGTTGGGATACGTTCTCTCACCTATTATCCGGCCGGACCACATCGTATTCCACAGTCCTGCAAAGACACGAGGTCAGTCTGAAGAGAGTTCGCGGAGTGTTTGCTGACCACGTTAGATGCAAACAAAATGCTTTTAAACTATCACAAGGTGCTACTGGAGGTGTTTTTGACAGTTTCTAGCCGATAGTATAACTGTCCTAAGCAAGTATGCTTTTCAATCTTTGTAAAAAGGAAGCAGCACTACATCGTATTTGATGCTGCGAGGCATGGGCGACGAAGACACTGAAAATATTATCTGGTTTAAATCGGGGCCTGCCCATAGACAGAGTAAGACCAAGTCCTGGGAGTACAAGTTAGGCAGAAAAAATATTGTTACTTGCAAACAAAAGAATATGATAAAAGGCGGCCGATACTTAAATGATTATGTTTAGTATATTTATTGTTTTCAGATGACAACAGTTTGATCGCAGATGGGTTAGACCTGGGGCTTGAATGCAGACTTAGTCAGTCAGGGGTAGACCCTCTGGAGTAGATATCGGGAAGTTACAGTAAAAGTTGTATCGCATTAAACGTTTATCGTTTTGAAAAGATAACCTAAGAAGGGTGGGAAACTCTAATTATGACGTGGCGTAAGCTCAAGGTATTTCGATTACTTCAGACAGTCGGCTTTTGAGGGAGCTTCTTTCCGGCCGACTGTGAACTCTAAACTCTGTAATTAATGCCTCCTTGAGTATGCAGTGTGAATTTATATCATGGATTTTCGGTGCCTCTATAAATTCAAATGCCTTTTGTGGAAAAGATGTACGAAAACATTTTCTGTAAACATTTCGCGGTAAATTACTTCCTCAAATTTTATACCTGATAAAGGGGTATTTTTTTCATTGCCGCATAATTTTGAACCCAACTTTTGGTTACACTTGCACCCAGAGTTTTTTAAAATTATATGATGCATATATTCCGTCTAAATAAAATCACATTTCGCTTCTCTATGAGGAATATGTTACAGGGTGTTCATAAAATTGTGCAATGGAGGTGGACACTGCTGTATGCTTCATGAGCAGCGCTGATAAATGGATAGGTACGATGCTTTATAGATGGACATTTCGCAAGCTTGAAAAACCTCATAATCATACAATTATTTAAAACTGAAGAATACCTTTTCTGCAAGTACAACATTTTAAGAAGTATGCAATTTGCTGTGAACTGAATACAAGAAAGCATATTTTCAGGCATTTTTTCTGTAAAATATCGTGAAATTTATAAAATCGTCAGAAATCAGTGAGAAAAAGGCATTTTACATGATTAGTTGTTTTTTAAGAGTTTGGTTTTTGCCGGTAGCCGGAAAGAAGCTTGTTTAAAAGCCGTCATCCCAAGGTGACCGAAATACATTGGGATTTTACTGCAGGATTATTCATATTATAACCCCGCTCCGGTAATATTTTAGGGACGAAAACATTTGAGAATTTCGGTTAACATTTATTGAGATAACACACCCACTGTATGTTTGGGTGGAGTTCTCTCTGACCAATTCTGATTACAGGTGGCGATACGGATGCTCCGTTCGCACGCTGTCTTTCGGTCTAGAGCCCCCACATGCTGCCAGAACAAGGATGGGGGAGGAGGCTGAGGCAAAAATTTTAAACTGGATCCGATCAGTCAGCCACACCTTATGATTTTATGTGGTTCTTCGTTGTGACTGCCTACAAGGAGCCCAGACTAAAGTTCAGAGGCAAACCGAAGCATCTATATTTAATTATATAATCCAAAATTTCCTCTTCCTCCTTCTCCCTCACGTGACTTGCGGAAATAATGACGGTTAAAGACCTAGCCGACTGCGAAAAAAGAAATTAGTAGAATGATCGTGATGGACGAGACGCAGACAGCGTGCACCACATATCCTACGCTCGATTAAAAAAACAGGTCTAGTTTTTCACGAGACAACGTAACAGAAACACAAATGGGTACTATGTGTAGGAATAGAGAACTTAGATGCTGCACTAGAGTAAGTTGGGCAGGAGTGAAAGGAAAACTTAAAATGGCGACTGCCTCGAAGGTTAGTCTCGATAAGCTGAAACACGCAATTAAATACGAGAAAACCGTAATAAAATTGTCCCAAGGGTAGTGAAGTAAGTCTAACTAGTGAAGACCACGGTTATGAATGTGCACATGCGTATACACTTGAGATGTTAGCCGACATGCAGCTTACGATTTCCACACCCGATAGATGCTTGTCTTAATTAAATGGTACCACTCATCTTCGTCCAGATACATTTCAGTTAGGCAGTTTTATGACCGAGTTCTCATCGTGTACTTAGTTTTCATTATACAGCAGGAAAAGTATCGAAAATATTTCGTTATTTAGCAAGTATTTATACAATTAATTGAACTATTAAAGTGAGTTAAAACAGACAGAACAGAGGAATGCATTGGATAGTAAATAACCGCACTACAGAAAAAAATTAAAACGAGCGAACGCTCGAATAGTGATTTAAAGTCCAGTAAGCCAGAATAAAGAGGTATTGGGTGTAGCCTTGTCCGGCGGAAAAGAAGTTGGGCTAAAAGTGTGTTATGCATCCTTTTTTTTAGGCGGAATAATAATTACAGGTGTAGTGGCATGATGTAAAACATAGTCACTAACACTGCCAAGAAAAGTACGCCGGATCTTGCCAAGTCCACGACTTCCCATGACGATGACGTCGATCGAAAGTTCTTTGGAGAGACGACAAATATGCTCACCTGGCTTGGCTCCTATGTGCAGGACGAATCGGGCCCGTATTCCAAGACCCTTGGATTGATCAAGATATTTCCTGCCTAACGCTCTTCCGTTGTCGGCCAGCTCAGTTATATGCTTGCAGAAGTCGTCTGTGAGGATAGTAGATTTCGTGGCAAGTCCATAGTTAACTCCGGCATTCACTGGCTCCACAACATGGACCAGAACAACACCATCCTTCTCACGAAGTAAGTTAGTGGTGTACCACTCGAAGGCGCGGGCACTGTCTTCACTGCCATCTATCGAAATGAGGACCTTTCGCTCGGCTGCTGATATGTGATCTTCGTTCTCACACTCTTTTGAGGACGAATCCGGAGGAGAGGAATCAGCTGTCGCCATTTCCGCACGAGTGGACAGGGGCAAACGAAGAATAGTAGTAGCCCGGGGCACGTGCAGCAGCCGTTGCTACGACAAAGCGCATTGGTTACACTTAACCTTGCTGCATTTCTAGTAGCCAATGGGGTAGCCAGTCAGATAATGGCCAGCCAATGGATGGTGCGTCTAGTAGTTTGCGCCTACTATTCGCACATTGGCTCACGCATCGACGGGCTGTGTAGGCGCTTATTTGCAGGTGGGCAGACCGTGGTCGCAATCACTGCAGGAACGGGGTATTTGGGCTATTAACATGCCTAGAGCTGCGAGTGAGCCCTTTTGGTCTTATTCTCGCAACAGAGAAAAGTTTTCTCTGTAATTATGGCGATGGTCAGCTCAAACAGATTCGCACTCAATTTGTTTTCTAGTTTGTTCTGATTTCAAGCCTTGGTCGAAAAGTCTTCTTATTAGTTGGTTCTGCGTTTTAATAGCAGTTGTGTGCACCTCGTAGCAGTCCTCCTACATATTTCTTCTTGTGACGTTGCTTCTCGCTTAAGGTAAACTTCCACATCATATCAAAAGAATTATTTGGCAGAGTGACTCCACAACTAGCTTCTTTTCGTGGTTCTATAGGTGCTAAGGCTTAGACGATTAAACCTAACGCCTACAATCTTAGAGACCCTGGTTCCTTAGGAGAAGTCTTGGGAAGGCAGAGTAGACGGAACAATACATTGTGTACAAGGGCTAGAAGGAAGCTGCCGCTGCGTCCGGCAGGGTGTCCGGCCGGGAGGGCGTGTGCGCCGCCGCCACGCTTAGAGGCGATTTCCGAGTGTTCATAAGCGTAGGATTTTTAGTGATGACCGAAAAGGGGTCATAGTCCCAGAGCGCTGATTGGACTACGCGAGCCCCAGTCGGCTAGAGCAAAGGTCACGCGTGCGCTTGTGGCTACCGCACTGTCGACTGGGCGAGACCAAGATTTACCCTGGGGAGACAAGTCAGTGGCATCTCGCATTTGGAGGCGGTTGGCTGTAAGACTGCCACAGTTCTATAGGACGTTCGCCGGCTAAACTGTTGTCTACTTTTGCAAAGTCCATCAATGTATCCGTCATAGGAGAACTGTTAGTATCACTGTGCACTATCGTCAAGTGTTTGATATTGTCTTGTATACATCAAATTTCAGTGTAGAATGTATATTTTGGTGAGATTTATGAACTGTCTAAATCACCTCAAAATAGAAACTGGGCAGCTAACCGATACGAAAGTCACATTAGGCATCCAGAAGTTCGTATTCTGAAGGAGCGTAACATGCAAATAAGAGCAATAATTTTTCAATGATGTCAGTTTTTGTTTTATCGCAGTGGCTTAAGTTAATGGGGAAGACCCTTGCCGCTAAGATCTTCAGGCCAGTCTCCGTGTGACAAGCGAAGAACTGGGACACCAGCTGCGACGAATAATATATTCTGTACAGAGTTAGTGGAGAACAGCTAGGAGGCAGCTGAAAGCCGGACGAGTGCACGACCACCCGCGAGAGTATCGCGTCCGAAGTGTGAGAGCGCGGCAGTCGTCACAGTGAGGTCCTGTGTGAATCAACCTTAAAGGTGATTGGCCAGATCGAACTGAAGTCAGCAAACACTGGTGCACACGTACTACCAGTCACAAGAGGCAGGAGGTTGAGCGTTGCACGCGTACTTGAGTCACTAAAGTATAAACCGTCTTTTTATACAATCTATTTTGCGTTACGGAACAACTGTTCCTCAGCCTACACGACTGGATTGCGTCAGAAAATGCTTTTATTTCCTCAGTGACGTCTGGGATCCGGATAAATAATCAGAATGAGTAAAATAGCCATCACAGCAATACCTCCGACCCTGGGTCTATTCCAAAAGCGGGCTTTATTAATACTCGCGGAAAAACCGAAAATCTTGATTTTTACTAAACCAATTATGGAAGTAAGGGATGGAGGGAAGCCTCCGCAGTGATATGAAGCCAGCCATATTTGTGGAAATTAGTGCTTCAAAAGTCAAATCGGACATGTAAATTATTTCAAAATGCGTAAATGTTAATCTGAAACAAATTTAACTGAGGCAGCATATTTAACGCACTTTGTCAGATCGTGGTTTACGGCAGAAGTACAACTGGCACGTGTACTTGATGGAACAGCTATCTGGTCACAGAAACGTGACATCGGAATAGCTATACGGTTTTCATGGTTTATCCGACAAAGTCACACAAAGGGTCTCAAGAAACGATGAGTTTGAAAGGTTTTCGAAGTAACCATAGATAATCAACTAAACCATATAATTTTGAAGATAAAACAGTTGGAACTTTCTTTACCAACCTTCCCACTCATGCTCAAATATTCGAGTTCAATATTTTTGGGGTATACTAATAAGGAAGATGGCGAAAATATGATGACTGTTCAAAAAATTCTGAAAACGTAGGTCGGCTTGCCGGCAGATAGGCACACAGCGATCAGCTGCAGGATACACTTGTAGCGACCATGTGCAGTAACAGGTGCATGTTCCGATGTCTGGCTTTCCGGTCGTGGCCTTAATGCGTGTAGGCCCCAAGGTCGTTAAGCTCGCCAGACTTACTGGCGCGAGACACAGGCCACCCACGTTGTCCATCAACTGTGTCAAACAACAAGTCGTCCAACCAATCACAGACCGACCTAGCCAATGAAAGCTCTCTCTCTGTTTTCTGGCCCGACTACTCTCATACCTCACTTGGGACCCGGTCAACCTACTGAGCGGACGTGTCTGTAGTGAAATTGAACTGCCCTTTTGTTTTACTTAGTTAAAGATGCCTTGCATAGACTGACACAACTTTTCAATAACTTTGAACAAGCACGTGCTTTTATCCACAAGCGACTTTGTTCTTATGTACTACAGTGGAGTCCGGTTAATGTGGACACCTCCGTTCCAGGCCAACTGTCCATATTAACCGGTTGTCCACATTAAGCGAACTGACCCCAAACCAGTCGTTTCTACGTATAAAAAACGAATTTTGCATCTTAATGAAGTTTTATTGAGAGAACATGCTCAGTTTTGATTGCTTTGGTGGAAACTTTTCTCTTAAAGCTCCCCTAAAGTTCTGTATCACAGTGTCAAAATTCTCCACATCAAAACCTTGTTGTCGATGCCCCGTTTAGAGTACGGCAAATTCCGCCCTCACCTTTTTCCACGAAGTGCTCAACATCTCCATGGCCTGAAAAACGTCAATCTTCTTAATAACGTTGTGAGACAAACGCATGCCAGTCTCATCGTCTTCCACTAGGTCTTGGATGATCTGCAAAATCTCTCGCCGGATCGCGGTCTGAAAGAAGGCTTTAAGAGATCGAATGATGCCCTGATCACAGGGTTGCAGAACTGAAGTTGTTTTGGGTGGCAAAAATCGAAGTGTGATATTCCTCAGTCCTTCGACTCGAGTGTGGGCACTGCAGTTATCTGCCAAGAGAAGGATCTTGCGCTTCTGGTGCCCCATTTCGAGGTCAAATTCTCGTAAGAAATTTTCCCACAGCCCAGCCGTCATCCATGCGTTCTTCCCGAATGTGTAATGCACTCCCGATGGAATGTTTTTTCCTTTTAAGCACCTTTAAGCACCGACCGGTTGACAGCTTGGTGCTGTCCACATTAAGCGGTGGCTGTCCAGATTAACCGGAGGATTTTACTATGGAGAAATTCCGTTCCTGGCCAACTGTCCACATTAAAAGGTTGTCCACATTAACCGTGTCCACATTAACCGGACTCCACTGTAGTTCGTAACCGTTGGGATAGTCCTATCTCAGATTCTTGGATCGACTATATCGTATTCTACATGTCTCTCCCGAGTCAATCTACTCTCATCTACTCTCCTTTCCTTTGTGTTCACAATACATTCTTCCCACTAATCAGGCCTTTTATGCCTTATCCTATCAACTAGTTTATAAATGTTGGGATACGTTCCGTCGTCTATTATCTGGCCGGAGCACCTCGTATCCCACACACTCGTCCCTCCTTGTGCCTTTGGAGCTCACTCTCGAGCCACCCCACAGATCGGCTAATGATATAGGCAGGAGGACATTACCGAAAACGACAAGGGTGACTAGGATGACTATTTCTGGCTTATTAGCCGTCGTCAGCCAGTCATACCCAATCGCAAGTGGTGCCCCATATAGTGTTCGGACACACTGAGACCAACAGGAGAACGGTCACCACGTTCTGACGATGGAAACGAGAAGGCTTTTGAAACGTCAACTAAAATACAACCTGGTCCCAGAAATCGCCCTTTATTCTTCCTCTTCCGGGGGTGATGAAAGGAGTCTATTGGTGTCCCGCCCGAGGTTCGAACCCGCAAAGTCCATCGCTCTAACCACTGCGCCACGGGCTCGGTGTCTTACTGGTTTTTGATCGGGAATATACAGTGACAAATAGACGCCCATAAATGAATATAACACTATTGTTTCGTCTTCCTGACTTCTCCGAATGTATCCAGCAGCCACGCGTACGTCAAAGCCAATGATGACAAATATCAAGGCGGTACGGTACTGATAAGCAAAAATAGTAAAGTATAAACGGTGTACAGACCTCAATAATGGATGAACAACGTCAAGGGAGTTGGCCAAATTGCCTGTCTTTATACAAGGAAACAACACAAGTTTAACAACAACGCCACACAGGGCGAGAGGGTGGCTTTGTATTTATATGATTTCACGGGACAATTCATGTAGCATCAGGATTGGTGAGACACCAGCGCGAACTGAGGGGATTCGTGAACAGAGGCCATATGGAAGTGTCAGCGGTGGGGGGGGGGGGGGAGGGGGTGGGTGGACGAGTGGCTCTTGGCGTAGCTGCAGCAACTGGGTCAAAGAGGGGGGAGGAGGGACAACTGGCTCTCCACTACAAAGTCACTTCACGGGATTTCATATCCGGGAGTCAGAATGACTGTCGCTGACATCAGCGGGAAGTCGATAATATCATGGAAATCAAACCAGGGGCAATATTCAGTCACGTGCAATCGAGTGAGAAAGGAAACACGGGACGGCTGCCAGCATTCGAGAGAGGAAGGGGCCAGCCTTTGTAAGAGGTAAACAATCATTTGTAGGTCGGACGGGAGTTTCGATGGCGAAGGAATGTGGAGAATTCCAAACTTGTTCAGCCGGAAATAACGAACATTATGGAGTAACCACACGATTCTTACCCCGACCTGAAGGTTTACACTTTCGCATTCAACTTTTCTTAAACAACTTTAGTCCTAAGATTATTTGCTGCTTAGTATTTGGATAAAAGTCAAAAACAGTCAAAAATAAGCTGAACACGTGTTCCTTGCCACCCACATTCATTTAGATAGGTTTCAGTTAATGATGTTTGTGATCGAGTACAACCGTTGTCCATTTTGCATTATAAACTAAGATACATGATCTAAAAGTTTGCGTTCATTGGCAAGTATTTATACACTTAATCGAATAATTTCCCACTCTTATAATGGCAAAGTACTCCCTAGCCCCGGGTCGAATCAGCCAATCCCGTGGTCCAAGGTGACGTTGAATAATTTCCGCCAGAAGCATGTAATGGCCACCGATTGTAGGTTACTGTAATTTGAAACTGAGATGTTCATCCGATCTATTTGGTTAGAGCATGAACTTGTCCCGGAAGTGCCTTGAGGTTCGTACTTGAGTGATATCAGGCTCTCGCTTAGTGACCTCAAACATATGATGGGATGGATCCGACAACACATGTCTGAGTTCGCTAAGCAATAGCCTGATATCATTCACGTACGAGCCTCAAGACACTTCCGGGAGAATTACTTGCCCTAACCAGATTGATCGGATGAACAGCCCGGTTCCATCATATTCAAGATTACAACCGACAGAGCAACGAGCCCGTAGTGCCGAGGTAGAGTATTAAACACAATGACCAAAGGCCCTGTGGTGACTCACTCCACATAGGCAAGCATGTCCGAAGGCCCACTGCTGCTAACGCATGCGTCCGCACTGAAGGCGGTCTTTGCAACAGCCAATCAGATGCTGCAAAAGCTGGTCTCTCCCGGTGGCGAATAAGACGCAGGCACGCATAGGTAGATGCAGTCTGTCCGGCCAATAAGCGTCACGGCAACCAGACAATGCCCGTTCTCGCTGCCGCTTGCATGCCTGCTGCTAAAACCCCACTTGGACCGCGGCTGGCTTTTCTGCTGGTAGTAAGCTCTCCAAGTCAAATATCTGTCCATCTAGTCTTCGTTCCTTGGTATACACAGTGTACTCTTACTTCTACTCTGGCCTTCTAAGACTTCTGCTCCACAAAGAAACCATGCTCTGAAGATCGCATTTGCTCGGGTTTAACTCACTTAATCCCCTGCGACATTCCCGAGTTCGAATCTCGAGGTTTCCAACCCTTGAGATTGGGTATGAAGGGCTGATGACAACTAACAAGCCAGAAATGGCAATTCCGGTCTCCCTTGTCTTTGTCGGATCCACTCCATTACTGTTATGTGTCTGTTAGATCTGCGAGACAGGAAATCGTAATTATTTCCCACACTAACAACACGTAAATCTAAACCGAGTCCAATAGATTGGATATGACGATAGTGACTATGCACCCGGCCTAACGAAAAAGAACACTAGGAGCAAGATGTCCGCTATTGATTCGACGTTCAAATCAGTTAAATTGTAGCGGCAAGCAGTTGTTTACGAACATAAACAAACTGTGAAAAATGCAAGTTACAGAAAGGCGTAGCAACAAGAAGTATTTTAAGAAATTGTGTACAAAATGGAAGTACGACAAAGATGTAAATAAAATACAAGTTTGGTGAAGGGTTACCACATGTCTGTCTGGCCGTTCCGCCTAGTTACTGAAAGGGCAACTGCAGGCTAGAATTCGGTTTACTGCACACTTCCATTAAGAGAAGCCGAATGGCATCTAAATAAATGGGACAGACAATTGCATCTGCTTGCCTCATATAAAGACTGCTTTATATGATCCGGCTGCAAGCCGTTGTCAAATAGCCTGCCACACACAGTGGAAAACTGACTAAACCAACCTTTGACAAGGTACTTCCAGAAATAGCCGAAGCACTTTCAATAACGCGTACAAAATCCCAGACCACCCACTATGCAAAAACGCATCTTCTTCACCAACCGCCTTTAAACCGAACACCACCTAGCCAAATAAGCCTGCGCGTGCAGATTGCGATGGAGGTCTTAACCTAGCCACGCGCGTAATGCGTTTAGAGGGAAGCCTTGAATTTTACGCGGAGATACCAACAGTGCTCATAAAGCACAATCAGATAACACCACCGGATGCGGCGCATGCAGAGGACAG